>CM068830.1:75192927-75682927 GCA_028554795.2 Sinohyriopsis cumingii
TTGATTTATGAGCTTCCCTTTGCTATGATTGTCAAGAAGGGCTTAAAGCTTATCCGCGATTCAAACGGAAACAGATCCAGTTCATACGAAGTTCGAATGTCAGTGATCAATTTGAGTTCAAATTTATATTTGTCTTTATCTAAGTGGATGACTCACAGGGAGAATTATGCAGCCCCAGTGAAAAGGTAACTTAAAAAGATTGTTGCTTAATCCGCAATGACACAAAATATAGGATGGTCTTGTCGTTAGGACTATGGTTGTCGAATTTGTCTCCCTTGCAAGGCTGGCCACTTAAATGCTCTTCATAAAATTAAAGATAAAGATCAAAGGGTCTGCTGCCGAATATGAATGTTCGTACATTGAAACAGCGAAATTGGTCATCGAAAATTAACATATCACTTCTTGTCGTGGACTTTAGGACTTCCGTCTGTCATCATTTGTCCACCACATGTCCCTCACATTCCACATTTTAAAAAAAAAGGTTTATTCGGCAGAGAAAATTGACTTGTTTTTATTCTCCGATTGTCCTAAAATTTGTTGTTATTGTTGGGTTTAACGGCATTTTTCAGCACACGATAGGCTATACATGGCGGCCAGTATTAATGGTGGAGGAAGAACCCGGAAAAACCCCGGAAAGAACCACCAACCCACGAGAAGTTACTGGCAAGCTTTCTCACATAACCACATTGGCGGAATCCTAGAATCGAACCCACGCAGACAGAGGTGAGATTGCAGTGATCCGTAACGGAGAGCGCTTTAGACCACTCGGTCACTCGGGGCCCCTGTCCTAAAATAATAAACAAGAAGTTTGATGTCCGCTGAATCCATAGTCCCATTTGCGTGGAATGTATGTGATGGGAGTGGGTGGTGGTGGTGGTGATGGAGAGAAAGAGAGAGAGAGAACAAATGTTTTTAAGTGCAATGTCGACAACGAAATGCAACAAAAAGTTTTATGAAATGAATTATGAGTGAGTTGCTAGTTGGTGTTTTCATGCTGTTCAAGATTAATTTTTTCCATGTAAGGTATAACCCGGCAATTTTGTTTTCTTCTTCCATGAAATAGCTAGTAAAGGATTTTTTTGAACTGTCGTGGGTGTTGCTGTCGATGATGACGAAGACGACAACGATTATTATTATTATTATTATTATTATCTTATGTCACTTGTTTAGGTTCGAATAAACAGTAACACAAGAAAGAGTAAAAACGACAAGCTTTTAAAAATACAATAATTTATTTCTCTGGAAAAATGAAAAAAATTTGAACTTACGGTTTTGTAGAATCAAATCCAAAAATGATCCAAAAATAATCCGAGAATAAAATTTTAGTAGTCCTAATAACACAGTGTTCTACTGATTTCACGTTCGAATCCCGACGGAGAATCCAAGATGGAAGACGATGACGTATGCTACAATCTGTAGTGTTGAAGTCTACAGTTTCTTGTAGAAATAAGAATCATCACTCCGGTTTCTGATAGCGGAATACATTTTTATAAAAAAACTGTCCTTGTTCTGCAATATTACATAACACGTATTTTCCAGACAAATAACAAAATTAATCCTTTTGAATTCAAGTAATTTGAAATAACTCCAAACCAAGTAATTTGAAATAACTCCAAACAGCACAACATACAACGAACAGTTTAAGGGCCCAAATTCTACTGAGATTAATTCTTCAAAACATGGGTTATATGGGCTTTCTAAAACGAAACATGGTTCACGTGATCATCTTCTTGAAGTTTATAGAAGCAAATACTTGTTACACATCACGTTTACCCAGTGTGATCCTGACGAAAACCAAACATTGTTACTTTAATAAATAAAAAGTAGAACAATTGTTTATATCTTAAAGACAAGGTCCCATCATGACCTTGGAAACAACCAATCATTTTAAAATAAAATAGAACTTGTTTACGAAGGTTGCTACAAATTCTGAAACAAGGTCAGGATTTAGGTCAACACGTGGTGTTTATAAACTAACAATCAAGGTCAAACTATTTTCTAAAAAATATCATCTCTAGTGAATAAATTTACATTACATTATCATGTAATGAACAATTAAAAAAATTAAAACTGAAAAACAACTAAATTGAAATAAATATATATTAAATCAGATATAATTAAATCAAATATATATAACTATTATTATTACATTCATTATTATATTCATCGAGAATTTGAGATTAAAGGAAAAAAATACTTTAATGATTTTCAATAGCATAAAATTATGTGTTGTAGGGGTGATCAGTTGATGTGGGCATCAGTAAAAAATATCTTTCGCACTTCTATTCCACGTAAAAGTATATATTTTCATTTGCGACTGATGCAAAATTTGGAGGATATATGATGCTACCTGAAATAACGCTTTGCACACTCGCAGAACGTGTCATATTTTATTACGCTTGTCACACTCGCAAAACGTGTCATATTTTATTACGCTTTTCACACTCGCAAAACGTGTCATATTTTATTACGCTTTGCACACTCCCAAATCGTGTCATATTTTCTTTCCATTTTCATACTCCATGGTAGCTTCGGTGTTTGTTTCAGAATCACCAACTTTCGTGAACCATATGTGCCTTACGTTTTACTCAAAGTGTAGTAACTAAGGATGAAGGGTATGTCAGCTTGCATGCTTTCGAGCAGAAACCAAAAGTTCGTTGTCGTTAGAAGATTTTATTAAAAATATATGAAAATACCAATTTGGGTTTGATGAGCAATTTCACATACAAACATTTAGTATACCTCAATTACAACGAAAATACACAAATTCCATTTGATAACCATAACTTTTGACTGGCTTATAGGGATGGGGGTGGGAATGATTGGGGATTGTTAATGCCATTATTACAGAGGCTGATGCCAACGAAAATGCATGTTAAACAGAGCATCTCTTTTTGATGTTTTAACAGGAAACCCGTAGCATTCATTATTCTGTCAATATTTGTATAAATGTTGCAACAATACAATAAGTTACATATCGATGATATTCTTTTCATTATATAGGTAAAGAAATATGTTATTTGTTGTATTTTTACTAAGTTTATAAAGGCTTTTTTCAATATATATATATATATATATATATATATATATATATATATATATATATATATATATATATATATATATATATATATATATATATATATATATATATATATATATATATATATACATATATTATATCAAAACAAGGACACGCCATTAAAATACATTAATGTTCCATAAAAACTATGTAAGCTATCGAACTCCACTACAATGCTATAAGTACTTGTCAGTGATGAAGGAGCGTAAAGAGCGTCAATGTATGCTAGAAATGTGTATCCGTGAAGAAGCGCAGTGTCCATGCATGCTAAATGACGTGTCATGAAGGAGCTCACAGAGTGTCAATGCATGCTAAAATACATGTCAGGAAGGAGCGTAAATACCGCCAATGAATGCTAGAAATCGTGTCAGTGAAGGAGTGTAGAGAGCGTCTACGAATGCTAGACATACACCTCAGAAGTTAAATATATATTTAGTCGTAAAGCTACTTACGGTTTCATATACTATGATAGACTTGTCTAACTTGATTCTATCATGAAAAGTGATGAAAGTCAGCGTTTAATACCAGTCTAGCTGTTCTTGTTGGAGTTTATTTATTCGCTTAACAATTTTTTTCTAATGGGTTACCCTAAATGGTGCACCCATATTCAAAACGAGGTTGAATATAAGGTCATTGCAGACAGTACGACAGGTCGCAGTCATGGCTGTACAATATTTGAGAGAGAGAGAGAGAGAGAGAGAGAGAGAGAGAGAGAGAGAATAAAATATACTGCTGTGGGACATTGACTTTTTTTCGAGTTTCGTTATTGTTCATGCATCACTTTTACTCACCATCCACATTTTTTAAATCGGTAACTAGGAAATAAATCAACTGAAGCTAAGTAACACTTGCATTGTGTTGAATGTACTGTAGCCATGTAGAGTGACCAAACAACGACATAATCAACAGTAGGCACAACTCGCAACATCTTAACTAATTTAGGTCATCTCTTGGTAAGATAGGCAGTAGTTGCGCAAACAGAGAAATGAAGCTTTACCCATCCACATCCCGTTACTTAGACCCGTCTCTGATAGATGGTTGAACATATAGGATGTCGGTTTATTTGACCCATCAATCAATTACAACTGAGAAGTGTCTGATAATCAAAGGTGTTGGATGTGGAGTAGCGTGTAATGGAGTCGAATCGTAAGACGCAAAGACGTGGCTTTTTTTTCTTTTCTTTTCTTCTTCTTGCAGTTTTAAGTATCAGGACTATACTTTCTTAACAGTAAACGGCTATTATTAGCTGCGTGACCTCATGCGCTATTTATAGCCTGCGATAAAAATATTTCAAAGAAAAGAACGTGTAGGATTTCTTTATATTTAAATTTAATGGACTTCTCACATATATTATTATTGCAGGATGCTTATAATTTTGTATCATTTTCTATCGTATTTTTTGTATAGTTTGGGTTAACGTATGCACCGTTGATAATAGTCTGACTATATAAGTAAGCGACTACATATGAAAATGGATTTTTAAAGCTTTTTGTGAAAACTGCAAGCACATTAATGCTAACTGGAAAATAGAAAGAACGGCAAAGAAAGAAAATCCCTCTCCTTGAAAACAATATTTCGAACATCTACCTAGAGTTATTGCAAATATTTATAATACCAGTGTTGCATTCGATGACGACAAACCTGGATGTAAGCATTAAAGGTAAGTTCTTGCATATTTGTTGGAACGTATTCAGTATACATTGCAGTAATGTAATTTTGGTTGAAATTATTTACCAAAGTTGATCAGTATAAACGCTAGAATACCAAATTTATCCATAAATACATCACTGAAAGTTTGAGAATTAACGTTTATCATTTGCTTTCTCGATATATAATTTCAGGTCCAGTTATCTATCATCTAATCGTTGTCGTGTAAATGTACCGATTGTCATGCGAGTGATTTTGTATGGGTTTGGTTTCCGATTTACAATGTTCGGACAGTCCAGGTGCTTTCACAGTCTGATTTCAATATCATCTGATGATTTACTAGTCGTATCAATAGTTACGTCTTCAGTAAAATGTTCAATGGAAAACAACAATAACAATGGCAACAAAAGGAGCTGACAAGGGAGCGGCAACCGGGGACATATACCCGGGGCCCGGTCCATTAACGGGTCTGGGCCGAACAACACTTTTTAATTTTTTAAAAGAAAATGTTTGTTTGAACAAGAACTTAGGAGAGGCCCGGATGTTTCTTACCACAGGGACTGTGGTCGCTCTCTACGGCCCTGGCAACAGCAATACGTTTAATATGCATGCATCGTAATGCCCATACTCCATATCGAAATATTTTCCTTATCATTTATAGCAAGGGCGTAAGAGTTGTTTCCCATGAAATAGCTTTATAACGACACTATGTATCTGGCATGTGAGTATCGTGTAGTTCTCATCTTAATATTGGACAGTTATTGTTCTCAGAATTTTCTCTGTTAGTACATGTCAGTTTATAGGATGGGGATCTTTCCAACGGTGTACAAGTTGTTGAAATGTATTACACACGTACTCACATACATACCGACAGATCGCAGCACCGACTGACTGTATGACAATATCTCCACCCTACCTCCGCGTAGGGGGATTATCGAATGATCAGCAATGTATTTCATTTATGGATCGACTATCGAATAATCAACATTGTCTATCATTTATCGACAAACAATCGAATATTCAGCATTATATTTCATTTATTGATGGTCAAGACAGTTCTTTTTCAAAAATTCGTGTCAACTGACCTTGTCTTTGTTTTTACTCTAATAAACCCATTTATATTTTTTCTTCAAAAAATACCATGACATGATGAGCAACAAAGGAGTAAAGCCCAAGACACGAATGTAATTTGAAATTATTTCACCAAGCTATTTTGTAGTTTTCTTGATTAAGTTTATGAGTGATTTTAATCTTCAATTAATGCTCGTTACAAACGTTTTATAAACTCGAAGAATAAATTTAATCACTTTGGTCACAAAGGATAGCAAAATAAATATTTATGCAACTTTTCCTATTTAAAAGCAATAATCGGGTAGGATCCTTTATACAAAAATATTTGACCTTTAAGATTCACTACAGAACCATTTGAATTTTTTTTTAAACGTTATCTTTATTTGGAATATATTAGCATTACAATTATAATGTCAGTATATAAAAATATACGAATTGCAAAATGTACAGCAATAGACCAAATTTCACAATAGCTCAAAATAACGCTTTCGGGTTTACTCGCAGTTTCAAAACGAGGCGCTCGCTGCTGGGAGATTTACAATCAAAATGACAGAACGTGATATATATATATATATATATATATATATATATATATATATATATATATATATATATATATATATATATGTGTGTGTGTGTGTGTGTGTGTGTATGTATGTATGTATGTATGTATCCAAGAGATTTACAGTGTTTCACCGTCAAACAGTTAAAATAAATCTTAAATCTTAACAATGATATTGCCAGAGGACAAACGGCTGTTATAGTATCGTGTACCTACGTCCAAATTTGCAGGTAAAAGGATGGCCTGCAGTTAAAAAAATTGGCCTAAGTTTTATGTTGACATCCAAATTTTCACAATCTATTATGGCTCTCTGAGAATGCCAAATGGACTGAAGATGTATTGAAAACAACATCAGAAATGAATATCTATCAGATTTATGATTATTTAGTAGAGATAACGAAGACAGTGATGAAACAAGCTTAGTTTGAAAAACGAAGTGGCTTACGCATTTCTCGTTCGCTGAACGGCTTGTCATTGAGATTAAAGTTTCAAGTATCAAACATTTTAGTGTACGTGAAAGATGATTGCGTCAATAAAAATAAAATATCTAAATAAAGAAAATAATGTTATTTAAAACTAGAATAACAAAACTAAAGATAAATGTTTTTTTAAAAAAAGATTCAAATTGCAAAACTATAACGTTATTGGAATGAAAATACCAAAAACTACAGAATAATGTTATTTAAGACTAGAATAATAAAACTAAAGAAATGTTTTTGTTTTTTTAAAAATTAAAATAGCAAAACTATATTGTTTTTGAAATGAAAATACCAAATTACGGAATAATATTATTTTAATTCAAAAACCAAAAATATAGTGTAATGTTATTTTATTTAAACACCATACTATTAAATAATTTTACTTTAATTAAAATATCAAAACAATAGAATAATGCTATTTTAAATAGACATTTTCAGGGTTTGAAACTAACCATAGCCCGTTAGTGAGAGATTGATAGATTTCACTACGGACTAAAATGTGTACATCGGTATTAGTCTAATGGTATTAAGAAAATTTTATTTTAAATTTAAATTTGACAGAAAGGGTGGAGACAGCTTTCTGAATCTGCAAGTGTACTGATTCTTTTCCGTATGATTTTAAACACGCTATATTGAACCTACATACTTGTAAGCATGTTTCGATAGCGATATTGTATATACCTCAAAACATGGTTCAACAAATATCACTAAAACTTTTTGAAAAACTTGCTGATAAAACAATTTCTGAGAGAAACCCCTCATTTGCCTGGCCGTTCGTGTTTATTGTTAAAAATCATTTTGTGGATTATCATTATTATTATTATTATTATCATTATTATTATTATTCTGAATGCTTATATTTGTTTATCAACACTCTATGTACCTGCACATAAAGTGACGATATTATTCAGACTTTCAACGCCGATGTCCACTTTCAATTCAATATAAAGAACATTTACCCATCAGTGATAGCCTCGTTTTGATATCAGGAAGCAATTTGTCCGAACTGAGTATTGTGAAAGGGGTCCATTGACACACACACACACACACAAACACACACACACACACACACACACACACACACACATATATATATATATATATATATATATATATATATATATATATATATATATATATATATATATATATATGCGTTCTGGGAAGCATGTAGTTTAAACATTTGTATGTTGTTAGGTTTATATTATAATAGAGGAACTCCGATGTACTGTGTACAATGTGGAGCTCTGAGGTTGTGGCCCTGTTGTGTCTGGCGTCTGGCTGGTTCGGACGCAGGTCTGGATTAACCCGTGGACTAACAAGGCTATAGTTTTGGACCCTCATATTTTGAATGCCATTCTCTATTCCCTCCATTCCCATATGTAATACATACCAAGGCCATTCCATCCTATTAGCTTTAGTCACACCTTTGGACAAGTTATAGGTTGGACAATGTGAAAGGCATATTCAAAGGTCTCCTGCACCCATTCCGCAATAGTGACTACTCTTTGTTTCTGTTAACTACTTTAGCCACCTGTTATTGATGGTCACGAGGAGATCGAAGCATGGAGCTGAATAATGTTAAGGTACAGAATCGGTCAACGAGGGCAATTTCTCATCATTAGACTTCTGTAACTGGCAAATAGACATGAACAATACTGTGTCTTTTGAGTTGTCACTTTGTATTCCAGGGAAGTACATTTATTTCTTGATTGTACTGAACTTGTTTGTTTCAATTCAATCATTTACAAAGTTTAATTCCACAGAATCGTAACATCTGTTCTTAACCAACGTTTATATAAGTTCCACTCAACCACGTTCAGCAAGATCCTTCGACTTGGAGCATTTGGAAAAGAATTGGTTAAATTTAAACGAAATATCAGCTAGCGTGCCCAATCTTAATTTAGTTCCTTCTGTTGACATATTTGGAAGCTGAACTACAATGCTTTCTACATTGGTTGCGTTCTTTTCCTCTAATTTACAGATGCGTTTCAATTTAGGTGAAAGCGAGGTGAATGTGGAGTAAAACGGAAGTAGGAATACAAACCAAAACATAAATACAATTGGATTCGCTGTTTTAAAATATAGGCAGACAGCAATTACCTGTATTAAGGCGTACAGTGAATATCCCCATAAGTGTTTCAGACTGGAAACAAATGGATTTGAGAGTTTGATTTTTTCTTCCACGGCCTTCTGTGTAATTGATTGGAAAGTGCCCAAGACGTTGTCTATCCAGGACAGGCAAATACGGACTGTACCTACTACAACCTCTGGTGTGAACTGGCTGATTGAGACTATTGTCTCCAAAAGCATGCCTTTGTAGTTTTTCATGTTGCATGCTACAAGCTTTGGGAAGACGGCCACCAAGAATATGACGATAATAACGGAGAGGTATGAATAATGAAGACTGACGCTACAGTGAATATAGATGTACAGCAGCAGCAGTGGTTTCATAAGCATTTGCCGTAAGGCCAGATGAGCAAGGTAGAAACTCACAAAATCAAACGTACTTGGTGTTCTCACCTTGGTCTTGTTAAAGCTTTGTCCCTGAACTATCTTTTGTATGAATCTCATTGTCCAGCCAAATGTATTTGGCCAAGAATGCATGGCGAGAAGAATTTCACCCCTATTCAACCCCATTTCGCGAATGTTCCAGGTGATGTAGTTATAACATGGCTTTTCTGATAGGTAAACCTGTCTAACATAGAGAGGTTTCGTAATGGCTCCCACAAATGCATCATGGCTGAGAATGTCCACTGGAACACGTTCAATCAGGTTGTCTTTGGTACCAATTAGGTTGTCAATATACGCACGATTTTGTATCAATGCCTTCCCAAAGAATCTTGATTGACCAAAGACGGCCATAACAGCAATTGTAATCGGTTCATATAAGCCTTGTTGAATAGATTGTAAATGCATGAAAATTGTGTCGTCAGGTTCGCAACGAAGCTTTATTGCTGGCTGAATTATTGCCCTCTCCGGATGTGCTGCCGCTATATGAAGTAGTTCGGTCACTGAACCGCTAGGCACTCCATTGTCAGCATCAAGGACGAGTGTGTAATCAAATTTACGTTCAAAAATATTATTGACATCATCAGAAGCATGAAATAGAGGCTGTCCGTAGGGACGAGCACTTTTTCCGTAATATTCCGGATCACAGTAACTGTATGCTTCATAATTTCCTTCTGACAACAACATCAAGTCCTGGTACTGTCCACACATTCGAAGGACACGACTTACACGATGCAGTACCATGAACTCTCGTACATATTTGTCACATATATTATCCAAATATTCCCGAATAAAGACTGGTGGCTCTATATTTACGAACATCTGCCAAACATTTTTTAATCGAATGGGATCTATGGATTCATAATCTCTTATCGAAAACGCTAATCCTTCATTATACAGTTCTTTGTAAATGATATCTTTATATGCGTTTTGCTTCTCTAGCTCATACTTTTTAAGTTCTTCATCGTTTGTTGAGCTCACTAGGACAGCAGAAACGTTTGGTCCAAGGTTACCCATGTATCCTTTGTACATGGTCTCAAAACACTCGTCGATGTCATCTTTGCTTGTTGCCAGAAGGTTGTAGTTCAAAACTACGGTCAATTGGTCAGCTGGAGCCTTCTCGACTTCACAGCAGTGTCCCCTCACAATGAGTGTCGCAATCGTTTGGACTGTAATTTCTAAAACGGAGCCTTGTATAACGCTTAAGAATATTACAATTACGACTCCCTTGACAAAACTATTATGGGACCAATCAACGTTGATGATGTTTAAGAGGACGGCTCCTAAACTGAGAGCCAGCCATAATGAAAAGTACAGAAATAGTCGCACGATTTTCCTCATAGTGACAGCAGATTGGAGTTCACCTCTTGCGACTGTACTATCAATTTTCTCTTTACGAAACCTGTAAATAAATAAATAAAAAAATAAATAAAAAATAAATCTTGCACTAACATTTTCTGTTGATTGTTACAAAACCATTCTCCTCACAGATCAAATTCTGACCATTCTGCCGATCTGACATGTTTGACACGAACAACTACTTCAAGAAAATTTTCTTAGAACATTT
The DNA here is from genome assembly GCA_028554795.2 of Sinohyriopsis cumingii. Classification (NCBI taxonomy): domain Eukaryota; kingdom Metazoa; phylum Mollusca; class Bivalvia; order Unionida; family Unionidae; genus Sinohyriopsis; species Sinohyriopsis cumingii. The sequence continues at coordinate 75,203,847 of CM068830.1, forward strand.
GGATTGTAGCACTGCTCACTGGTTCCTAGAAGAATCACGTCAGATTACTGACACAGAACCATAGCCATAGTTTAATTTATTATAAATTTTAACATGAAATATTGAAATATATCAGTGGGAGAAAAATGATATCGCCACAGTGGCAAAGCCATTGTTATCATTACTGTGGCGATAATGTTTTTGTGGCTGTGATTCAGACCCGTATGTCCATATTTGTGCTTAATTTGTTTTCTTCTTATTTTCATTCCTCTCTTTCTCTCTTTCTCTCTCTCTCTCTCTCTCTCTCGATTATTAAGTCTTAAAATGTGTAGTCTGCTGACCCTCTAGTATAAACTTAGGAAGTCGACAAAAAGGCGTCATAAAAAATGCATTATAATGCACTGAAAAGAACAACAAGCAGTCTTCAACTAACTTTTGATAACTTGTTTTCTGCGAGAATCGTACAAATTGTCAGTGCCTGAACTGATGCTATTGAATAATCTTTGTCACGGATGCATACAATATACCTGTTGATCTCTACGACAAATAATACAAAATATTTAAGATAAACTCGTGATTAAATATGACAGTAAATTGCTTTATGTTGCGAATATTTCTGTCGTCACAGCCATAATCATGTCTGAAAACTATGGGGAAATTAGAACTTGATTAGTGTCGATTGAAAAATGAAATCAAGTCATTATCGAAGTTTGGATGCAGTCTCTGTTATCGAAATTGTTCGCAAGTTGACTGACACACATAATTCACGGCTGCGTGCAATAAAAAAATAAAAAACCCCCAAAAACAAACTAGCAAGCAAAATCCTTACAAGTAAACTCACAAGCATTAAAATATGTTGCTTGATGATGTTTGGCTCTGAAGTAGGTTGAAGAATTGTCATGTTGCTGTAGTACTCGAACCTGAGTAATGTTTGCTGTATCAATTCGCGCAAGAAAGGTCTCAACAAAAATAAAAAAAAAATGTCTGCATTTTTGCACGAAAACATTAATTCTGTTGACAAAATACATGATTTGAAGAGCTATATGTACAATCTAAAGTTTGGAACTTCTGTTTATTGATACAGTAATGCGACCGTTAATCGCATTGATACTTAATTGAGAATTTTTTTTTTTAAAGTCGAAACAATTTCGCCACTGGTGACAGTGCAATTCTTCCATATCACTCGTATATTATTTCCTTACATTAGTAAATATTCCCTCTATCTTAATACGGGGTGCATGTAACGTGACTGTCACTTTGCTTTAGTACAAAACCGTACTGTATTTATAATCTCTGATTCATATCGGGATTGATAGCTTTAGCAACACAGAAATTCTTTTATTACATATACCATAACACATGTTTCATGAGAAGAAGAAGAAGAAGATGATGATGATTTTTCACCTGATGTTCCACAGTTCAATGCTACGGTAAAATGAACGCATCATCCAATTATATGCGTAATATCTATGTACTTGCCACGACCAATTCTCCTTATGGATTAAACTTACTGTATAATACATGATAAAATATAAATTACACCAAAACTTATTGAATACCAGAAGGAATATACCAAAGCGAAAACGTAAATGAAAGTATTCAATACGGACACGTCAACTCTGTAATGGAAACTGAGCTTGCCTGATATTAGCTGGTGTACTGCGTACAAGATATCAACATATAGTGTTAGCTGACGTAACAACATTTAAAATACTTACTTATTTTTGATCGAAAACAAGTCACACTAGCCGTCGTGTCTCCTCTCTACTCTTGGCAGAGTAGATGATGATAGGTAGAGACGTTCGGCTTTTTATAAAGCGATCATCTCTTGACACACAGTTACCATCAAAAGGGCTTGACCTATGCTCGAGGGTGCTTTACTGACCTGGAAAAAAAGGTCACACTCAGTGTTCTCTATTGCCCCGTTTTCATAGGCGGTTCAAGTACGTTATACTTGTAGCCCTCGGAGCTGTAGAAGGCCCCGATACCAAATGCAACAAAACAGATATGCTATTATTTATGTTTCCAGTTAATTTAAAATACTTTCTTTAAAAAAAAAACATTCAGTCAGCTAATTTCAAGGCCCATCACTCAAAGAGTACACTTCTTACCACTTGTGTAACCATCAGCTGAGCAGGACGATAACTTCAGGACTTGACCGTAAAGTGTGTAACCATCTGCTGAGCAGGACGATAACTTCAGGACTTGACCGTAAAGTGTGTAACCATCTGCTGAGCAGGACGATAACTTCAGGACTTGACCGTAAAGTGTGTAACCATCTGCTGAGCAGGACGATAACTTCAGGGCTTGACCGTAAAGTGTGTAACCATCAGCTGAGCAGGACGATAACTTCAGGACTTGACTGTAAAGTGTGTAACCATCTGCTGAGCAGGACGTTAACTTCAGGACTTGACCGTAAAGTGGCAGTAAAATGAATAGGAGTTGTAAAGGAAAGAAAGATGTTTATTATATAAACGTAACGACTTTAATGAGCGTCGGGATGAAAACAGGAAGGAAAAGAGAATAATCAGGAAATATATCTACCTTGTACTATATTTTGTTGATTACTTTTTTGTTGATAATAACGTGAGTTTGTGAAAAGAATTAGACAAAACAGCGCTATAAAAATATCCTGAAAAGAGTTACTGAATACATTATTCAGCAGAGAAATCGTTTGAGACGAAAACGGATACTGCTGGCTTCAACCCAGTAGGAGAGTACTGGTGTAATAGTTGTGAAGCGTACCATGATGCATGAATTCATATATTCAAATTTGCGTCCTAGATACAATTTGTGGTTATATAGACTAATGGTCAGCACATTTGTCGACGTATAATTAGGCGTAAAATTTGATGATTTAAAAAGAAAATAGCACCCAAAAATATACTTCAGTGTACATTTTCATAAAGTGCATCCCTTATTATGAAAAGGGGATGTTCAAGGATTAGTGTCTGGCCATAGTATGACCGGTATAAGTTTAGATAAAATTACATTAATATAGGACGAGGCAACTACAAGATATATCTACCATTTTATTACCACGACAGCCATTCATGCAGAGTTTAATTTATGTTAAACCTTCATTAGTTCATCAATTCTGAAAAAAATATTTTATTCTTCAATATGAATGGCTGATATGAGATAGGCAATGATTTTCACAAAAGGAAGAAATAGTCTAACATTCTGAATACCGTGGTTTCAATTATTTCGTGGATTTCGTTGCTGTCAACAATCTGATTAAAATCAAATATTCCAATGGCCTGCGTAAAGACCTGACAGTGATAGCTTTTGGGGTCATGTTCTTGTGGCCTTTGTTATTACCAGGATTGCTATTTGTATCAGCCAATGACACGAAATCTTATACCTTTGGCGTTTGGCAATATGGCTGAAGAGGACCAATCTGCACCAAACGATTTGATTCACGTTCAAATATCTGAAAGCTACATTTCAATTGGTTAATTCAAAGGTCAACAGAACATGACCCATAAGCACTCGCTGTCACAACAGTGGAGATCAGATTTTAATCAGATTGTTGTTGACACTAATCACAATTTAAAAATCCAACACGAAACCAACCTCATACAATGCTCACACATCAGTGATTTTCGGACGAAACCTCTGGATCAATATCGTGTCAATCATGTTGTCTGGTACACATTAATATTCGTCAGGTGAATGATCCTTAAATTATTTAATTAAACTAGTCAGACTTTCTAAAAGTCTATGATACCTGACGCAAGTCTTTTACACATCCACGGGTGAACCATTGATTATAGTCAGAATGAATAAGCTTCACTTAAGAAGTGGGTTTAAGGTCCATCATGTGACGATTTCCTTTTCTCTCATGGTATCCATGACCTGTTTATTGCATATGTTTATGTGCCTGTGGAAATTTGTGTTAAATCATATCTCGATTCGTTGTGGCTGTGAGAAAATCATATGTTATAAATGTGCATAGGTTCAACACTATTGGACTGTTTGGCGGGAAGTTCAATATTACAATATTATATTTCTTTTGCCGGGATATTTATCATTGCAACATTAGAGGTCTGTCTGGCCCTCTAAGAGGAAAATCTCTGTCAAAACGGTCTACAGGTTTAACTCGAATACATTAAAAAAAGAAAAATAGAATCCCTTGCTTTAAAACATTTATAAATAAATCTAAAAGTAAACAAATCAACAATATAACTTCAAAACAAAATAGTCTCATTTATAATAACTTATTAACAGAAACCATTTCCTATGGAATGGGTGGGGCAAGAGGGTGACAATCCAACTGGGACGGGAATTGGGGTTGGCTACTAGACTAAATCCCTAAAATTGGATTACTAGAGCACGTCTCTCAACTAAGACAAAACACACTGAAAAATACATATAACAATAGTATAGCCTAAATTACAACTAACAAACAAATCTGACACAAATCTATATATCCAATCAGTTCTTCTATACTAACCCGTCAATAGTGTCAGTAACTTTCAGAAACAAATAAATACATCAGCAATATAATGTGGTCGTAGATCCAAACATCAAGTCCCACCACACAAGATGGCAAAAGACTGGATCAAAATAACAACCCCCAATACCTAGAATCATCCAAACCGACCCTTCGGCCAATAATGGTGTTGTAAGGTGGTCCTTAGCCCACACCGGACCATTATACCCTGACGCACAAGGTGGTAATATTAGACGAAGTAAAAAGGTACGTCACTGTAGGGTCCCGTAAGATTGAATCCAAATTAATTAAAGTATAATGTGTTAAAGTCCAATACCACTAGGTCCAACCGAGCAAAGCGAAAAGAATGAAAAATTCAACATAATTAAGCAGATGTACCATTATATTTCCACACTCAAACTACCACATAAATCAGATCATATAAGGTGGTTAAAAACCTAACCATTAAGCCCAGCCATAAAAGGTGGCAATGATTGAAAACCAAACCATGAAGTAACATCCTAATAATAAAAGAGGTGCATGTGTAATTAAAAAACATCTGGACATGCTAATCCTATCACACTCTTTTCTCAGTAACAAATCGCCTAAAGCACAGACCACGTATCTTCTACATTAAGTGCAGGGCGATATATTTCAAACCAACGACGGTTTGATGAAGAGAAACTGACATGCAGCGGCGGGGCGAGGCCCTTGACGGTCCCTCTCTTCCCTGGTGAAATTCCCGTCATGCAAATGAATTGTTTTCTGTGCATACAGTAAAGTATCGGTAGGTGTTGACAAGTTACTCATCGACGAGAAATTAAGTAGTAATCCGTGCTCACATTAAACAATCTCACATGACTGAATGACCGAACGTAATCTTAATACAGACATACAAACAGACAGTTGTGCATTCATACATTCATCCCTACTGTTGTGACTATTGAAGGACGGTCGTGTATCTAAGCCGTTTAGAAGATGGAATTGGTTTACTATCCACTCCAAACCTACCGACCGAGAATGGAACAGAGGACTTCCCTCTAAGCGGCTGTGGTGGGGGCATGTAGCCTTAGCAGCATCGTTCATGACCGTGGCAGACAGTGGTAGACTACAAAGGTGAGAGACTTAACTACAGATACCAATACCATCACCACCCTCGCCAGCCAATCAGCCAGCCATCAGCGGCCATGTTACCATACCACCTCAACTAATTTTGTTTACGTGGAATCAAGGACACCTTAAACAAGAGATTCACCAAAATATATACTAAGCTAGGAAATTTTGAAATCCTGCGGATAAAAACAAACTGTAATATCCGGCTAAAATAGTCATATTCTTCCCTCTATAGTGGGCAACTGTTACTGTTACTCGGAATTATACGAGTTAGAAAATGGCACCACTCAAGGCAGCATACTAAGCCCCACACTGTTCAACATATTTGTTAACGACCCAGATATATATATCTACCCGACCATACTGGATTGATCTGGAAGATGGGTAACTCCACTTTTGAAACGGTGGTCAGACGATCACGTGTATAACTGGATGGGGTTGGTTGATGTGCCAATAGTTGGGGCTTCAAACTATCCCGGTGAAAGAACAGAGTTAATATTTACACCTCGAACAAACATAAGGAGACAACAGCCAGAACTGTACCTAAAGAGAATAGAAGGTAAATTTGAAAAGGTGGCGACATTGCTGGGGATACAATTAGATTAGCAAGTAACACGTGGCAACTACATAACAGAGCTAGTAAGACGATGCTGGCAGGATCTGAGCCTCTTGAGGAACTTTAAAGGTAATGATTGTGGAGAGGAGCAGACAACACTTCTTGAATTGTGCAGGAGACTTATTCAGTCCAGAACTGACTATGGGTGCCACATCCATACTTCGTCACACAATAAATTACTTAAAACACGGATTGAATAAAACACCAAGCTCTAGTTATCTGCACCAGTGTGCTTGGTAGCATAGCAATGAAAGAAAGGAGGACCCTAACCGAGGAGCCACTCATCAGTCTAACACGGGAAGAGATACTCCTTGGGTATTCGACGAGGCTCTCAATACATGACAAGTCGCACCCTATAGCTATTATAGAGAGATGTAATAAACACCGCAGACACAAACTGTGCATGAATTTAACCAGGAGGTAAACTAATCCATGACCTGAAAAGGGAGGGAAAAAACTATATTATTGCAGGCAGAAATAACAACATACCCCGATCCCGTACCAAGGTCCAAAAGTCCGAACATCAGTCTAACTATATCCACTAATTCCATCAAACATCAATACCTAATATAAATAAGGGCGATAATCCTCTTGGAAAAAGAAGGTAAGAACAATGGATAAGCTCAGATTTAAACAATAGAGCTAGCCAAATCTCTTGACCAAGGACGTACCTTAGCAACAAAAAAACCCCCAAGAAACAACTTCCCCCAAACAAAAACAAATCCAACAAAGCAGCCAAACAAACAAACATCATACTGTGGGTGAGGATATTTCACAACTGGTTTATTGATACTGTTCAATTTTGAACTATAAACCAAGTGATTAAATGGATACAAACAAGTCAGACCCTGAAAACAGTTACATTTAGCGATTCCCTCCGTGTGCTGAGAACTCTGGAATCGGTTAGCTCTACCAGTAGAAAATATGACTCGTAAAGTCTACCTGAGACTTAAAATCCTGGAGCAAAATAAACAGACTGTATAATGCATGTCGGAGTCCTTCCATACTAACATGACTGCAAATGAAGGAACAGACAAAGAATCCAAAATTATGCCAAGCGAATCCGAAATACATCATTTAGATTACAGTACGATCAGGCAGAAAATCGACCAGAAATGACAGGGGAATCAGACTACATGAAAAATACAAACAAAGGAAAAAGGCGCTAGCTATGCAATTTACTGGAACGTGTCTGTAGAAAAGCTTTTGTTTAAAACTTGGGAAACCCGTTTGACTACAAAGTCATAAACATAATCAAAACTGATCCAAGTCTTTTGGTCATCTCACCCCAGACAGTGTATTCATATTTTAAATGAATGTTCTAAATATGTCAAAGAGAGTAAAAGAAAGATTCAGGAAGAACAAGAACAACTTAAAACTCCATCTAGATATCTGGATTTCTTTAAAGCAGGAAAACAATGTATGAAAATATCATGGGAAACGTTTCTGTCATTGACAAGAGATGGAAACCATTATCCCCAGATAGGGACACAAATGTAGAAATAAAAGGAAATATCACAAACAATATTATAGGAGAGGTTGGCCCGACGTAACAAAAAGAACAACAAAGCAAAACGTAATTGTGAGAAAACTAAAAAAGAAAAGAACTTAAAGTAAAACCAGTAATTGGAAAATTGCACCAATATTCTCGAAATAACAGAAATTACATTAAAATAGGCCAAAATGATTCCTCGGGATCGGGATAAGTGGGGATTGACCCTGGGAGAGGGAATTGATAGACTGGGCACAGTAGGGGACAAAGCCCGTTCTCACAGTAATAAGAAGCTACAATTCCATATAAGGGCATCTTGCAAGGGGACGAGAGATGAACTTTAAAGTGAATATTTATGCAAAATATACTATTCCAGGATATGTAATTATATCAACAATCAACAAATTTCCACAGCCCGTATAAAAGTACCTTCTTATCTTGTTTTTGATCTGTTTTGTACCCCAATATCTAACGCTTCCTAATTCGCATGGCATCACTAACAAAGGATGCATGTACTTTCATCGTACTACAGAAATACTACTCTAAAAAGCCAATTAAACAACTTTCTCTTAATTACATCTCTCGACTTTTTGTGGCGAAACCTAGTGGAAAGGAAAGGAGTAACATGCTCAATAACATTGACCCTCAAGAAAACTCATAACATATAAGGTGTTCCTAAGCCCAGACCGACAAATAGATTAGATAACCCACCAATCTGATCCAAACGTAACTAAAATTTAAATGTGGTCCCAAGTAAAGACCATCAGGTTTCCATTGCACAATGCGGTATACGATTATCATAACTCCTTTAAAATTAAGAATAAGCATTTGACAACTAATTCCAAATAGATAAATTAGACAACGTAAGGAGTTTATTAGCCCAGACCATCAGGCCCAACCGCGCAATATGGCAATGATTGGTTCAATTATGAACAAATACATTAAGTGGATCGTCTGTCTAAATATATAGCATACTTTCTTATTCGAAAGAACCGGATCTACAATAAAGTTGCACTCAATTTCTAACCTTTATTAACAATCCTCAAAACTAATTGCAAATACAGAGTTTTTTATATTCCATGTCAATAATCAGACATAAGATAATGTACAAAACAAAATAATTACTTTTGGGAAATGAAACTAAAAATTTATCTTGGATCAAGTGACGACTTTCAGATATGTTCATGCGCGTATTCCTCTTGTACTTTTTCCTCCTTGTCCTCCCTGATATTCTCAATTAAGAAGTGTGCTGTGCACACATTACCGCGTCCATTTCGACAAGTAATTAAATAATAAACCATGTGAACATTTACCCAACGTAAATGGAGGAAAAAGCGCGCACGTTGTAAAGTCAAGGTAAGTAAGTAGTTGTGCCATTCTTCGCAATCCAAAAGATAAGAAACAAAGCAAAAAATGATGAATGATACAATTTCAATATTGCCAATTGAGAATGTTGATGGAAGCAGGCGATTGAATGGTGAGGGTGGAGTACCTCCCAGTTCAGACAGAAAAAATGGGGTATTACCACAACCAATGTAATGTTCACAGGGAACTGACCGCACTCACACCAGTAAAGAAGTTTTTAAGAGAAGTAATGGATGAGGAAGTAGTAAAGATTAAGGTAACATGGGAGGAATTAATTCATCTGCTTCTAATATATTGACGAATCATTTAAATCTCAGAGTGGGTTTTTCAAAATCAATCCATCATTTGGTGACTCGAGTTGAGATCGCCAAACAACTATTTATGCAGACATGAAAAAGTGATGAGACACGTTTAAATGAACTTTTACAGGTGATGAAACAAGGATTTTACTTTTGAACCAGGCTCAGGAGAAAAAAATAAAATTGGGATCGGAGAAAAAGACAAGAGACCACACTAGCTCAATGTACTTAGGCTCTCAAGAGAGTTTTACACAATGGTCCCGTCATCAAGGTACATTTCCTGCCTCTGACTCCAAAAGTTTTGCCAAATGTTGCAAAACACCGCTGAACCTAGCGCCCGGTCATTGATATCCTAGTTTTCCATATATTATACGACAACGCACCGGCGCATATATACGCCATCCGCCATCATGACAGACTTCCTAAAGGAGTGCATCATCCAAACGGTTTCAAATGTTCCATGCAGCCCAGATTTAGCTAGAAGTGTTTTCTTTTTATATCTGAATCCCATTATCAAAGATTCGCTGAGGAGCTAACATTTTCACACTTAATATTTGGATAATCAGATTGATAAAGCATGTAGACCAGCAGTTGTGTAATCTGAGGGGATGCAATCATACCTACTCCTCGCCATTAAAGAACTTTGTTGTATCGCACACTAATATTCAGATAATTAAATGCCCCATGTAAAAGCACAGACCTTTAATCGCCGCTTTACGCGATTATTAGAAAGTGGAGCTTATACTAGTCAATACTTCAAAGCTCAAAGGTACTGAGCTTGGCGTATATCGGTATTATTGTCAAAATAGCATACATCTAACAACGTAATGAAATACGAGATAGAAATTTACATCTGCTATTAAATTATTTTTTCCCTTATGTGCCAGATGTCAGTATTATATTCCCGAAATAGACTCGACTTTAGTAGTCTTTGACTTCTTGCTGATTAAAGTAAGGAGGTTGTGATCGCTAAATACAATAATCGAACAAGGAACTGAACTAATGTAAACTTCTACATGTTTTAATGTCAAACTCTAAGCCAAACATTGCTTCTCGATTCTTGAATAATTTCTTTGATGCTTATTTAATTTCTTTGAAAATAACACACTGGATGATCAGCACCATTTTTATCTTCTTGAATCAATACTGCTCCAACCCCAGCATCATTTGCATCAACAGACAGTTTAAATGATTGGCTGAAATTTGGAGTTGTAAGAACTGCCGCGCTTTTAAGTATGGTTTTTAAATTATTGAAAACCTCCTGACATTTTTTCAGTCCAAAGAAACTTGATTTTCTTGCTCAATAATTTTTTCGGGGTTTCAGCAATTATGGAAATATTGGAACAAAATTTCCGATAGTATCCAGCCATACCTAAAAATCGCACCAGTTGCTTTTTGCTGACAGGCACAGGGAATTCAGAAGTAGCCTTGACCTATAAGTTGAACTTGTCAATGTCACAGGATATGTCCTATAAATATTATACAAGGACGGCAGAACTCACTTTTGGATAAATTAATTATCAAACTTGCATCTGCGAGTCTGTCTAAAAATTTCCGAATTAAGTCTAAAGTTCTTTCCAGGTGTCGTTGTCGATGTAGGCATCACAATTATCTAGATAAGAGGTAATCATATTCATTAGACGTTGAAAAAATATTTGGCGAACCATTCATCCCAAAAGACACCACATTTTATTGAGAAAGTCCATCTGTAGTCATGAATCCCGAAATTTCCTTTGCTCTTTCCGCCAGTGGAATTTGCCAAAATCCTTTTAGAAGGTCAAATTTGGTGACATACTTGGCATTTCCGATTTTATCAATACAGTCATCGATTCTTGGTAATGGAAATGAATGTTTTAGTCACAATGTCCACATTCCTATAATCAGTGCACATACGGAAAGTTTTATCTGCTTTCGGAACAAGTATATATGGTAAAATCCAGTCACTGTTATGGCATCTATGAAATTGTTTTCCAGCAAATTCTGACTTTATTTCTCAAGTAGTCCTGTTTGACAGGATTCATCCTTTATGTATGTTGCTTCTCAGGCGTGGAGGTGAGGAATTTACCATTTCAACGTCATGGAAAATTTTGTTTGTTCTTGTAGGAACATCTGGAAATAAGTGATTATATTCAAATAATAACTGTTTAAGTTCATTTAGTTTTTGTTGTGGCAAATTTGAAAGATCTGTCACTCCAAAAATCAGTAGAGTCAGATGGTATTCCTTCACGTAAATCTTCACTGAGTGGAACAGGTACAACTAAATTAATTGCATGATTAACCTGGCTATCTCTTTCAATATACTGGTACTCCTTTAAATTATTTAGGTCCCAAGAGTACCATCATTATACTTTAACTCATTCATTTTCTTCTTAACTTTATAAGGGCCGTAATATTTAATCTGAAGAAATTGTTGAAGAAGGAGCATTAGAGACAAAACTCTTATTACCAAACTCAAAAGTTATCTCCATTACTGTTCTGTTGAAAATTAATTTCACTTTTGACATGAATTGCTGGATGCCTAATTCAAGCATGACCAGCTAGAAAATTCTAGACGTAAAACCTGACCCTTGATAAAATGAGACAGATTTGGGAAGGCCAAACTGAGTAAAAATACTTTATCAAAGCTTTTACTATGGTTTTTAAATTTAATAAACCTCAACAGAACTGCCTCTGAACATTGTTGAAGCACACATCATTGTCAACAAATATTGATTACCTGACTTGGTCTTAGGTAAGGGACCAACACAATCTAACATTATTCTACTAAATGGTTCTCAAATGCAGGAATGTGTTACAGACGAGCCTTAAGTATCTTTTGATTGGGTTTTCCTACCATTTGGCATGTATGACACGATCTACAGTATTTACAAACATCACTTTTAAACATTTTGACAGTAGAAGTGAATCAAGATTTTGTGATAAGTCTTATTAATCCCTAAATGACTAGGCCAAGGAGTTTCATGGGCCAGATTAAAACTATCCTGTCTGTACGATTTTTGGACATACAAGTTGATAGATCATTAACCACTCGTCACCAGCGGGTATCTCGGGAGGTCTCCATTTCCTCATAAATTTTCCATTTTTAATAAAATGACAGACGGGTACTTCAATGGCTTCAATATCACAAATGGCCCTTTGAAACAAAAAGGAGCTGTTAGGATCTTTCCCCTGTTCGACGACAGGTGATTGTCGTTTTTCACCCTGATTAGAATAAAGAGAATGAGTAGTTAAAAGACAATCACTATGATCAATACTTTTTGATTGATCCAAACATGGAGTGAAAGCGAGATCATCAAAAGTTACATGTGTAAGCTAAAGGATTACTTTCCTGATCGACATCATTCTCAAGAGCTTTCTTTGCTATAGCTCTAGTAACTGCACAAGCTGTGTATAGATCATGAAATTCTTTTTTTAATATGATCGACTTTCTGATCAAAACAAGGCTTCTCAGTTACAAGTGGATTAACCACAACCTTATCTCCAGTTAGGTTGTTGCCTAGTAATAAATGAATGCCCTCAACGGGTAAATCGGACACTGTTCCGACCGTCACAGGTCCTGAGACTAAGTCTGATGAAAACTTTACACAATGGAGAGGAACATTAACAAAGCCGCACTCTACTCCCTAAACACCCTCATTAAAAGAAGACTTCTCAGAAAAAGGCAAAGTACCTGATAATAAAAGATTCTGATAATCTCCGGTGTCCCTTAAAACTTGAATAGGGATGGGATTGACCGAATTACATAAGAGTGACATAGAACCCATCGACATGAATGGTTCATAAATCTCTATAATGAAATCAGACCCAACACATGTATTGCTTTCAATAAATGACCGTGACCTTGACGTCTTTAATGGATATGTCTTGATTTTGATGCTTATTTTTCAATTCGATGCAATCAGAAATAACGTGTCCTTTCTTCTTGCAATAAGTACATGTAGGAAGAGATAAGGAGTTTTGATCAATCTTATGTAGGAAGAGATAAGGAGTTTTGATCAATCTTATCAGAAGTTATTACAAGTTCTAAAAGTTATGCCAGATTGAAATTTAGAAGGGCTTATATTAGACTGAAATAAATTGCCAATAATTGAGTCCAATGCTCGCTTATCTATTTCAAATTCTCGGTCATGTTTGTAAAATAAGGAAAATATTTGTCTACATCTGTTTTGTTCTTTCTAAAAGAGGTCAGTAACCTTCTATTCTTAGTGACATAAAAAACTTGAATTTGTATGTGAAGTGGGAGCGCGCACTTTACTTGCCAGGTCTATTTCTGTTATTCTAAATTGATTTTACCTATCTTTCTCTCTCTTTGCATTTTAATTTGCACCTGTCTCTCTCACCTCTTTCTCAGATTGTAACTGCACTCGTTTCACTCTCTCCTGTAATTTCATTTGTTCTTTTTGTAATGCATTTTTCTTTCTCTCTCCTCTTTCTTCGCTTGTAACTGGAATTGATTCTCTCTCTCATCTTTCTCCAATAACATTTGTTTTTCTTCTTTCTGTAACTGAATTTGTTTGTTTTCTTTCTATAACTGCAACTGCATTTGTTTTTTTTTCTGTAATAACATTTGTCTTTTTTTCTCTTTTTCCAATTGCAACTGTATTTATTTTCCTTCTTTATCTTTCTGAAGTTCCAGCTTCCTCAACTCTGATTCCATCTTGTATTTTAATTTTAATTCGTTTATTTATGTCAAAGTCTGGTACAGACTTACTGATCGAAACGAAAGCACTTTTATCCAAAACCTTCTTTTCTATGAAATATTGGACAAAGCTATTTTTTATTTCTGTCTATCTCTCTCTCTCTCTTTCTCAAATGATAACTGCATTTAGTTTTCATGTAGCTCCATTTGTCTTTCTTTCTCTTTAACTTCTTTATGAGGTTAAAGCTTCCTTAACTCTAATACCATCTTGTATTTTAATTCTAATTCCTTTACTTTAGTGTCAGAGTCTGATAGAGACTTATTGGTCGAAACCAAAGCACGTTTATCCTAAACATTCGTTTCTACCCGGTACTGGACCACATGATTTTTTATTTCTTGCTTCGTTAAGGAAACCTTTACCTCAGAAAGATAATATTTTCTGGCCAGTAAAATCAATTCATCTTTCTCGCAAACAGTCCAACTGTTCCTGGGTACGACTTGAAGAAAGATTTTCACTTTTGATGACATTGTAGAAAATTATTGCTGATTTCACTAAGGATTTCTAAACTGTAAATTGATACTTAGGATTTAAAAATTTCATAAACTAGGGTAATTCTAATTTGAAGAAAAAAAACAACAACAAAGTTTTCTGAAATATTTAGCGACAAATTCATGTATCCAAGAACGAGCGACCCCAATTTTCTTCGTTACGTTTTGGCTCTTAATAAACGCAACAAGAAAAGAGTGAAGACAACAAGCTTTGTAAAATTTAACAAATAATTTATTTCCTTAGAAAAACAAGGTTAAAATGAGGAAAAGAACTTACGGTTTTAAAAATCGAACCCTAAAATAATCCTAGAATAATCCAAGAATTAAAAGTTTTAAGTCCAATTCATAAAATGTTCTAATGAATTTGAGCTCGAGTCCCGACGAAAAATCCAAACTGTAAGGCAATGACATATACTCTTAACCTGTATAGGACTGAAGTGTCAACAGACTTTCCACAAACAATACTATACCGGTGTTCGAATTCCGAATAAAATTTCAATAAATGTCTTTGTCTTAGAATTCTCTTCGAGCACTTAAACATCTTCCAGGAAAACCAAGTAATCTCTTAGAATCCAAATAATCTGAAGAAAAATTAAAATGTAATTCTTAATGGTCAGAACAGAGAAAAAAACACCTTTCAGTGTCAAAGGTAAAATGACCAACTGGCTGGTTCATTTCAAGAAAACGATTATATAGTCCAAGTAAGACGCAAAATAGATACTCGTATGAAGGTCACGTGATCACTTTCTAGAAGATATTTACATATCTAAGGTTACGTACTCCAGCGTAGATCTTTCTTTTATCAATTCCACATTATGAATGAATAATACAAAAAAGTTGTTTACTACTTGATTCTCAATCAAGACCACGAACTAGGTCAGCTGTTAGATACAAAGTTCTGTTTTTAGGTGTTTACTACAAAACAGTCGGGTCAAACCAATTTCTGGACAATGTCAAATTCCAGTAAAAAAAATTACGTTACTTTAACATGTAATGACTCTTAAAAAATAACAATCAGAAATTAAATTACATATACGTAATAAAATATAGTATACTTTAGACTTATTCTGGCTGATTAGCTTTATGCTTCGAAATTGTAGAATGTCCACAAGTAAAAATTCAAAGACATCACAGCCTCAGTACATGAAAGTGACATCGAAGTATACCAACATTCTCTTCACTATGCGTGTTTCGAATGCAAACAACTTCACCTTGCACCCGTCACTCTCTCAGAAGTCTATACTACCCGTGTAGCGCCACCATAGTTGTTACAAAGTTTGCATTTTAGTTTTGATATATTGAATGAAGTAACTAGGGAAGAAGGGTGTGTCAGCTTGCATGCTTTCGGGCTTAAATCTAAATTTGATTGTGGTTAGAAGAATTTTTTTTAATGTATGAAAATACTAATTTGGGTTTGATGAATAATTTCACGTGCAAACATTTAGTACACCTCAGTTACAATGAAAATACACGAAATCCATCTGATAACCAGAAATTGTGACTGGCATATAGGGGTGGGGTTGGGAATGGTTGGGGCATGATAAAACCATTATTACAGAGGCTGATGCCAACGAAAATGCACGTGTTATGTATATTTGATTTAATTGGTACGTCATTTAATTTAATTTTCGTAAATTTTAAATTGTTTTATTTTTTATTTCATTACATTTCAAAGTGATATAATTCTCTTTGCTAGGAATTTGATATTTTCCAGAAAATTCAATTTGACCTGAATTTTTCATAAATACATAATAATTGAAAAGCTATTTTTTTTTGTCTTAATTTCCGACCTTGATTCATAAATTATTGCCACAAATAAACAACCTTTTATTTTTTTTTATATTCCCGGAGGAAAAGTATTTTTTTTATCAAGGTCATACTGGGAGTACACGATTTTAGATGTAAACAGCCCCATTTCGCAATTGTGGGGTTTCTGAAATTGTGCAGTAGTTAGATTTATTAATGATATTTAGAGAGATATTTCTTAGTTTGGGCTTCAAAACACTTGATCTCAAGGTGATCGTTTTGTTGTGACCAGTTTAGAGTTACATTTTAATTTTTATTTAAACTATTTGGATTCTAAAAGATTAATTATTTTTGCTGGAAATATTTGAGTGCTCATACATAATTCTTGGACAAAGAACTTTCTCTAAGTTCTTTTCGTAAATTCAAACGCCGGAATATTATTGGTTGTGACACTAAAATAAAGGTAGTATCAACAAAGAACTGTAGACAACTGGACATACGCGTCAGGAAGTTAGATATATATTTTTTTGTAGAACTATTTACGGTTTAATATACTATGATAGACTTGTCGAACTTGATTCTGAATCATCATGGACGTAGATTCAATCCAATTTACTGAATATTTTACTATAAACAGTGATGAAATTCAGCGTTTAATACCAGTCTAGCTGTTCTTTTTTGAGTTTGTCGATTCGTTTAACAAATATATTTTAATAGATTACCCTAATCGGTGCACCTGTAGTCAAAACGTGGTTGAATGTAAGGTCATCACAGGCTGTACGACAGGTCACATACATGGCAGTACCATATTTAAGTGAGAGATAGAAACAAAGAATAAAATATACTGCTGTGTGCCATTTAATTTTTCTCCGTACTTTCCTTATTGTACATGCATCACTTTTACTCACCATACACTTTTTAAAAAAATCTGTAACTAGGAAATAGATCAATTGAAGCTAATTAACATCTGCATTGTGTTGATTGTGCCGTAGCCATGTAGAGCGACCAAACAATGACATAATCAACAGTAGGCACATCTCAACTTGCACAATCTTTACTAATCGCTTGGCAAAATAGGCAGTAGTTGTGCAAACAGAGAAATGAAACTTTACCCACCCACCTCCCGTTACTTATACCCGTTTCTGATAAATTATTGAACATATATGATGTCGATTTATTTGAGCCATCAATCAATTACAAATGAGAAGTGTCTGATAAGCAAATATGTAGGATTTGGAGTAGGATGTAATGGAGTCGAATCGTAAAACGAAAGGACGTGGGGATTTTTTTCGTTTTTTTTTCTTCTTCTTGCAGTTATAAGCATCAAGACTATACTTTCTTAACAGTAAACGCTATTATTAGTTGCGTGACCTCATGCGCTATTTATAGCTTGAGATAAAAATATTTGAAGGAAAAGAACGTGTAGGATTTCTTTATATTTAAATTTAATGGACTTCTCACACATATTATTATTGCAGGATGCTTATAATTTTGTATCATTTTCTATCATGTATTTTGTATAGTTTGGGTTAACGTACGCACCGTTGATAAAAGTCTGACTGCATAAGTAAGTGACTATATTTGAAACTGGATTTTTAAAGTTAATCGTGAAAACTGCAAGCACATTAATGCTAACTGGAAAATAGAAAGAACGGCAAAGAAAGAAAATTCCTCTCCTTAAAAACAATATTTCGGAAATCTACCTAAAGTTGTTGCTTTTTTAATACCAGTGTTGCATTCTGGATGTAAGCATTAAAGGTAAGTTCTTGAATATTTGTTGAATACATCAATGAAAGTTTGAGAATTAACGTTTATCATTTGCTTTCTCGATATATAATTTCATGTCCAGTTATCTATCACCTAATCGTTGTCGTGTAAAAGTACCAATTTTCATGCAAGTGATTTTGTATGGGTTTGATTTTCGATTTACAATGTTTAGACCGTCCAGGTGCTTTCGCAGTCTGATTTCAATATCATCTGTTGATTTACCAGTCGTATCAATAGTTACGTCTTAAGTAAAATGTTCAATGGAAAACAACAATAACAATGGCGACAACAAGAGCTGACAGGGGAGTGGCAACCGGGGACATATACCCGGGGCCCGGACCAGTAAAGCGCCTGGGCCGAACAACACTTTTTAATTTTTTAAAAGAAAAATTAAATTTGAACACGAACTAGGAGAGGCCCGGTTGTTTCTTACCACAGGGACTGTGGTCGCTCTCTACGGCCCTGGCAACAGCAATACGTTTAATATGCATGCATCGTAATGCCCATACTCGAGTTGCTTCCCATGAAATAGCTTTATAACTTTGAAATGGTTGAAGACACGTATCGAGGTATTTCCAGGAACAGGATATATTATATGTGATATATTAGTTTGGAGGTATTTCCAGGAACATGATATAAGTGGTATCTTTGTTTCGTGTAAGGACATTATATATCATGTTAGTCTCGTGTATTTCCAACGACACTATGTATCTTGCATGTGGCGTATCGTGTATTTCCTATCTTAATATTGGACAATAATGTTCTCAGAATTTTCTCTTTTAATGAATGCCCGTTTATAGGATGGGGATCTCTTAAACGGTGTACAAGTTGTTGAAATGTATGACACACGTACTTTCACGAGATATCGCAGCACCGACTGACTGTATGACAATATCTCCACCCTACATCCGCGTAGGGGGATTATCGAATGATCAGCAGTGTATTTCATTTATCGATCGACTATCGAATAATCAACATTGTCTATCATTTATCGACAAACAATCGAATATTCAGCATTATATTTCATTTATTGATGGTCAAGACAGTTCTTTTTCAAAAATTCGTGTCAAATGACCTTGTCTTTGTTTTTATTCTAATAAACCCATTTATATTTTTTTCTTCAAAAAATACAATATGATGAGCAACAAGGGAGTAAAGCCCAAGGCACGAATGTAATTTGAAATTATTTCACCAGTCTGTTTTGTAGTTGTGTTGATTAAGTTTATGAGTGATTTTAATCTTCGGTTAATGCTCGTTACAAACGTTTTATAAACTCGAAGAATCAATTTAATCACTTTGTTCACAAAGGATAGCAAAATAAATAATTATTTAACTTGTCCTATTTAAAAGCAATACTCCGGTAGTAACCTTTATGCAAAAATGTTGGACCTTTAAGATTCACTACAGAACGATTTGAAATATTTTAAAAACGTTTTCTTTATTTGGAATATATCAGCATCACAGTTCTAATGTCAGTGTATAAAAATATACGAATTGCAAAATGTACAACAATGGACCAGATTCACAAAAGCTGAAAATAACGCTTTCGGGTTAACTCGCAATTACAAAACGAGGCGCTCGCTTCTGGGAGATTTTCACCGTCAAACAGTTAAAAGAAATCTTAAATATTAACAATGATAATGACAGCGGACAAACGGTCGTTATAGTAACGTGTACCTACGTCCAAATTTGCAGGTAAAAGGATTCCTTGCAGTTAACATTATTTGCCTAAGTGTTATGTTGACATCCAAACTTTCACAATGTATCATGGCTCTCCGAGAACGCTAAATGGACTGAAGACGTGTTGAAACAAATTTCAGAAATTAATATCAATCAGATTTATGATTATTTAGTAGAGAAAACAAAGACAGTGATGAAAGGAGCTAAGTTTGAAAAACGAAATGACTTTAGCATTTCTCGTTCGTTGAACGGCTTGTCATTGATATTAAAGTTTCAAGTATCAAAAAATTTAGTGTACGTGAAAGGTGATTACGTCAATAAAAATAAAATATCAAAATAAAGAAATAATGTTATTTAAAACTAAAATAACAAAACTAAATATAAATGTTTTGTTGTTTTAAAAAAAAAATAAAATAGCAAAACCATAACGTTCTTGGAATGAAAGTATCTAAATTACATAATAATGTTATTTAAAACTAGAATAATAAAACTAAAGAAATGTTTTTGTTTTTAAAAATATTAAAATAGCAAAATTATATTGTTATTTAAATGAAAATGCCAAATTACGGAAAAATATTATTTTAACTAAAAAACAAGTAATATAGTGTATTGTTATTTTGATTAAACACCATACTATTGAATAATTTTATTTTAATTAAAATATCACAACAATCTAATAATGCTGTTTTAAATAGACATTTCCATGGTTTGAAACTAACCATAGCTCGTTCGAGAGAGATTAGTAGATTTCACTACAGACTCAAATGTGTACATTGGTATTAGTCTAATGGTATTAAGTAAAATTTTATTTTAACTTCAAATTTGACAGAAAGGGTGGAGACAGCTGCATCTTTCTGAATCTGCAATTATACTGATTCTTTTCCCAATGACTTTAAACACACTATATTAAACCTACATACTTGTAAGCATGTTTCGATAGCTATATTGTTTATACCGCAAAACATGGTTTAACAAATATCATTAAAACATTTTGAAAAACTTGCTGATAAAACAAGTTCTGAGACAAACCTCTCATTTGCTTGGCTGTTCGTGTTTATTGTTTAAAAACATGTTGAGGATTATTATTATTATTATTATTATTATTATTCTGACTGTTTATATTTGTTTATCAACACTCTATGTACCTGCACATAATGTGATGATATTATTCAGACCTTCAACGCCGATGTCCACTTTCAATTCAATATAAGAACATTTACCAAGCAGTGATAGCCTCGTTTTGATATTTAGCGCTCGATATCAGTAACAGCAATTTGTCCGAATTGAGTATTGTGAAAGGGGTCCATTGACACATGAATATATTTATGCATTCTTGGAAGCATTTAATTTAAACATTTGTATGTTGATAGGTTTCTATTATAACAGATGTACCCCGGTGTACTACGTACAATGTGGAGCTCTGAGGTTGTGGTTCTATTGTGTCTAGCGTCTGGCTGGTTCGGACTCAGGTCTGGATTAACCTGTGGACTAACAAGGCTATAGCCCTGGACCCTCATCTTTTGTATGCCATTATGTATACCCTCTATTCCGATACGTAATACACACTAAGGCCATTCCATCCTATTTTCCTTAGCCACACACTTGGAGAAGTTATAGGTTGGACAATCTGAAAGGCACATTCAAATGTCTGCTGCACCCATTCCGCAATAGTGACTACTCTTTGTTTCTGTTAACAACTTTAGCCACATGTTATTGATGTTCACGAGGAGATCGAAGCATGGAGCTGAATAGTGTTAACGTACAGAATAGGTCAACGAGGGCAATTTCTCATCATTAGACTTCTGTAACTGGCAAATAGATATAAACAATACTGTCTTTTGAGTTGTCACTTTGTATTCTAGGAAATACATTTATTTCTTGATTGTACTGAACTTGTTGGTTTCAATTCAATCATTTACAAAGTTTAATTCCACAGAATCGTAACATCTGTTCTTAGACAACGTTTATATAGGTTCCACTGAACCACGTTCAGCAAGAGCCTTCGACTTGGAGCATTTGGAAAAGAATTGGTTAAATTTAAATGAAATATCAGCCAGTTTGCCCAATCTTAATTTAGTTCCTTCTGTTGACATATCTGGAAGCTGAACTACAGTGCTTTCTACATTGGTTGCGTTCTTTTCCTCTAATTTACAGATGCGTTTCAATTTAGGTGAAAGCGAGGTGAATGCGGAGTAAAACGGAAGTAGGAATACAAACCAAAACATAAATACAATTGGATTCGCTGTTTTAA
The DNA here is from genome assembly GCA_028554795.2 of Sinohyriopsis cumingii. NCBI lineage: Eukaryota > Metazoa > Mollusca > Bivalvia > Unionida > Unionidae > Sinohyriopsis > Sinohyriopsis cumingii. Next base: position 75,225,778 of record CM068830.1, read on the forward strand.
AATATAGGCAGACAGCAATTACCTGTATTAAGGCGTACAGTGAATATCCCCATAAGTGTTTCAGACTAGAAACAAATGGATTTGAGAGTCTGATTTTTTCTTCCACGGCCCTCTGTGTAAATGATTGGAAAGTGCCCAAGACGTTGTCTATCCAGGACAGGCAAATACGGACTGTACCGACTACAACCTCTGGTGTGAACTGGCTGATTGAGACTATTGTCTCCAAAAGCATGCCTTTGTAGTTTTTCATGTTGCATGCTACAAGCTTTGGGAAGACGGCCACCAAGAATATGACGATAATAACGGAGAGGTATGAATAATGAAGACTGACGCTACAGTGAATATAGATGTACAGCAGCAGCAGTGGTTTCATAAGCATTTGCCGTAAGGCCAGATGAGCAAGGTAGAAACTCACAAAATCAAACTTGCTTGGTGTTCTCACTTTGGTCTTGTTAAAGCTCTGTCCCTGAACTATCTTTTGTAAGAATCTCATTATCCAGCCAAACGTATTTGGCCACGAATGCATGGCGAGAAGAATTTCACCCCTATTCCACCCCATTTCGCGAATGTTCCAGGTGATGTAGTTATAACATGGCTTTTCTGATAGGTAAACACGTCTAACATAGAGAGGTTTCGTAAAGGCTCCTACAAATGCATCGTGGCTGAGAACGTCCACTGGAACACGTTCAATCAGGTTGTCTTTGGTACCAATTACGTTGTCAATATACGCACGATTTTGTATCAACGCCTTCCCAAAGAATCTTGATTGACCAAAAACGGCCATAACAGCATTTGTAATCGGTTCGTATAATCCTTGTTGAATAGATTGTAAATGCATGAAAATTGTGTCATCTGGTTCACAACGAAGCTTTATTGCTGGCTGAATTATTGCCCTCTCCGGATGTGCTGCCGCTATCTGAAGTAGTTCGGTCACTGAACCGCTAGGCACTCCATTGTCAGCATCAAGGACGAGTGTGTAATCAAATTTACGTTCAAAAATATTATTGACATCATCAGAAGCATGAAATAGAGGCTGACCGTAGGGGCGAGCACTTTTTCCGTAATATTCCGGATCACAGTAACTGTATGCTTCATAATTTCCTTCTGACAACAACATCAAGTCCTGGTACTGTCCACACATTCGAAGGACACGACTTACACGATGCAGTACCATGAACTCTCGTACATATTTGTCACATATATTATCCAAATATTCCCGAATAAAGACTGGTGTATCTATATTTACGTACATCTGCCAAACATTTTTTAATCGAATGGGATCTATGGATTCATAATGTCTAATCGAAAACGCTAATCCTTCATTATACAGTTCTTTGTAAATTATATCTTTATATGCGTTTCGCTTCTCTAACTCATACTTTTTCAGTTCTTCATCGTTTGTTGAGCTCACTAGGACAGCAGAAACGTTTGGTCCAAGGTTACCCATGTACCCTTTATACATGGTTTCAAAACACTCGTCGATGTCATCTTTGCTTGTTGCCAGAAGGTTGTAGTTCAAAACTACGGTCAATTGGTTAGCTGGAGCCTTCTCGACTTCACAGCAGTGTCCCCTCACAATGAGTGTCGCAATCGTTTGGACTGTAATTTCTAAGACGGAGACTTGTATAACGCTTAAGAATATTACAATTACGACTCCCTTGACAAAACTATTATGGGACCAATCAACGTTGATGATGTTTAAGAGGACGGCTCCTAAACTGAGAGCCAGCCATAATGAAAAGTACAGAAATAGTCGCACGATTTTCCTCATAGTGACAGCAGATTGGAGTTCACCTCTTGCGACTGTACTATCAATTTTCTCTTTACGAAACCTGTAAATAAATAAATAAATAAATAAATAACATTTTCTGTTGATTGTTACAAATGTGGAGTCTGTTGACCCTCTAGTATAGGTAAAGACTTATGTAGTGGACAAAAAGGCGTCATCAAAAATGCATTATAATGCACTGAAAAAGACAATAAGCAGTCTTGAACTAACTTTTGATAACTTGTTTTCTACGTGAATCGTAGAAATTGTCAGTGCCTGAACTGATGCTATTGAATATTCGTTGTCAGGGATTCATAAAATATACCTGTTGTTTTCTAAGACAAATAATACACATATTTAAGAAAAACTTGTGATTAAATATGACAGTAAATTTCTTTCTGTAGCTAATATTTATGTCATCACAGCCATGATCATGTCTGAAAACTATGAAGAAATCAGGAATAGATTAGTGTCGATTGAATAATGAAATGAAGTCATTATCCAAGTTTGGATGCAGCCTCTGTTATCGAAATTATTCGCAAGCCGACTGACACACATAGTTCACGACTGAGTGCAAACCCCCCCCCCCATAAATAAAATAGCACCCAAAATCCTTACAAGTAAACTCACAAGTATTAAAATCTGTTGTTTGATGATGTTTGGCTCTGAAGTCTGTTGGAGAGTTGTCATCTTGCTGTAGAACCCCAGTAATGTTTGCTATATCAAATCGCGCAAGAAAGGTCTCAACAAAAATATAAAAAATGTCTGCATTTTTGCACGAAAACATTAATTTTTTTGAAAAAACACACAGTTTGAAGAGTTATAAGTACAATCTAAATTTTGGAACTTCTGTTTATTGATACAGTAATGCGACAGTTAATCGCACTGATACTGAATTGAGAAAAAAATCAATCTTTAAAGTGGAAACAATTTCGCCACTAGTGACAATGCAATGCTTCCATATCACTCGTATAGCATTTCCTTACATTAGCAAACATTCCATCTATCTTAATACGGGGTGCATGTAACGTGACTGTCACTTTGCTTTTGTACAAAACCGTACTGTATTTATAATCTCTGATTCATGTCGGGATTGATAGCTTTACCTATACTGAAAAAGCCGATGCAAATTGTTTTATTACATATACCATAACAATATATTATGAGAAGAAGAAGAAGAAGATGATGATGATAACGATTTTTCACCTAATGTTCCACAGTTCAATGCTACAGTAAACTGAGCGCATCATCCAATTATATGCGTAATGTGTATGTACTTGCCACGACCAATTGTCATTATGGATTAAACTTACTGTATAATACATTTTAAAATATAAATTACACCAAAACTTATTGAATACCAGAAGCAATATACCAAAGTGAAAACGTAAATGAAAGTATTCAATACGGACACGTCAACTCTGTAATGGAAACTGAGCTTGCCTATATCAGCTGGTGTAATACGTACAAGATGCCAACACTATAGTGTTAGTCATTCGTAGTTATTTAAGTAACAACATTTAAAATACTTACTTATTTTTGATCGAAAACAAGTCACACTAGCCGTCGTGTCTCCTCTCTACTCTGGGTGGAGTAGATGACGATAGGTAGGGACGATCGGCCTTTTATAATCCGATCATCTCTTGACACAGTTACCATCGAAAGGGCTTGACCTATGCTCGAGGGTGCTTTACTGACCTGGAAGAAAATGTCACACTCAGTTTTCTCCAGTGCCCCGTTTTCATTGGCGGTTCCAATACGCTATAATTTTAGCCCTCGGAGATTTAGAACACCCATATACCAAATGCAGCAGAACAGATATGCTATTATTTATGTTTCCAGTTAATTTAAAATAATTTTGTTTTTTAAAAAAAAACATTCAGTCAGGTAATTTCAAGGCCTATCATTCAAAGGGTACATTTTTGGACCGATTGTGTAACCGTCTGCTCAACAGTACGTTCACTCCAGGACTTGACTGTAAGCTGGCAGTAAAGTGATAAGGAGTTGTGAAGGAAAGGAGTTGTGAAGGAAATAAAGATGTTTATTATACAAACGGAACGACTTTAATGAGCGTCGGGATGAAAACAGTAAGGAAAAAAGAACACTTTAATGAGCGTCGGGATGAAAACAGTAGGGAAAAAAAGCATACATGAGAAAAACGTTTTTTTTCGTTTTTTATTTTACGTCGAAAAACGCGATATTTTACGTTTTTTTTATTATATATTTGGTACTTCCATTTTTTTATCATGGCCATACAGGCGGTCCTCTGTCATACTCTAGATAACAAATATCGACCAATAATGAATCTATGATGCTAGCCTACGATACTTTACGTAAACTTTAAAACTGGTATGTAGTGTGTAAATAAGCAAAATATTGATTTTTGTGTTGCCTAAAAACTACTGGAACGTTTTTTTTTCGTTTTTTATTTATTGAGAAAAAAAATGCGTTTTTTACTTTTTTTATTTAATTTTAACGTTTTTAACATCTATGGAAAAAAGAATACCCATGAAATATATCTACCTTCTACTATATTTTGTTGATTACTTTTTTGTTGATAATAACGTGAGTTTATGAAAAGAATTAGACAAAACAGCGCTATAAAAAATCCTGAAAAGAATTACTGAATACATTATTCAGCAGAGAAATCGTTTCAGATGAAAACGGATACTGCTGGTATCAATCCAGTGTGAGTGTATTGGTGTAGTAGTTATGAAGCGTACCATGGTGCATGAATTCATGTATTCAAATTTGCGTCCTAGATACAATTTGTGGTTATATAGAGTAATGGTCAGCACATGTCTCGGCGTATAATTAGGCGTAAAATTTGATGATTTAAAAAGAAAATAGCACCCGAAAATATACTTCAGTGTACACTTTCATAAAGTGCATCCCTTATTATGAAAAGGCGATGTTCAATGATTAGTGTTTGGCCATAGTATGACATGTATAAGTTTAGATAAAATTGCATTAATATAGGACGAGGCAACTACAAGATATATCTACCCTTTGATTCCCACGACAGCCATTCATGGAGAGTTTAATTTATGTTAAAACTTCATTAGTTCATCAATTCTGAAAAATAAGTTTTATTCGATACGAATGGCTAATATGAGATAAGCAATAATTTTCACAAGACAAATAAATTGTCTAACATTTTGGTTTCAATTATTTCGTGTATTTCGTTGCTGTAACCAATCTAATCAAAATCAGGTATTCCACTGTACTACGTAAAGACCCGAATGTGACCGCTTTAAGGTCATGTTCTTGTGGCCTATGTTATTACCATAATCGCTAAATTTATCAGCCAATCAGATTAAATATTATACCGTAGGTTTGGCAGTATGGCTGAAGGGGACCACTCTGTGTCGAACGATTTGATTCACTTTTGAATTTCTGAAAGCTACATTTCAATTGGTTAATTCAAAGATCACCAGAACATGACCCATAAGTGCTTGCTGTCAGGACAGTGGAGATCAGATTTTAATCAGATTGTTGTTATCACTAATCACAATTTAAAAATCCAACACGAAACCAACCGCATACAAAGCTCACACATCACTGATTTTCGGACGAAACCTCTGAATCAATATCGTGTCAATCATGTTTTTTTGGTAGAAATTAATATTCGTCAGGTGAATGGTCCTGAAATTGTTAAAATAATCTAGTCAGACTTTCTAAAAGTGGAGGATACTTTATTCAAGTCTTTCACACATCCACGGATGAACCTGTCTTTTTAACAGTCAGAATGAATATGCTTCACTTTAGAAGTGGTTTTATGGTCTAGTACAGTATAGGGTGACCGTTTAGGTGTCTGTGGAAATTTTGTGTTAAATGGTATCTCAATTCTTTGTGGCTGTGAGAAAATCATATGTTATAAATGTGCATAGGTTTAACATTATTGGACTATTTGGCGGGAAATTCAATATTATAATATTATATTTCTTTTTCCGGGATATTTATCATTGCACAATTAGAGGTATGTCTGGCCTTTTAGTAGTACAAGTCTGTCAAAAGGGTCTGCAGGTTTCACTCGAATACATTAAAAAAAGGAAAAATATAATCCCCTGCTTTAAAACATTTTATAAATAAGCCAAAAGTAACAAATCAACAATGTAACTTCAATAACAATAATCTCATTTATAGTAACTTATTAATAGAAGCAATTTTCTCGCGTCTAGGCGGGGTAAGAGGGTGACAGTCCACCTGTGATGGGAACTGGATTTAGCTGCTAGGGAACTCGCGACGGGCTTAAATTCCTAAAATTGGACTACTAGAGTACGTCTCTTAGCTAAGACAAATCACACTGAAAAATACATATAGCAATATTATAGCCTAAATTACAACTAACAAATATATTTGACACAAATCTATATATCCAATCAGCTCTTCTATACTAAATCATTATCATCTTTAAAAAAGCAATAGTATCGGTAACTTTCAGAAAAAAAGACCCATCGAAACTACTACCCAAATAAACACTTATGCAAAATAAGGTGGTCGTAGCTCCAGACATCAGGTCCCACCACACAAGATGGCAAAAGATTGGATCAACTTTACGAACACAAATCCTAGAGTCATCCAAACCGACCCCTCCCCAAAAATAGTGTTATAAGGTGGTCCTATGCCTAGACCAGACCATGATGCACTGACACACAAGATGGTAATATCAGACTAAATAAAAAGAGACGTCAATGTATGGTTCCATAAAACTGACCCCAAATTAATGAAAGTATAATGTGTTAAAATCCAATACCATTAGGTCCAACCGAACGAAGCGGAGAATGCAAAATTACAACATAATTAAGCAGATGTACCATTATATTTCCATACTCAAATTACCACCTGAATCCTAACCATTAAGCCCAGCCATAAAAGGTGGCAATGATTGAAAACAAAACCATAAAGTAACATCGTACTAATAAAATAGGTGCATATGTAATTAAAAAACATCTGGACATGCTAATCCTATCACACTCTTTTCTCAGTAACAAATCGTCTAAAACACAGACCACGTATATTCTAAATTAAGTGCAGGGAGATATATTTCAAACCAACCATGGTTTGATGAAGAGAAACTGACATACAGCGACGGGGCGAGGCCCTTGACGGTCCCTCTCTTCCCTGGTCACTTCCGTCATGCAAATGAGTATTGTTTTCTGTGCATACAGTAAAGTGTCGGTAGGTGCTGAAAAGTTACTCACCGACGGTAAATTAAGTTGCAAACCATGCGTACATTAAACAATCTCACATGGTCGAATAACCGAACAGAACTGTAAGATAGACAGACAGACAGTTATGCAATCATTCCTTCATTCACCCCTACTGTTGTGGCTCTTGAAGGACGGACATGTATCTAATCCGTTTGGAAGTTGGAGTTTTCTTACTATCCACTCCAAACCTACCGACCAAGAATGGAACACAGGAGCATCCTCTTAGCGGCCTGTCGGGGTGGGATATGTAGCCTTAGCAGCATCGTTCATGACTGTGGCAGACAGCCTTAGACTAAAAAGTTGAGAGACTTAACCACAGATACCGATACCATCACCACCTTCGCCAGCTATCAACGGCTATTTTACTACAGCTACTCAACTAATTTTGTTTACTTGGAATAAAGGGCACCCTAAACAGGAGATTCTCCAAAATATACATTAACCTAGGAACTTTTGAAATCCTCGGGATAAAAACACACTGTAATATCTGGCTAAAATAACGATGTTCCTTCCAATATGTAGACAACTGTTACTCGGAAATATTTGAGTTAGAAAGTGGCACCCCTCAAGGCACCATAATAAGCCCCACTCTGTTCAACATAATTGTTAACGAATCAGACCGATATGTTTACCCGATCACCCTGGATTTATCTGGAAGATGGGTAACTCCTCTTTTGAAACGGTGGTCAGACGATCGCAGGTATGACTGGATGGGGTTGGTCGATGTGCCAATAGTTGGGGCTTCAAACTATCCCGGTGAAAGAACAGAGTTGATGTTTACGCTTAGAACAAACATAAAGAGACAACAGCCAAAACTGTAGCTAAGCATAATAGAAGGTACATTTGAAAAGGTGGCGACATTGCTGGGGATACAATTAGATTAGCACGTAACACGTGGCAACTACATAACAGAGCTAGCAAGACGATGCTGGCAGAATCTGAGCCTCTTGAGGAACTTTAAAGGTAATGATTGTGGAGATGAACAGACAACACTTCTTACATTGTGCAGGAGACTTATTCAGTCCAAAATTGACTATGAGTGCCATATCCATGCTTCGTCACACCCTAAATTACTTAAAACATGGATTGAATAAAGACCAAGCCTTAGTTATCTGCACCAGTGCGCTTGGTAGCATAGTAAGCAAAGAAAGGAAGACTCTCGGATCTTAATACATGACAAGTCGCACCATATAGCTATGATAGAGAGATGTAATAAACACCTCAGACACAAACTGTACATGAATTTAATCAGGAGGTAAACTAATCCATGACCTGAAAAAGGAGTGAAAAAATTCTAATATTGCAGGCAGAAATAGCAACATACCCAGATCCCGTACCAAGGGCATCCAAAAGTCCAAAACATCAGTATAGCTATATCCACTAATTCCATCAAACATCAATACCTAATATAAATGTATAAGCTCAGATTTAAACGATAGAGCCAGCAAAATCTCTTGACCCAGGACGTATCTTATCAACAGCGGCGACTCCAGCTCCAAAAAAGAAACAACTTCCCCACAAATAAAAACAAATCCAACAAAGCAGCCATATCGGTGAGGATATTTCACAACTGGTTTATTTATACTGTTCAATTTTGAGCTATAAACCAAGTGATTAAATGGACACATAGAAGTCAGACCCTGAAAGCAGTTATATTTAGCGATTCCCTCCGTGTGCTGAGAACTCTGGAATCGGTTAGCTCTACCAGTAGAAAATATGACTCGTAAAGTCTACTTGAAACTTAAAATGCTGGAGCAGAATAAACGGATTGTTTAATTCATGTCGGTGCCCTTCCATGCTAATATGCCTGAAAATGAAGGAGCAGACAAAGAATCCAAAATTATGCCAAGCGAATCCGAAATACATCATTTAGATTACAGTACGATCAGGCAGAAAATCGACCAAAATGAAAGGGGAATTGGACAACATGAAAAATATAAACAAAGGAAAAAGGCGCTAACTATATAATTTAATGGAGCAAGTCCGTAGAAAAACTGTTGTCCAAAACTTGGGAAACCCGTTTGACTACAAAGTCATAAACATAATCAAAACTGATTCAAGTCTTTTGGTCATCTCACCCCAGAAAGTGTAGTCATATTTTAAATGACTGTTCAAAATATGTCAAAGAAGTAAAAGAAAGATTCAGGAAGAGCAAGAACAACTGAAAACCTCATCTTTATATCTGGATTTCTTTAAAGCAGGAAAAAAAATGTATGAAAATATCATGGGAAGCGCTTCTGTCATTGACAAGAGATGGAAACCATTATCCCCAGATAGGGGCACAAATGTAGAAATAAAAGGAAAAATCACAAACAGTAATATAGGAGAAGTTGCCCAGACTAACAAAAAAGCCCAACAAAACAACAACAACAAAGCACAAAGTAATTCTGAGAAAACTAAAAAAGAAAAGAACTTAAAGTAAAACCAATAATTGGAAAATTGCACCAATATTCACTAAATAAGAGAAATTACAATGAAATAGCCCAAAATGATACCGCAGGATCGGGATAAGTGGGGATTGACAATGGGAGAGGGAATTGGTAGACTGGGCACAGTAGGGGACAAAGCTCGTTCTCACAGCAATAAGAAGCTACACTTCCATATAAGGGCATCTTACAAAGAGACGACAAATTAACTTTAAAATGAATATTTATACAAAATATTCTCTCCCAGGTTATGTAGTTATATTATATCAACAAACAACAACCTTCTTATCTTATTTTCAATCTTTTATGTACCCCAATATCTAACACTTCCTAATTCCACGGCATCACTAACATAGGATGCGTGTACGTTCATCGTACTACAGAAATACTACTCTAAAAAGCAAAAGAAACAACTTTCTCTTAATTACTTCTCTCGACCTTTTGTGGCGACACCTAATGGAAAGGAAAGGAGTAACATGCTCAATAACATTGACCCTCAAGAAAACTCATAACATATAAGGTGTTCCTAAGTCCAGACCGACAAGCCGATTAGATGACCCACTAATCTGATCCACGCGGAACTAAAATTTAAATGTAATCTCAAGTAAAGACCATCAGGTCCCCATTCCACAATGCGGTAAATGATTAACATTACTCCTTTAAAATTATGAATAAGCATTTGACAACTAATTCCAAATAATTAAATTAGACAATGTAAGGAGTTTATTAGCCAAGACCATCAGGTTCAGCCGCACTATATGGCAATGGTTGGTTAAATTATGAACAAATGCATGTACATTAAATGGAGCCTCTGTCTAAATATATAGAATACTTTATTATTCGAAAGACATAAAGTTGCACTCAATTTCTAACCTTTATTAACAATCCTCAAAACTAATCACAAATACAGTTTTTATATTCCATCTCAATAGTCAGACATTAGATAAAGTACAAAACAAAATAATTACTTTTGGGAAATGAAACCAAATTTGTTATCTTAGACCAAGTGACGACTTCCAGACATGTTCATGCGCGTATTCCTTTTGCACATTTTCCTCCTTGTCCTCCCTGATATTCGCAATTAAGTAGTGTGCCGTGCACACATTAACGCGTCCATTTCGAAGAGGAATTAAATAATATACAATGTGTACATTTACCCAACATAAATTGAGGAAAGAGGGCACACTTGTAAAGTCAGGGTAAGTAAGCAGTTGTGCCATTCGTCGCAATCCAAAAGATAATAAACAAAAATAGAAAATGATGAATGATACAATTTCAATATTGCGAAGTGAGAATGTTGATGGAAACAAACGATTGAATGGTGAGGGTGGAGTACCTACCAAATCAGACAGAAAGAGTAGGGTATTACCAGAACAAATGCGATGTTCACAGAGAACTGACCGCACGCACACCAGTAAAGAAGTTAAGAGAAGTAATCGATGAGGAGTTAGTAAAGATTAAGGTAACATGGGAGGAATTAATTCGTCATCTGCTTCTAATATATTGATGAATCATTTAAAGTTCAGAGTGGTTTGTTCAAGATCAATCCATCATTTGGTGTCTGATAAATAAAAACAGACTCCGGTTGAAATCGCCAAACTATTATTTATGCAGAGATAGAAAAGTGATCAGACACGTTTAAATGAAGTTTTTACAGGTGAAGAAACGAAGACTTTATTTTCGAACCAGGGTCAAGAGAAAATAATAAAATTCGGATCGGAGACAAAGACAAGAGACCACAATAGCTCAGTATACTTAGGCTCTTAAGAGATATTTACACAAAGGTCCCGTCATCGAGGTACCTGTCCTGCCTCTGCCTCAAAAGTTTTGCCAAATGTTTCAAAACACCACTGAACCTAGAGCCCGGTCATTGATATCCTAGTTTGCCATATATTATACGACAACGCACCGGCGCATACATCCGCCATCCGCCATCATGACAGACTTCCTAAAGGAGTGCAGCATCCAAACGGTTTCAAATGTTCCATGCAGCCCAGATTTAGCTAGAAGTGTTTCTTTTTATTATAAATATATATATTATATATATCCCATTATCAAAGATTCGCTGAGGAGCTAACAATTTCATACTTAATATTTGGATGATCAGATTGAGAAAGCTTGTAGAGGTGCAGTTGTGTAATTTGAGGGGATGCAGTCATATCTACTGCTCGCCAATAAAGAACTTTGTTGTATCGCAAACTGATAATAATTAAAGACCCATGTAAAAGCACAGACCTTTAATCGCCGCTTTACGCGATTATCAGAAAGTGGAGTTTATACTTGTCGATACTTCAAAGCTCAAAGGTACTAAGTTTGGTGTATATCGGTATTATTGTCAACATAGCATACATCTAACAACGTAATGAAATACCAGATATAAATTTGCATCTGCTATTAAATTATCTTTTCCCTTGATGTGCCAGATGTCAGTATTATATTCCTGAAAAATAACCTTGACTTTACTAGTCTTTGATTTCTTGCTGATTAAACTAAGGAGTTGTGATCGCTAAACACTATAATGGAAGAAGGAACTAAACTAATGTAAGCTTCTACATGTTGTAATGCCAAAGTCTAAGCCAAACATTCCTTCTCGATTCTTGAATAATTTATTTGATTCCTATTTAATTTCTTTGAATAATAGCACACTGGATGTTCAACACCATTCTTATCTTCTTGAATCAATACTGCTTCAACCGCAGCATCACGTGCATCAACAGACATTTTAAATGATTGGTTGAAATTTGGAGCTGTAAGAACTGTCGCGCTTTTAAGTATGATTTTCAAATTATTAAAAACCTCGTGAAATTTTTTCAGTCCAAATAATCTTGTTTTTCATGCTCATTCATTTTTTCAAGGTTTCAGCAATTATGGAAATATTCGAACAAAGTTTCCGATAATATCCAGCCATACCTAAAAATCGCACCAGTTGCTTTTTACTGACAGGCACAGGGAATTCAGAGATAGCCATGGCCATAACATCTATATGTTGAACTTGTCAATGTCCCACGATATGACCTAGAAATATTATACAAGCACGGCAGAACTCACTTTTGGATACATTAATTGTCAAATTTGCATCGGTGAGTCTGTCTAAAAATTTAAGTCTAAAGTTCTTTCCAGGTGTCGTTGTCAATGGTGGCATCACAATTATCCAGAGAAGAGGTAATCATAGTCATAAGACGTTGAAAAATATTTGGCGAACCATTCATCCCAAAAGGCACCAAATTTTATTGATAAAGTCCATCTGTAGTCATGAATCCAGAAATTTCCTTTGCTCTTTCCGTCAGTGGAATTTGCCAAAAGCCTTTTAGAAGGTCAAATTTGGTGACATGCTTGGCATTTCCAATTTTGTCAATGCAGTCATCGATTCTTGGTAATGGAAATGAATCTGTTTTAGTCACAATGTTCACCTTCCTATAATCAGTGCACATACGGAAAGTTTTATCTGGTTTCGGAACAAGCATATATGGCAAAATCCAGTCACTGTTATGGTATCTATGAAATCGTTTTCCAGCAAATTCTGATTTTTTTCTCAAGTAGTCATGTTTGAGAGGGTTCTTCCTTTATGGGTGTTGTTTCGCAGGCGTGGAGGTGAGGAATTTACAATTTCAACGTCATGGAAAATTTTGTTTGTTCTTGTAGGAACATCTGGAAATAAGTGCTTATATTCAAATAACAACTGTTTAAGTTCATTTAGTTTTTGTTGTTGCAAATTTGAAAGATCTGTCACTCCAAAAGTCAGTAGAGTCAGATGGTATTCCTTCACGTAAATCTTCACTGAGTGGAACAGGTACAACTGAATTAATTGCATGATTAACCTGGCTATCTCTGTCAATATACTGGTACTCCTTTAAATTATTTAGGTCCCAAGAGTACCATCATTATACTTTAACTCATTCATTTTCTTCTTAACTTTATAAGGGCCGTAATATTTAATCTGAAGAAATTGTTGAAGAAGGAGCATTAGAGACAAAACTCTTATTACCAAACTCAAAAGTTATCTCCATTACTGTTCTGTTGAACATTAATTTCACTTTTGACATGAATTGCTGGATGCCTAATTCAAGCATGACCAGCTAGAAAATTCTAGACGTAAAAACTGACCCTTGATAAAATTAGACAGATTTGGGAAGGCCAAATTGAGTAAAATACTTTATCAAAGCTTTTACTATGGTTTTTAAATTTAATAAACCTCAACAGAACTGCCTCTGAACATTGTTGAAGCACACATCATTGTCAACAAGTATTGATTACCTGACTTGGTCTTAGGTAAGGGACCAACACAATCTAACATTATTTTACTAAATGGTTCTCAAATGCAGGAATGTGTTACAGACGAGCCTTAGGTATCTTTTGATTGGGTTTTCCTACCATTTGGCATGTATGACACGATCTACAGTATTTACAAACATCACTTTTAAACATTTTGACAGTAGAAGTGAATCAAGATTTTGTGATAAGTCTTATCAATCCCTAAATGACTAGGCAACGGAGTTTCATAGGCCAGATTAAAAATTTCCTGTCTGTACGATTTTTGGAAATGCAATTTGATAGATCATTAACCACTCGTCACCAGCGGGTATCTCGGGAGGTCTCCATTTTCTCATACATTTTCCATTTTTAATAAAATAACAGACGGGTATTTCAGTGGCTTCAGTATCACGAATGGCCCTTTGAAACAAAAAGGAGCTGTCAGGATCTTTTTCCTGTTCGACGACAGGTGATTGTCGTTTTTCACCCTGATTAGAATAAAGAGAATGAGTAGTTAAAAGACAATCACTATGATCAATACTTTTTGATTGATCCAAACAAGGAGTGAGGTGGGAACGCGCACTTTACTTACCAGGTCTATTTCTGTTATTCTAAATTGATTTTACCTATCTCCCTTCTCTCTTTGCATTTTAATTTGCACCATCTCTCTCACCTCTTTCTCAGATTGTAACTGCACTCGTTTCACTCTCTCCTGTAATTTCATTTGTTCTTTTTGCAACTGCATTTGTCTTTCTCTCTCCTCTTTCATCGCTTGTAACTGGATTTGATTCTCTCTTTCCTCTTTCTCCAATAACATTTGTTTTTCTTCTTTATGTAACTGAATTTGTTTGTTTTCTTTCTATAACTGCAACTGCATTTGTTTTTCTTTTTTTGTAATAACATTTGTTTTTTTTTCTCTTTTTCCAATTGCAACTGTATTTATTTTCCTTCTTTATCTTTATGAAGTTCCAGCTTCCTCAACTCTGATTCCATCTTGTATTTTAATTTTAATTCCTTTAGTTATGTCAAAGTCTGGTACAGACTTACTGATCGAAACGAAAGCACTTTTATCCAAAAACCTTCTTTTCTAAGAAATATTGGACTAAGCTATGTTTTATTTCTGTTATTTAGTTTTCATGTAGCTGCATTTGTCTTTCTTTCTGTTTAACTTCTTTCTGAGGTTCCAGCTTCCTTAACTCTAATATCATCTTGTATTTGAATTCTAATTCCTTTACTTTAGTGTCAGAGTCTGATACAGACTTATTGGTCGAAACCAAGGCACCTTTATCCTAAACATTCGTTTCTACTCGATACTGGACCACATTATTTTTTTATTTCTTGCTTCGTTAAGGAAGCCTTTACCTCAGAAACATAATATTTTCTGGCAAGTAAAATCAATTCATCTTTTTCGCAAACAGTCCAACTGTTCCTGGGTACAACCTGAAGAAAGATCTTCACTTTTGATGACATTGTAGAAAATTCTTGCTGATTACACTAACGATTTCAAAATTGTAAAATGATACTTAGGATTTAAAAATTTCATAAACTAGGGTAATTCTAATTTGAAAAAAAACAACAACAAAGTTTTCTGAAATATTTAGCGACAATTCATATATCCAAGAACGAGCGACCCCAATTTTCTTCGTTACGTTTAGGCTTTTAATAAATGCAACAAGAAAAGAGTGAAGACGACAAGCTTTGTAAAATTTAACAAATAATTTATTTCCTTAGAAAAACAAGGTTAAAATGAGGAAAAGAACTTACGGTTTTAAAAATCAAACCCTAAAATAATCCTAGAATAATACAAGAATAAAAAATTTGAAGTCCAATTCATAAAATTTTCTAATGAATTTGAGCTCGAGTCCCGACGAAAACTCCAAACTGTAAGGCAATGACATATACTCTTAGCCTCTATAGGACTGAAGTGTCAACAGACTTTCCACAAACAATACTATACCGGTGTTCCAATTCCGAATAAAATTTCAATAAATGTCTTTGTCTTAGAATTCTCTTCGAGCACTTAAATATCTTCCAGGAAAACCAATTAATCTCTTACAATCCAAATAATCTGAAAAAAAATTAAAATGTAATTCTTAATGGTCAGAACAGAAAAAACCCACCTTTCAGTGTCAAAGGTAAAATGACCAACTGGCTGGTTCATTTCAAGAAAACGATTATACAGTCCAAGTAAGACGCAAAATAGATACTCGCATGAAGGTCACGTGATCACTTTCTAGAAGATATTTGCATATCTAAGGTTACGTAATCCAGCCTCGATCTTACTTTTATCAATTCCACGTTATAAATGAATAATATAAAAAAGTTGTTTACTACTTGATTCTCAATCAAGACCAGGAACTAGGCGAGCTGTTAGATACAAAGTTCTGTTTTTAGGTGTTTACGACAAAACAGTCGGGTCAATTAAATTTCTGGACAATGTCAAATTCCAGTAAACAAAATTACGTTACTTTAATCTGTAATGACTTTAAAAATATTAACAATAAAAAATTAAATTACATATACGTAATAAAAGATAGTGTACTTTAGACTTATTCTATCTGATTAGCTATATGCTTCGAAATAGCAGAATGTCCACAAGTAAGAAATCAAAGATATCACAGCCTCAGTACATGAAAGTGACATCGAAGTATACCAACATTCTCTTCACTGTGCGTGTTTCGAAAGCAAACAACTTCACCTTGCACCCGTCACTCTCTCAGAATTCCATACTACCTGTGTAGCGCCACCATAGTTGTTACAAAGTTTGCATTTTAGTTTTGATATATTGAATGCAGTAACTAAGGACGAAGGGTATATTAGCTTGTATGCTTTCGGGCTTAAATCAAAATTTGATTGTGGTTAGAAGATTTAGTTAAAATTGTATGAAAATACTAATTTGGGTTTGATGAATAATCTCACATGCAAACATTTAGTACACCTCAATCACAACGAAAATACACGAAATCAACCTGATAACCACAATTATTGACTGGCATATAGGGGTGGGGTTGGGAGTTGTTGGGGCATGATAGAACCATTATTACAGAGGCTGATGCCAACGAAAATGCACGTGTTATTTATATTTGATTTAATTAATACTTGATTTAATTTAATTGTCTGTTTGTAAATTTTAAATTGTTTTAGTTTTAATTTCATTACATTTCAAAGTGATATAATTCGGTTTACTAGGAATTTGATATTTTCCAGAAAATTCATTTTGACCTGAATCTTTTTAATAAATACCTAATAATAGAAACGCTATTTCTGTTTTTGACTTAACATCCGTCCTTGATTCATAACTCACTGCCACAAATAAACAACCTTCTATTGTTTTTATTCCCGGAGTAAAATGATTGGTTTTTATCAAGGTCATAGTGGGAGTACACGAGTTTAGATTTAAACAGCCCCCTTTCGCAATTCTGGGGTTTCTGAAATTGTGCAGTAGTTAGATTTATTAGTGATGTTTAGAGAAATATTTCTCAGTTTGGGCTTGAAAACACTTGATCTCAAGGTGATCGTTTTGTTGTGACCAGTTTGGAGTTACATTTTAATTTTTATTTAAACTATTTGGATTCTAAAAGATTAATTCTTTTTCCTGGAAATATTTGAGTGCTCATACATAACTCATGGACAAAGAACGTTCTCTAAGTTTTATTCGGAAATTCAAACGCCGGAATATTATTGATTGTGACACTAAAATAAAGGTAGTATCAACAAAGAACTGTAGACAACTGGACATACGCGTCAGGAAGTTAGAAATATATTTTTTAGTAGAACTATTTACGGTTTAATATATTATGATAGACTTGTCGAACTTGATTCTGAATCATCATGGACGTAGATTCAATCCAATTTACTGAATATTTTACTATAAACAGTGATAAAAGTCAGCGTTTAATACCAGTCTAGCTGTTCTTTTTTGAGTTTGTTGATTCGTTTAACAAATATATTTTAACAGATTACCCTAAACGGTGCACCTGTAGTCAAAACGAGGTTGAATGTAAGGCCATCACAGGCTGTACGACAGGTCACATACATGGTAGTACCATATTTAAGTGAGAGATAGAAACAAAAGAATAAAATATACTGCTGTGTGCCATTTAATTTTTCTCCGTACTGTCCTTATTGTACATGCGCCACATTTACTCACCATACACTTTTTAAAAAAAAATCTGTAACTAGGGAATAGATCAACTGAAGCTAATTAACATCTGTATTGTGTTGATTGTGCCGTAGCCATGTAGAGCGACCAAACAATGACATAATCAACAGTAGGCACAACTCAACTTGCAAAATCTTTACTAATCGCTTGGCAAAATAGGCAGTAGTTGTGCAAACAGAGAAATGAAACTTTACCCACCCACCTCCCGTTACTTATACCCGTTTCTGATAAATTATTGAACATATATGATGTCGATTTATTTGAGCCATCAATCAATTACAAATGAGAAGTGTCTGATAAGCAAATATGTAGGATTTGGACTAGGATGTAATGGAGTCAAATCGTAAAACGAAAGGACGTGGGGACTTTTTTTTTTTTTTTTTTTTGTCCTTCTTGCAGTTATAAGCATCAAGACTATACTTTCTTAACAGTAAATGGCTATTATTAGTTGCGTGACCTCATGCGCTATTTATAGCCTGCGATAAAAATATTTCATTGAAAAGAACGTGTAGGATTTCTTCATATTTAAATTTAATGGACTTCTCACATATATTATTATTGCATGCTTATAATTTTTGTATCATTTTCTATCGTATTCTTTGTTTAGTTTGGGTTAACGTACGCACCGTTGATAATAGTCTGACTACGTAAGTAAGAGACTATATATGAAAATGGATTTTTAAAGCTTTTTGTGAAAACTGCAAGCACATTAATGCTAACTGGAAAATAGAAAGAACGGCAAAGAAAGAAAATCCCTCTCCTTAAAAACAATATTTCGAACATCTACCTAGAGTTATTGCAAATATTTATAATACCAGTGTTGCATTCGATGACGACGAGCCTGAATGTAAGCATTAAAGATAAGTTCTTGAATATTTGTTGGAAGGTATTCAGTATACATTGCAGTAATGTAATTTTGGTTGAAATTATTTACCAAAGTTGATCAGTATCAACACTAGAATACCAAATTTCATTCTTAAATACATCACTGAAAGTTTGAGAATTAACGTTTATCAGTTGCTTTCTCGATAGATAATTTCAGGTCCAGTTATCTATAACCTAATCGTTGTCGTGCAAATGTACCGTATCAATAGTTACGTCTTCAGTAAAATGTGAAATGGAAAACAACAATAACAATGGCGACAACAAGAGCTGATAAGGGAGGGGCAACCGGGGACATATACCCGGGGCCAGGGCCAATAAGGGGCCTGGGCCGAACAACACTTTTTAATTTTATAAAAGAAAAAGTAAGTTTGAACACGAACTAGGAGAGGCCCGGATGTTTCTTACCACAGGGCCTGTGGTCGCTCTCTACGGCCCTGGCAACAGCAATACGTTTAATATGCATGCATCGTAATGCCCATACTCGATATCGAAATATTTTCCTTAACATTTCTGGCAAGGGCGTAAGAGTTGCTTCCTATGAAATAGCTTTATAACGATACTATGTATATGGCATGTGCGTATCGTGTATTTCTTATCTTAATATTGGACAATTTTCTCTTTTAGTGACTGCCCGTTTATAGGATGGGGATCTTTACAACGGTGTACAAGTTGCTGAAATGTATTACACACGTACTTACATGCATACCGAGATATCGCAGCACCAACTGACTGTGTGACAATATCTCCGCCCTCCCTCCGCGTAGGGGGATTATCGAATGATCAGCAATGTATTTCATTTATGGATCGACTATCGAATAATCAACATTGTCTATCATTTATCGACAAACAATCGAATATTCAGCATTATGTTTCGTTTATTGATGGTCAAGACATTTCTTTTTCAAAGAATCGTGTCAACTGACCTTGTGTTTGTTTTTACTCTAATAAACGCATTTATATTTTTTTCTTCAAAAAATACAATGACATGATGAGCAACAAGGGAGTAAAGCCCAAGGCACGAATGTAATTTGAAATTATTTCACCAGTCTGTTTTGTAGTTTTGTTGATTAAGTTTATGAGTGATTTTAATCTTCAGTTAATGCTCGTTACAAACGTTTCATAAACCCGAAGAATCAATTTAATCACTTTGTTCACAAAGGATAGCAAAATAAATAATTATTTAACTTGTCCTATTTAAAAGCAATACTCCGGTAGTATCCTTTATACAAAAATATTGGACCTTTAAGATTCACTACAGAACGATTTGAAATATTTTTCAAACGTTATCTTTATTTGGAATATATCAGCATCACAATTCTAATGTCAGTGTATAAAAATATACGAATTGCAAAATGTACAACAATGGACCAGATTCACAATAGCTGAAAATAACGCTTTCGGGTTAACTCGCAATTCCAAAACGAGGCGCTCGCTTCTGGGAGATTTTCACCGTCAAACAGTTAAAAGAAATCTTAAATCTTAACAATGATAGTGGCAGAGGACAAACGGCCGTTATAGTATCGTGTACCTACGTCCAAATTTGCAGGTAAAAGGATTCCTTGCAGTTAACATTATAGGCCTAAGTGTTATGTTGACATCCAAACTTTCACACTGTATGATGGCTTTCCGAGAACGCTAAATGGACTGAAGATGTGTTGAAAAAAAAATATCAGTAATTAATATCTATCAGATTTATGATTATTTAGTAGAGAAAACAAAGACAGCGATGAAAGGAGCTAAGTTTGAAAAACGAAATTGCTTTTGCATTTCTCGTTCGCTGAACGGCTTGTCATTGATATTAAAGTTTCAAGTATAAAATATTTTAGTGTACGTGAAAGGTGATTGCGTCAATAAAAATAAAATATCAAAATAAAGAAAATAATGTTGTTTAAAAATAGAATAACAAAACTAAAGATAAATGTTTTGTTGTTTTTTTAAAAATTAAAATAGCAAAACTATAATGATATTGGAATGAAAGTACCCAAAATACAATTTAATGTTATTTAAAACTAGAATAATAAAACTAAAGAAATGTTTTTGTTTTAAAAAATATTAAATGAGCAAGATTATATTGTTATTGGAATGAAAATACCAAATTACGGAATAATATTATTTTTAATTCAAAACCCAAAACTAATGTGTATTGTTATTTTCATTAAACACCATACTACTGAATAATTTTATTTTAATTAAAATATCATAACAATCTAATAATGCTGTTTTAAATAGACATTTCCATGGTTTGAAACTAACCATAGCTCGTTCGTGAGAGATTAGTAGATTTCACTACAGACTCAAATGTGTACATTGGTATTAGTCTAATGGCATTAAGTAAAATTTTATTTTAAATTCAAATTTGACAGAAAGGGTGGAGACAGCTGCATCTTTCTGAATCTGCAATTATACTGATTCTTTTCCCAATGATTTTAAACACACTATATTAAACCTACATACTTGCAAGCATGTTTCGATAGCTATATTGTGTATACCGCAAAACATGGTTCAACAAATATCATTAAAACATTGTGAAAAACTTGCTGATAAAACAAGTTCTGAGAGAAACCTCTCATTTGCTTGGCTGTTCGTGTTTATTGTTAAGAAAACATTTTTGGGATTATTATTATTATTATTATTATTATTCTGAATGCTTATATTTGTTTATCAACACTCTATGTACCTGCACATAATGTGACGATATTATTCAGACTTTCAACGCCGATGTCCACTTTCAATTCAATATAAAGAACATTTACCCAGCAGCGATAGCCTCATTTTGATATTTAGCGCTCGGTATCATTAACAGCAATTTGTCCGAATTGAGTATTGTGAAAGGGGTCCATTGACACATGAATATATTTATGCGTTCTGGGAAGCATTTAATTTAAACATTTGTATGTTGATAGGTTTCTATTATAACAGATGTACCCCGGTGTACTACGTACACTGTGGAGTTCTGAGGTTGTGGCCCTATTGTGTCTGGTGCTGGTTGGTTCGGACGCAGGTCTGGATTAACCCGTGGACTAACAAGGCTATAGCCCTGGACCCTCATCTTTTGTATGCCATTCTATATACCCTCTAATCCGATACGTAATACACACTAAGGCCATTCCATCCTATTTTCCTTAGCCACACACTTGGAGAAGTTATAGGTTGAACAATAAGAAAGGCACATTCAAATGTCTCCTGCACCCATTCCGCAATAGTGACTACTCTTTGTTTCTGTTAACAACTTTAGCCACCTGTTATTGATGGTCACGAGGAGATCGAAGCATGGAGCTGAATAGTGCTAACGTACAGATTAGGTCAACGAGGGTAATTTCTCATTAGACTTCTGTAACTGGCAAATAGACATAAACAATACTGTATCTTTTGAGTTGTCACTTTGTATTCTAGGAAATACATTTATTTCTTGATTGTACTGAACTTGTTGGTTTCAATTCAATCAT
Source organism: Sinohyriopsis cumingii (assembly GCA_028554795.2). NCBI lineage: Eukaryota > Metazoa > Mollusca > Bivalvia > Unionida > Unionidae > Sinohyriopsis > Sinohyriopsis cumingii. Next base: position 75,247,929 of record CM068830.1, read on the forward strand.
TTACAAAGTTTGATTCCACAGAATCGTTACATCTGTTCTTAGCCAACGTTTATATAGGTTCCACTGAACCGCTTTCAGCAAGGTCCTTCGACTTGGAGCATTTGGAAAAGAATTGGTTAAATTTAAATGAAATATCAGCCAGTTTGCCCAGTCTTAATTTAGTTCCTTCTGTTGACATATCTGGAAGCTGAACTACAGTGCTTTCTACATTGGTTGCGTTCTGTTCCTCTAATTTACAGATGCGTTTCAATTTAGGTGAAAGCGAGGTGAATGCGGAGTAAAACGGAAGTAGGAATACAAACCAAAACATAAATACAATTGGATTCGCTGTTTTAAAATATAGGCAGACAGCAATTACCTGTATTAAGGCGTACAGTGAATATCCCCATAAGTGTTTCAGACTGGAAACAAATGGATTTGAGAGTTTGATTTTTTCTTCCACGGCCCTCTGTGGAATCGATTGGACTGTGCCCAAGACATTGTCTATCCAGGACAGGCAAATACGGACTGTACCTACTACAACCTCTGGTGTGAACTGGCTGATTGAGACTATTGTCTCCAAAAGCATGCCCTTATAGTTTTTCATGTTGCATGCTACAAGCTTTGGGAAGATGGCCACCAAGAATATGACGATAATAACGGAAAGGTAAGAATAATGAAGACTGACGCTACAGTGAATATAGATGTACAGCAGCAGCAGTGGTCTCACAAGCATTTGCCGTAAGGCCAGATGAGCAAGGTAGAAACTCACAAAATCAAACTTGCTTGGTGTTCTCACTTTGGTCTTGTTAAAGCTTTGTCCCTGAACTATCTTTTGTAAGAATCTCATTATCCAGCCAAACGTATTTGGCCACGAATGCATGGCGAGAAGAATTTCACCCCTATTCCACATCATTTCGCGAATGTTCCAGGTGATGTAGTTATAACATGGCTCTTGTGATAGGTAAACCTGTCTAACATAGAGAGGTTTCGTAATGGCTCCTACAAATGCATCATGGCTGAGAATGTCCTCTGGAACACGTTCAATCAGGTTGTCTTTGGTATCAATTACGTTGTCAATATACGCACGATTTTGTATCAATGCCTTTCCAAAGAATCTTGATTGACCAAAGACGGCCATAACAGCAATTGTAATCGGTTCATATAAGCCTTGTTGAATAGATTGTAAATGCATGAAAATTGTGTCGTCTGGTTCGCAACGAAGCTTTATTGCTGGCTGAATTATTGCCCTCTCCGGATGTGCTGCCGCTATCTGAAATAGTTCGGTTACTGAACCGCTAGGCACTCCATTGTCAGCATCAAGGACGAGTGTGTAATCAAATTTACGTTCAAAAATATTATTGACATCATCAGAAGCATGAAATAGAGGCTGACCGTAGGGACGAGCACTTTTTCCGTAATATTCCGGATCACAGTAACTGTATGCTTCATAATTTCCTTCTGACAACAACATCAAGTCCTGGTACTGTCCACACATTCGAAGGACACGACTTACACGATGCAGTACCATGAACTCTCGTACATATCTGTCACATATATTATCCAAATATTCCCGAATAAAGACTGGTGTATCTATATTTACGTACATCTGCCAAACATTTTTTAATCGAATAGGATCTATGGATTCATAATCTCTTATCGAAAACGCTAATCCTTCATTAGACAGTTCTTTGTAAATGGTATCTTTATATGCGTTTTGCTTCTCTAACTCATACTTTTTAAGTTCTTCATCGTTTGTTGAGCTCACTAGGACAGCAGAAACGTTTGGTCCAAGGTTACCCATGTATCCTTTGTACATGGTCTCAAAACACTCGTCGATGTCATCTTTGCTTGTTGCCAGAAGGTTGTAGTTCAAAACTGCGGTCAATTGGTCAGCTGGAGCCTTCTCTACTTCACAGCAGTGTCCCCTCACAATGAGTGTCGCAATCGTTTGGACTGTAATTTCTAAAACGGAGACTTGTATAACGCTTAAGAATATTACAATTACGACTCCCTTGACAAAACTATTATGGGACCAATCAACGTTGATGATGTTTAAGAGGACGGTTCATAAACTGAGAGCAAGCCATAATGAAAAGTACAGAAATAGTCGCACAATTTTCCTCATAGTGACAGCAGATTGGAGTTCACCTCTTGCGACTGTACTATCAATTTTCTCTTTACGAAACCTGTAAATAAATAAATAAATAAATAAATAAATAAATAAATAAATAAATAAATCTTGCACAAACATTTTCTGTTGATTGTTACAAAACCATTCTCCTCACAGATCAAATTCTGACCATTCTGCCGATCTGACATGTTTGACACGAACAACTACTTCAAGAATATTTTCTTAGAACATTTGGATTGCAGCACTGCTCACTGGTTCCTAGAAGAATCACGTCAGATTACTGACACAGAACCATAGCCATAGTTTAATTTATTATAAATTTTAACATGAAATATTGAAATATATCAGTGGGAGAAAAATGATATCGCCACAGTGGCAAAGCCATTGTTATCATTACTGTGGCGATAGTGTTTCTGTGGCTGTTATTCAGACCCGTATGTCCATATTTGTGCTTAATTTATTTTCTTCTTATTTTCATTCCTCTCTTTCTCTCTCTCTCTCTCTCTCTCTCTCTCTCTCGATTATTAAGTCTTAAAATGTGTAGTCTGTTGACCCTCTAGTATAAACTTAGGAAGTCGACAAAAAGGCCTCATAAAAAATGCATTATAATGCACTGAAAAGAACAATAAGCAGTCTTCAGCTAACTTTTTATAACTTGTTTTCTGCGCGAATCGTACAAACTGTCAGTGCCTGAACTGATACTATTGAATATTCTTTGTCACGGATGCATACAATATACCTGTTGTTCTCTACGACAAATAATAGAAAATATTTAAGATAAACTCGTGATTAAATATGACAGTAAATTGCTTTATGTAGCGAATATTTCTGTCGTCACAGCCATAATCATGTCTGAAAAGTATGGGGAAATTAGAACTTGATTAGTGTCGATTGAAAAATGAAATCAAGTCATTATCGAAGTTTGGATGCAGTCTCTGTTATCGAAATTGTTCGCAAGCCGACTGACACACATAATTCACGGCTGCGTGCAATAAAAAAAAATAAAACCCCCCAAAAAACAAACTAGCAAGCAAAATCCTTACAAGTAAACTCACAAGCATTAAAATATGTTGTTTGATAATGTTAGGCTCTGAAGTAGGTTGAAGAATTGTCATGTTGCTGTAGTACTCGAACCTGAGTAATGTTTGCTGTATCAATTCGCGCAAGAAAGGTCTCAACAAAAATAAAAAAATGTCTGCATTTTTGCACGAAAACATTAATTCTGTTGACAAAATACATGATTTGAAGAGCTATATGTGCAATCTAAATTTTGGAACTTCTGTTTATTGATACAGTAATGCGACCGTTAATCGCATTGATACTTAATTGAGAATTTTTTTTTTTTAAAGTCGAAACAATTTCGCCACTGGTGACAGTGCAATTCTTCCATATCACTCGTATAGTATTTCCTTACATTAGTAAATATTCCCTCTATCTTAATACTGGGTGCATGTAACGTGACTGTCACTTTGCTTTAGTACAAAACCGTACTGTATTTATAATCTCTGATTCATGTCGGGATTGATAGCTTTAGCAACACAGAAATTCTTTTATTACATATACCATAACACATTTTTCATGAGAAGAAGAAGAAGAAGATGATGATGATTTTTCACCTGATGTTCCACAGTTCAATGCTACGGTAAAATGAACGCATCATCCAATTATATGCGTAATATCTATGTACTTGCCATGACCAATTGTCCTTATGGATTACTGTATAATACATGATAAAATATAAATTACACCAAAACTTATTGAATACCAGAAGCAATATACCAAAGCGAAAACGTAAATGAAAGTATTCAATACGGACACGTCAACTCTGTAATGTAAACTGAGCTTGCCTAATATTAGCTGGTGTACTGCGTACAAGATATCAACATATAGTGTTAGCTGACGTAACAACATTTAAAATACTTACTTATTTTTGATCGAAAACAAGTCACACTAGCCGTCGTGTCTCCTCTCTACTCTTGGTAGAGTAGATGATGATAGGTAGAGACGTTCGTCTTTTTATAAAACGATCATCTCTTGACACACAGTTACCATCAAAAGGGCTTGACCTATGCTCGAGGGTGCTTTACTGACCTGGAAAAAAGGTCACACTCAGTGTTCTCTACTGCCCCGTACGTTATACTTGTAGCCCTCGGAACTGTAGAAGACCCCGATACCAAATGCAACAAAACAGATATGCTGTTATTTACGTTTCCAGTTAATTTAAAATACTTTCTTTAAAAAAAAACATTCAGTCAGCTAATTTCAAGGCCCATCACTCAAACAGTACACTTCTTACCACTTGTGTAACCATCTGCTGAGCAGGACGATAACTTCAGGACTTGACCGTAAAGTGTGTAACCATCTGCTGAGCAGGACGATAACTTCAGGACTTGACCGTAAAGTGTGTAACCATCTGCTGAGCAGGACGATAACTTCAGGACTTGACCGTAAAGTGTGTAACCATCTGCTGAGCAGGACGTTAACTTCAGGACGTGACCGTAAAGTGGCAGTAAACTGAATAGGAGTTGTAAAGGAAAGAAAGATGTTTATTATATAAACGTAACGACTTTAATGAGAGTCGGGATGAAAACAGGAAGGAAAAGAGAATACTCAGGAAATATATCTACCTTGTACTATATTTTGTTGATTACTTTTTTGTTGATAATAACGTGAGTTTGTGAAAAGAATTAGACAAAACAGCGCTATAAAAATATCCTGAAAAGAGTTACTGAATACATTATTCAGCAGAGAAATCGTTTGAGACGAAAACGGATACTGCTGGCTTCAACCCAGTGGGAGAGTACTGGTGTAGTAGTTGTGAAGCGTACCATGGTGCATGAATTCATATATTCAAATTTGCGTCCTAGATACAATTTGTGGTTATATAGACTAATGGTCAACACACTTCTGGACGTATAATTAGGCGTAAACGTAAAATGTGATGATTTAAAAAGAAAATAGCACCCAAAAATATAATTCAGTGTACATTTTCATAAAGTGCATCCCTTATTATGAAAAGGGGATGTTCAAGGATTAGTGTCTGGCCATAGTATGACCGGTATAAGTTTAGATAAAATTACATTAATATAGGACGAGGCAACTACAAGATATATCTACCATTTTATTACCACGACAGCCATTCATGCAGAGTTTAATTTATGTTAAACCTTCATTAGTTCATAAATTCTGAAAAATTAGATTAGATAACCCACCAATCTGATCCAAACGTAACTAAAATTTAAATGTGGTCCCAAGTAAAGACCATCAGGTTTCCATTGCACAGTGCGGTATACGATTATCATAACTCCTTTAAAATTAAGAATAAGCATTTGACAGCTAATTCCAAATAGATAAGTTAGACAACGTAAGGAGTTTATTAGCCCAGACCATCAGGCCCAACCGCGCAATATGGCAATGATTGGTTCAATTATGAACAAATACATTAAGTGGATCGTCTGTCTAAATATATAGCATACTTTCTTATTCGAAAGAACCGGATCTACAATAAAGTTGCACTCAATTTCTAACCTTTATTAACAATCCTCAAAACTAATCGCAAATACAGAGTTTTTTATATTCCATGTCAATAATCAGACATAAGATAATGTACAAAACAAAATAATTACTTTTGGGAAATGAAACTAAAAATTTATCTTGGATCAAGTGACGACTTTCAGATATGTTCATGCGCGTATTCCTCTTGTACTTTTTCCTCCTTGTCCTCCCTGATATTCTCAATTAAGAAGTGTGCTGTGCACACATTACCGCGTCCATTTCGACAAGTAATTAAATAATAAACCATGTGAACATTTACCCAACGTAAATGGAGGAAAAAGCGCGCACGTTGTAAAGTCAAGGTAAGTAAGTAGTTGTGCCATTCGTCGCAATCCAAAAGATAAGAAACAAAACAAAAAATGATGAATGATACAATTTCAATATTGCCAATTGAGAATGTTGATGGAAGCAGGCGATTGAATGGTGAGGGTGGAGTACCTCCCAGTTCAGACAGAAAAAGTGGGGTATTACCACAACCAATGTAATGTTCACAGGGAACTGACCGCACTCACACCAGTAAAGAAGTTTTTAAGAGAAGTAATGGATGAGGAAGTAGTAAAGATTAAGGTAACATGGGAGGAATTAATTATTAATATAATATATTGACGAATCATTTAAATCTCAGAGTGGGTTTTTCAAGATCAATCCATCATTTGGTGACTCGAGTTGAGATCGCCAAACAACTATTTATGCAGACATGAAAAAGTGATGAGACACGTTTAAATGAACTTTTACAGGTGAAGAAACAAGGATTTTACTTTTGAACCAGGCTCAGGAGAAAATAATAAAATTGGGATCGGAGAAAAAGACAAGAGACCACACTAGCTCAATGTACTTAGGCTCTCAAGAGAGTTTTACACAATGGTCCCGTCATCGAGGTACATTTCCTGCCTCTGACTCCAAAGTTTTGCCAAATGTTGCAAAACACCGCTGAACCTAGCGCCCGGTCATTGATATCCTAATTTTCCATATATTATACCACATCCGCCATCCGCCATCCGCCATCATGACAGACTTCCTAAAGGAGTGCATCATCCAAACGGTTTCAAATGTTCCATGCAGCCCAGATTTAGCTAGAAGTGTTTTCTTTTTATATCTGAATCCCATTATCAAAGATTCGCTGAGGAGCTAACATTTTCACACTTAATATTTGGATAATCAGATTGATAAAGCATGTAGACCAGCAGTTGTGTAATCTGAGGGGATGCAATCATACCTACTCCTCGCCATTAAAGAACTTTGTTGTATCGCACACTAATATTCAGATAATTAAATGCCCCATGTAAAAGCACAGACCTTTAATCGCCGCTTTACGCGATTATTAGAAAGTGGAGCTTATACTAGTCAATACTTCAAAGCTCAAAGGTACTGAGCTTGGCGTATATCGGTATTATTGTCAAAATAGCATACATCTAACAACGTAATGAAATACGAGATAGAAATTTACATCTGCTATTAAATTATTTTTTCCCTTATGTGCCAGATGTCAGTATTATATTCCCGAAATAGACTCGACTTTAGTAGTCTTTGACTTCTTGCTGATTAAAGTAAGGAGGTTGTGATCGCTAAATACAATAATCGAACAAGGAACTGAACTAATGTAAACTTCTACATGTTTTAATGTCAAACTCTAAGCCAAACATTGCTTCTCGATTCTTGAATAATTTCTTTGATGCTTATTTAATTTCTTTGAAAAATAACACACTGGATGATCAGCACCATTTTTATCTTCTTGAATCAATACTGCTCCAACCCCAGCATCATTTGCATCAACAGACAGTTTAAATGATTGGCTGAAATTTGGAGTTGTAAGAACTGCCGCGCTTTTAAGTATGGTTTTTAAATTATTGAAAACCTCCTGACATTTTTTCAGTCCAAAGAAACTTGATTTTCTTGCTCAATAATTTTTTCGGGGTTTCAGCAATTATGGAAATATTGGAACAAAATTTCCGATAGTATCCAGCCATACCTAAAAATCGCACCAGTTGCTTTTTGCTGACAGGCACAGGGAATTCAGAAGTAGCCTTGACCTATAAGTTGAACTTGTCAATGTCACAGGATATGTCCTATAAATATTATACAAGGACGGCAGAACTCACTTTTGGATAAATTAATTATCAAACTTGCATCTGCGAGTCTGTCTAAAAATTTCCGAATTAAGTCTAAAGTTCTTTCCAGGTGTCGTTGTCGATGTAGGCATCACAATTATCTAGATAAGAGGTAATCATATTCATTAGACGTTGAAAAAATATTTGGCGAACCATTCATCCCAAAAGACACCACATTTTATTGAGAAAGTCCATCTGTAGTCATGAATCCCGATATTTCCTTTGCTCTTTCCGCCAGTGGAATTTGCCAAAATCCTTTTAGAAGGTCAAATTTGGTGACATACTTGGCATTTCCGATTTTATCAATACAGTCATCGATTCTTGGTAATGGAAATGAATGTTTTAGTCACAATGTCCACATTCCTATAATCAGTGCACATACGGAAAGTTTTATCTGCTTTCGGAACAAGTATATATGGTAAAATCCAGTCACTGTTATGGCATCTATGAAATTGTTTTCCAGCAAATTCTGACTTTATTTCTCAAGTAGTCCTGTTTGACAGGATTCATCCTTTATGTATGTTGCTTCTCAGGCGTGGAGGTGAGGAATTTACCATTTCAACGTCATGGAAAATTTTGTTTGTTCTTCGAGGAACATCTGGAAATAAGTGATTATATTCAAATAATAACTGTTTAAGTTCATTTAGTTTTTGTTGTGGCAAATTTGAAAGATCTGTCACTCCAAAAATCAGTAGAGTCAGATGGTATTCCTTCACGTAAATCTTCACTGAGTGGAACAGGTACAACTAAATTAATTGCATGATTAACCTGGCTATCTCTTTCAATATACTGGTACTCCTTTAAATTATTTAGGTCCCAAGAGTACCATCATTATACTTTAACTCATTCATTTTCTTCTTAACTTTATAAGGGCCGTAATATTTAATCTGAAGAAATTGTTGAAGAAGGAGCATTAGAGACAAAACTCTTATTACCAAACTCAAAAGTTATCTCCATTACTGTTCTGTTGAAAATTAATTTCACTTTTGACATGAATTGCTGGATGCCTAATTCAAGCATGACCAGCTAGAAAATTCTAGACGTAAAACCTGACCCTTGATAAAATGCGACAGATTTGGGAAGGCCAAACTGAGTAAAAATACTTTATCAAAGCTTTTACTATGGTTTTTAAATTTAATAAACCTCAACAGAACTGCCTCTGAACATTGTTGAAGCACACATCATTGTCAACAAATATTGATTACCTGACTTGGTCTTAGGTAAGGGACCAACACAATCTAACATTATTCTACTAAATGGTTCTCAAATGCAGGAATGTGTTACAGACGAGCCTTAAGTATCTTTTGATTGGGTTTTCCTACCATTTGGCATGTATGACACGATCTACAGTATTTACAAACATCACTTTTAAACATTTTGACAGTAGAAGTGAATCAAGATTTTGTGATAAGTCTTATTAATCCCTAAATGACTAGGCCAAGGAGTTTCATGGGCCAGATTAAAACTATCCTGTCTGTACGATTTTTGGACATACAAGTTGATAGATCATTAACCACTCGTCACCAGCGGGTATCTCGGGAGGTCTCCATTTCCTCATAAATTTTCCATTTTTAATAAAATGACAGACGGGTACTTCAATGGCTTCAATATCACAAATGGCCCTTTGAAACAAAAAGGAGCTGTTAGGATCTTTCCCCTGTTCGACGACAGGTGATTGTCGTTTTTCACCCTGATTAGAATAAAGAGAATGAGTAGTTAAAAGACAATCACTATGATCAATACTTTTTGATTGATCCAAACATGGAGTGAAAGCGAGATCATCAAAAGTTACATGTGTAAGCTAAAGGATTACTTTCCTGATCGACATCATTCTCAAGAGCTTTCTTTGCTATAGCTCTAGTAACTGCACAAGCTGTGTATAGATCATGAAATTCTTTTTTTAATATGATCGACTTTCTGATCAAAACAAGGCTTCTCAGTTACAAGTGGATTAACCACAACCTTATCTCCAGTTAGGTTGTTGCCTAGTAATAAATGAATGCCCTCAACGGGTAAATCGGACACTGTTCCGACCGTCACAGGTCCTGAGACTAAGTCTGATGAAAACTTTACACAATGGAGAGGAACATTAACAAAGCCGCACTCTACTCTCTAAACACCCTCATTAAAAGAAGACTTCTCAGAAAAAGGCAAAGTACCTGATAATAAAAGATTCTGATAATCTCCGGTGTCCCTTAAAACTTGAATAGGGATGGGATTGACCGAATTACATAAGAGTGACATAGAACCCATCGACATGAATGGTTCATAAATCTCTATAATGAAATCAGACCCAACACATGTATTGCTTTCAATAAATGACCGTGACCTTGACGTCTTTAATGGATATGTCTTGATTTTGATGCTTATTTTTCAATTCGATGCAATCAGAAATAACGTGTCCTTTCTTCTTGCAATAAGTACATGTAGGAAGAGATAAGGAGTTTTGATCAATCTTATGTAGGAAGAGATAAGGAGTTTTGATCAATCTTATCAGAAGTTATTACAAGTTCTAAAAGTTATGCCAGATTGAAATTTAGAAGGGCTTATATTAGACTGAAATAAATTGCCAATAATTGAGTCCAATGCTCGCTTATCTATTTCAAATTCTCGGTCATGTTTGTAAAATAAGGAAAATATTTGTCTACATCTGTTTTGTTCTTTCTAAAAGAGGTCAGTAACCTTCTATTCTTAGTGACATAAAAAACTTGAATTTGTATGTGAAGTGGGAGCGCGCACTTTACTTGCCAGGTCTATTTCTGTTATTCTAAATTGATTTTACCTATCTTTCTCTCTCTTTGCATTTTAATTTGCACCTGTCTCTCTCACCTCTTTCTCAGATTGTAACTGCACTCGTTTCACTCTCTCCTGTAATTTCATTTGTTCTTTTTGTAATGCATTTTTCTTTCTCTCTCCTCTTTCTTCGCTTGTAACTGGAATTGATTCTCTCTCTCATCTTTCTCCAATAACATTTGTTTTTCTTCTTTCTGTAACTGAATTTGTTTGTTTTCTTTCTATAACTGCAACTGCATTTGTTTTTTTTTCTGTAATAACATTTGTCTTTTTTTCTCTTTTTCCAATTGCAACTGTATTTATTTTCCTTCTTTATCTTTCTGAAGTTCCAGCTTCCTCAACTCTGATTCCATCTTGTATTTTAATTTTAATTCGTTTATTTATGTCAAAGTCTGGTACAGACTTACTGATCGAAACGAAAGCACTTTTATCCAAAACCTTCTTTTCTATGAAATATTGGACAAAGCTATTTTTTATTTCTGTCTATCTCTCTCTCTCTCTTTCTCAAATGATAACTGCATTTAGTTTTCATGTAGCTCCATTTGTCTTTCTTTCTCTTTAACTTCTTTATGAGGTTAAAGCTTCCTTAACTCTAATACCATCTTGTATTTTAATTCTAATTCCTTTACTTTAGTGTCAGAGTCTGATAGAGACTTATTGGTCGAAACCAAAGCACGTTTATCCTAAACATTCGTTTCTACCCGGTACTGGACCACATGATTTTTTATTTCTTGCTTCGTTAAGGAAACCTTTACCTCAGAAAGATAATATTTTCTGGCCAGTAAAATCAATTCATCTTTCTCGCAAACAGTCCAACTGTTCCTGGGTACGACTTGAAGAAAGATTTTCACTTTTGATGACATTGTAGAAAATTATTGCTGATTTCACTAAGGATTTCTAAACTGTAAATTGATACTTAGGATTTAAAAATTTCATAAACTAGGGTAATTCTAATTTGAAGAAAAAAAACAACAACAAAGTTTTCTGAAATATTTAGCGACAATTCATGTATCCAAGAACGAGCGAACCAATTTTCTTCGTTACGTTTTGGCTCTTAATAAACGCAACAAGAAAAGAGTGAAGACAACAAGCTTTGTAAAATTTAACAAATAATTTATTTCCTTAGAAAAGCAAGGTTAAAATGAGGAAAAGAACTTACGGTTTTAAAAATCGAACCCTAAAATAATCCTAGAATAATCCAAGAATTAAAAGTTTTAAGTCCAATTCATAAAATGTTCTAATGAATTTGAGCTCGAGTCCCGACGAAAAATCCAAACTGTAAGGCAATGACATATACTCTTAACCTGTATAGGACTGAAGTGTCAACAGACTTTCCACAAACAATACTATACCGGTGTTCGAATTCCGAATAAAATTTCAATAAATGTCTTTGTCTTAGAATTCTCTTCGAGCACTTAAACATCTTCCAGGAAAACCAAGTAATCTCTTAGAATCCAAATAATCTGAAGAAAAATTAAAATGTAATTCTTAATGGTCAGAACAGAGAAAAAAACACCTTTCAGTGTCAAAGGTAAAATGACCAACTGGCTGGTTCATTTCAAGAAAACGATTATATAGTCCAAGTAAGACGCAAAATAGATACTCGTATGAAGGTCACGTGATCACTTTCTAGAAGATATTTACATATCTAAGGTTACGTACTCCAGCGTAGATCTTTCTTTTATCAATTCCACATTATGAATGAATAATACAAAAAAGTTGTTTACTACTTGATTCTCAATCAAGACCACGAACTAGGTCAGCTGTTAGATACAAAGTTCTGTTTTTAGGTGTTTACTACAAAACAGTCGGGTCAAACCAATTTCTGGACAATGTCAAATTCCAGTAAAAAAAATTACGTTACTTTAACATGTAATGACTCTTAAAAAATAACAATCAGAAATTAAATTACATATACGTAATAAAATATAGTATACTTTAGACTTATTCTGGCTGATTAGCTTTATGCTTCGAAATTGTAGAATGTCCACAAGTAAAAATTCAAAGACATCACAGCCTCAGTACATGAAAGTGACATCGAAGTATACCAACATTCTCTTCACTATGCGTGTTTCGAATGCAAACAACTTCACCTTGCACCCGTCACTCTCTCAGAAGTCTATACTACCCGTGTAGCGCCACCATAGTTGTTACAAAGTTTGCATTTTAGTTTTGATATATTGAATGAAGTAACTAGGGAAGAAGGGTGTGTCAGCTTGCATGCTTTCGGGCTTAAATCTAAATTTGATTGTGGTTAGAAGAATTTTTTTTAATGTATGAAAATACTAATTTGGGTTTGATGAATAATTTCACGTGCAAACATTTAGTACACCTCAGTTACAATGAAAATACACGAAATCCATCTGATAACCAGAAATTGTGACTGGCATATAGGGGTGGGGTTGGGAATGGTTGCGGCATGATAAAACCATTATTACAGAGGCTGATGCCAACGAAAATGCACGTGTTATGTATATTTGATTTAATTGGTACGTCATTTAATTTAATTTTCGTAAATTTTAAATTGTTTTATTTTTTATTTCATTACATTTCAAAGTGATATAATTCTCTTTGCTAGGAATTTGATATTTTCCAGAAAATTCAATTTGACCTGAATTTTTCATAAATACATAATAATTGAAAAGCTATTTTTTTTTGTCTTAATTTCCGACCTTGATTCATAAATTATTGCCACAAATAAACAACCTTTTATTTTTTTTTATATTCCCGGAGGAAAAGTATTTTTTTTATCAAGGTCATACTGGGAGTACACGATTTTAGATGTAAACAGCCCCATTTCGCAATTGTGGGGTTTCTGAAATTGCGCAGTAGTTAGATTTATTAATGATATTTAGAGAGATATTTCTTAGTTTGGGCTTCAAAACACTTGATCTCAAGGTGATCGTTTTGTTGTGACCAGTTTAGAGTTACATTTTAATTTTTATTTAAACTATTTGGATTCTAAAAGATTAATTATTTTTGCTGGAAATATTTGAGTGCTCATACATAATTCTTGGACAAAGAACTTTCTCTAAGTTCTTTTCGTAAATTCAAACGCCGGAATATTATTGGTTGTGACACTAAAATAAAGGTAGTATCAACAAAGAACTGTAGACAACTGGACATACGCGTCAGGAAGTTAGATATATATTTTTTAGTAGAACTATTTACGGTTTAATATACTATGATAGACTTGTCGAACTTGATTCTGAATCATCATGGACGTAGATTCAATCCAATTTACTGAATATTTTACTATAAACAGTGATGAAATTCAGCGTTTAATACCAGTCTAGCTGTTCTTTTTTGAGTTTGTTGATTCGTTTAACAAATATATTTTAATAGATTACCCTAATCGGTGCACCTGTAGTCAAAACGTGGTTGAATGTAAGGTCATCACAGGCTGTACGACAGGTCACATACATGGCAGTACCATATTTAAGTGAGAGATAGAAACAAAGAATAAAATATACTGCTGTGTGCCATTTAATTTTTCTCCGTACTTTCCTTATTGTACATGCATCACTTTTACTCACCATACACTTTTTAAAAAAATCTGTAACTAGGAAATAGATCAATTGAAGCTAATTAACATCTGCATTGTGTTGATTGTGCCGTAGCCATGTAGAGCGACCAAACAATGACATAATCAACAGTAGGCACATCTCAACTTGCACAATCTTTACTAATCGCTTGGCAAAATAGGCAGTAGTTGTGCAAACAGAGAAATGAAACTTTACCCACCCACCTCCCGTTACTTATACCCGTTTCTGATAAATTATTGAACATATATGATGTCGATTTATTTGAGCCATCAATCAATTACAAATGAGAAGTGTCTGATAAGCAAATATGTAGGATTTGGAGTAGGATGTAATGGAGTCGAATCGTAAAACGAAAGGACGTGGGGATTTTTTTCGTTTTTTTTTCTTCTTCTTGCAGTTATAAGCATCAAGACTATACTTTCTTAACAGTAAACGCTATTATTAGTTGCGTGACCTCATGCGCTATTTATAGCTTGAGATAAAAATATTTGAAGGAAAAGAACGTGTAGGATTTCTTTATATTTAAATTTAATGGACTTCTCACACATATTATTATTGCAGGATGCTTATAATTTTGTATCATTTTCTATCATGTATTTTGTATAGTTTGGGTTAACGTACGCACCGTTGATAAAAGTCTGACTGCATAAGTAAGTGACTATATTTGAAACTGGATTTTTAAAGTTAATCGTGAAAACTGCAAGCACATTAATGCTAACTGGAAAATAGAAAGAACGGCAAAGAAAGAAAATTCCTCTCCTTAAAAACAATATTTCGAAAATCTACCTAAAGTTGTTGCTTTTTTAATACCAGTGTTGCATTCTGGATGTAAGCATTAAAGGTAAGTTCTTGAATATTTGTTGAATACATCAATGAAAGTTTGAGAATTAACGTTTATCATTTGCTTTCTCGATATATAATTTCATGTCCAGTTATCTATCACCTAATCGTTGTCGTGTAAAAGTACCAATTTTCATGCAAGTGATTTTGTATGGGTTTGATTTTCGATTTACAATGTTTAGACCGTCCAGGTGCTTTCGCAGTCTGATTTCAATATCATCTGTTGATTTACCAGTCGTATTAATAGTTACGTCTTAAGTAAAATGTTCAATGGAAAACAACAATAACAATGGCGACAACAAGAGCTGACAGGGGAGTGGCAACCGGGGACATATACCCGGGGCCCGGACCAGTAAAGCGCCTGGGCCGAACAACACTTTTTAATTTTTTAAAAGAAAAATTAAATTTGAACACGAACTAGGAGAGGCCCGGTTGTTTCTTACCACAGGGACTGTGGTCGCTCTCTACGGCCCTGGCAACAGCAATACGTTTAATATGCATGTATCGTAATGCCCATACTCGAGTTGCTTCCCATGAAATAGCTTTATAACTTTGAAATGGTTGAAGACACGTATCGAGGTATTTCCAGGAACAGGATATATTATATGTGATATATTAGTTTGGAGGTATTTCCAGGAACATGATATAAGTGGTATCTTTGTTTCGTGTAAGGACATTATATATCATGTTAGTCTCGTGTATTTCCAACGACACTATGTATCTTGCATGTGGCGTATCGTGTATTTCCTATCTTAATATTGGACAATAATGTTCTCAGAATTTTCTCTTTTAATGAATGCCCGTTTATAGGATGGGGATCTCTTAAACGGTATACAAGTTGTTGAAATGTAGAAATGTATGACACACGTTCTTTCACGAGATATCGCAGCACCGACTGACTGTATGACAATATCTCCACCCTACATCCGCGTAGGGGGATTATCGAATGATCAGCAGTGTATTTCATTTATCGATCGACTATCGAATAATCAACATTGTCTATCATTTATCGACAAACAATCGAATATTCAGCATTATATTTCATTTATTGATGGTCAAGACAGTTCTTTTTCAAAAATTCGTGTCAAATGACCTTGTCTTTGTTTTTATTCTAATAAACCCATTTATATTTTTTTCTTCAAAAAATACAATATGATGAGCAACAAGGGAGTAAAGCCCAAGGCACGAATGTAATTTGAAATTATTTCACCAGTCTGTTTTGTAGTTGTGTTGATTAAGTTTATGAGTGATTTTAATCTTCGGTTAATGCTCGTTACAAACGTTTTATAAACTCGAAGAATCAATTTAATCACTTTGTTCACAAAGGATAGCAAAATAAATAATTATTTAACTTGTCCTATTTAAAAGCAATACTCCGGTAGTAACCTTTATGCAAAAATGTTGGACCTTTAAGATTCACTACAGAACGATTTGAAATATTTTAAAAACGTTTTCTTTATTTGGAATATATCAGCATCACAGTTCTAATGTCAGTGTATAAAAATATACGAATTGCAAAATGTACAACAATGGACCAGATTCACAAAAGCTGAAAATAACGCTTTCGGGTTAACTCGCAATTACAAAACGAGGCGCTCGCTTCTGGGAGATTTTCACCGTCAAACAGTTAAAATAAATCTTAAATATTAACAATGATAATGACAGCGGACAAACGGTCGTTATAGTAACGTGTACCTACGTCCAAATTTGCAGGTAAAAGGATTCCTTGCAGTTAACATTATTTGCCTAAGTGTTATGTTGACATCCAAACTTTCACAATGTATCATGGCTCTCCGAGAACGCTAAATGGACTGAAGACGTGTTGAAACAAATTTCAGAAATTAATATCAATCAGATTTATGATTATTTAGTAGAGAAAACAAAGACAGTGATGAAAGGAGCTAAGTTTGAAAAACGAAATGACTTTAGCATTTCTCGTTCGTTGAACGGCTTGTCATTGATATTAAAGTTTCAAGTATCAAAAATTTTAGTGTACGTGAAAGGTGATTACGTCAATAAAAATAAAATATCAAAATAAAGAAATAATGTTATTTAAAACTAAAATAACAAAACTAAATATAAATGTTTTGTTGTTTTAAAAAAAGAATAAAATAGCAAAACCATAACGTTCTTGGAATGAAAGTATCTAAATTACATAATAATGTTATTTAAAACTAGAATAATAAAACTAAAGAAATGTTTTTGTTTTTAAAAATATTAAAATAGCAAAATTATATTGTTATTTAAATGAAAATGCCAAATTACGGAAAAATATTATTTTAACTAAAAAACAAGTAATATAGTGTATTGTTATTTTGATTAAACACCATACTATTGAATAATTTTATTTTAATTAAAATATCACAACAATCTAATAATGCTGTTTTAAATAGACATTTCCATGGTTTGAAACTAACCATAGCTCGTTCGAGAGAGATTAGTAGATTTCACTACAGACTCAAATGTGTACATTGGTATTAGTCTAATGGTATTAAGTAAAATTTTATTTTAACTTCAAATTTGACAGAAAGGGTGGAGACAGCTGCATCTTTCTGAATCTGCAATTATACTGATTCTTTTCCCAATGACTTTAAACACACTATATTAAACCTACATACTTGTAAGCATGTTTCGATAGCTATATTGTTTATACCGCAAAACATGGTTTAACAAATATCATTAAAACATTTTGAAAAACTTGCTGATAAAACAAGTTCTGAGACAAACCTCTCATTTGCTTGGCTGTTCGTGTTTATTGTTTAAAAACATGTTGAGGATTATTATTATTATTATTATTATTATTATTCTGACTGTTTATATTTGTTTATCAACACTCTATGTACCTGTACATAATGTGATGATATTATTCAGACCTTCAACGCCGATGTCCACTTTCAATTCAATATAAAGAAATTTACCAAGCAGTGATAGCCTCGTTTTGATATTTAGCGCTCGATATCAGTAACAGCAATTTGTCCGAATTGAGTATTGTGAAAGGGGTCCATTGACACATGAATATATTTATGCATTCTTGGAAGCATTTAATTTAAACATTTGTATGTTGATAGGTTTCTATTATAACAGATGTACCCCGGTGTACTACGTACAATGTGGAGCTCTGAGGTTGTGGTTCTATTGTGTCTAGCGTCTGGCTGGTTCGGACTCAGGTCTGGATTAACCTGTGGACTAACAAGGCTATAGCCCTGGACCCTCATCTTTTGTATGCCATTATGTATACCCTCTATTCCGATACGTAATACACACTAAGGCCATTCCATCCTATTTTCCTTAGCCACACACTTGGAGAAGTTATAGGTTGGACAATCTGAAAGGCACATTCAAATGTCTGCTGCACCCATTCCGCAATAGTGACTACTCTTTGTTTCTGTTAACAACTTTAGCCACATGTTATTGATGTTCACGAGGAGATCGAAGCATGGAGCTGAATAGTGTTAACGTACAGAATAGGTCAACGAGGGCAATTTCTCATCATTAGACTTCTGTAACTGGCAAATAGATATAAACAATACTGTCTTTTGAGTTGTCACTTTGTATTCTAGGAAATACATTTATTTCTTGATTGTACTGAACTTGTTGGTTTCAATTCAATCATTTACAAAGTTTAATTCCACAGAATCGTAACATCTGTTCTTAGACAACGTTTATATAGGTTCCACTGAACCACGTTCAGCAAGAGCCTTCGACTTGGAGCATTTGGAAAAGAATTGGTTAAATTTAAATGAAATATCAGCCAGTTTGCCCAATCTTAATTTAGTTCCTTCTGTTGACATATCTGGAAGCTGAACTACAGTGCTTTCTACATTGGTTGCGTTCTTTTCCTCTAATTTACAGATGCGTTTCAATTTAGGTGAAAGCGAGGTGAATGCGGAGTAAAACGGAAGTAGGAATACAAACCAAAACATAAATACAATTGGATTCGCTGTTTTAAAATATAGGCAGACAGCAATTACCTGTATTAAGGCGTACAGTGAATATCCCCATAAGTGTTTCAGACTAGAAACAAATGGATTTGAGAGTCTGATTTTTTCTTCCACGGCCCTCTGTGTAAATGATTGGAAAGTGCCCAAGACGTTGTCTATCCAGGACAGGCAAATACGGACTGTACCGACTACAACCTCTGGTGTGAACTGGCTGATTGAGACTATTGTCTCCAAAAGCATGCCTTTGTAGTTTTTCATGTTGCATGCTACAAGCTTTGGGAAGACGGCCACCAAGAATATGACGATAATAACGGAGAGGTATGAATAATGAAGACTGACGCTACAGTGAATATAGATGTACAGCAGCAGCAGTGGTTTCATAAGCATTTGCCGTAAGGCCAGATGAGCAAGGTAGAAACTCACAAAATCAAACTTGCTTGGTGTTCTCACTTTGGTCTTGTTAAAGCTCTGTCCCTGAACTATCTTTTGTAAGAATCTCATTATCCAGCCAAACGTATTTGGCCACGAATGCATGGCGAGAAGAATTTCACCCCTATTCCACCCCATTTCGCGAATGTTCCAGGTGATGTAGTTATAACATGGCTTTTCTGATAGGTAAACACGTCTAACATAGAGAGGTTTCGTAAAGGCTCCTACAAATGCATCGTGGCTGAGAACGTCCACTGGAACACGTTCAATCAGGTTGTCTTTGGTACCAATTACGTTGTCAATATACGCACGATTTTGTATCAATGCCTTCCCAAAGAATCTTGATTGACCAAAAACGGCCATAACAGCATTTGTAATCGGTTCGTATAATCCTTGTTGAATAGATTGTAAATGCATGAAAATTGTGTCGTCTGGTTCACAACGAAGCTTTATTGCTGGCTGAATTATTGCCCTCTCCGGATGTGCTGCCGCTATCTGAAGTAGTTCGGTCACTGAACCGCTAGGCACTCCATTGTCAGCATCAAGGACGAGTGTGTAATCAAATTTACGTTCAAAAATATTATTGACATCATCAGAAGCATGAAATAGAGGCTGACCGTAGGGGCGAGCACTTTTTCCGTAATATTCCGGATCACAGTAACTGTATGCTTCATAATTTCCTTCTGACAACAACATCAAGTCCTGGTACTGTCCACACATTCGAAGGACACGACTTACACGATGCAGTACCATGAACTCTCGTACATATTTGTCACATATATTATCCAAATATTCCCGAATAAAGACTGGTGTATCTATATTTACGTACATCTGCCAAACATTTTTTAATCGAATAGGATCTATGGATTCATAATGTCTAATCGAAAACGCTAATCCTTCATTATACAGTTCTTTGTAAATTATATCTTTATATGCGTTTCGCTTCTCTAACTCATACTTTTTCAGTTCTTCATCGTTTGTTGAGCTCACTAGGACAGCAGAAACGTTTGGTCCAAGGTTACCCATGTACCCTTTATACATGGTTTCAAAACACTCGTCGATGTCATCTTTGCTTGTTGCCAGAAGGTTGTAGTTCAAAACTACGGTCAATTGGTTAGCTGGAGCCTTCTCGACTTCACAGCAGTGTCCCCTCACAATGAGTGTCGCAATCGTTTGGACTGTAATTTCTAAGACGGAGACTTGTATAACGCTTAAGAATATTACAATTACGACTCCCTTGACAAAACTATTATGGGACCAATCAACGTTGATGATGTTTAAGAGGACGGCTCCTAAACTGAGAGCCAGCCATAATGAAAAGTACAGAAATAGTCGCACGATTTTCCTCATAGTGACAGCAGATTGGAGTTCACCTCTTGCGACTGTACTATCAATTTTCTCTTTACGAAACCTGTAAATAAATAAATAAATAAATAAATAACATTTTCTGTTGATTGTTACAAATGTGGAGTCTGTTGACCCTCTAGTATAGGTAAAGACTTATGTAGTGGACAAAAAGGCGTCATCAAAAATGCATTATAATGCACTGAAAAAGACAATAAGCAGTCTTGAACTAACTTTTGATAACTTGTTTTCTACGTGAATCGTAGAAATTGTCAGTGCCTGAACTGATGCTATTGAATATTCGTTGTCAGGGATTCATAAAATATACCTGTTGTTTTCTAAGACAAATAATACACATATTTAAGAAAAACTTGTGATTAAATATGACAGTAAATTTCTTTCTGTAGCTAATATTTATGTCATCACAGCCATGATCATGTCTGAAAACTATGAAGAAATCAGGAATAGATTAGTGTCGATTGAATAATGAAATGAAGTCATTATCCAAGTTTGGATGCAGCCTCTGTTATCGAAATTATTCGCAAGCCGACTGACACACATAGTTCACGACTGAGTGCAACCCCCCCCCCCCCCCCATAAATAAAATAGCACCCAAAATCCTTACAAGTAAACTCACAAGTATTAAAATCTGTTGTTTGATGATGTTTGGCTCTGAAGTCTGTTGGAGAGTTGTCATCTTGCTGTAGAACCCCAGTAATGTTTGCTATATCAAATCGCGCAAGAAAGGTCTCAACAAAAATATAAAAAATGTCTGCATTTTTGCACGAAAACATTAATTTTTTTGAAAAAACACACAGTTTGAAGAGTTATAAGTACAATCTAAATTTTGGAACTTCTGTTTATTGATACAGTAATGCGACAGTTAATCGCACTGATACTGAATTGAGAAAAAAATCAATCTTTAAAGTGGAAACAATTTCGCCACTAGTGACAATGCAATGCTTCCATATCACTCGTATAGCATTTCCTTACATTAGCAAACATTCCATCTATCTTTATACGGGGTGCATGTAACGTGACTGTCACTTTGCTTTTGTACAAAACCGTACTGTATTTATAATCTCTGATTCATGTCGGGATTGATAGCTTTACCTATACTGAAAAAGCCGATGCAAATTGTTTTATTACATATACCATAACAATATATTATGAGAAGAAGAAGAAGAAGATGATGATGATAACGATTTTTCACCTAATGTTCCACAGTTCAATGCTACAGTAAACTGAGCGCATCATCCAATTATATGCGTAATGTGTATGTACTTGCCACGACCAATTGTCATTATGGATTAAACTTACTGTATAATACATTTTAAAATATAAATTACACCAAAACTTATTGAATACCAGAAGCAATATACCAAAGTGAAAACGTAAATGAAAGTATTCAATACGGACACGTCAACTCTGTAATGGAAACTGAGCTTGCCTATATCAGCTGGTGTAATACGTACAAGATGCCAACACTATAGTGTTAGTCATTCGTAGTTATTTAAGTAACAACATTTAAAATACTTACTTATTTTTGATCGAAAACAAGTCACACTAGCCGTCGTGTCTCCTCTCTACTCTGGGTGGAGTAGATGACGATAGGTAGGGACGATCGGCCTTTTATAATCCGATCATCTCTTGACACAGTTACCATCGAAAGGGCTTGACCGATGCTCGAGGGTGCTTTACTGACCTGGAAGAAAATGTCACACTCAGTTTTCTCCAGTGCCCCGTTTTCATTGGCGGTTCCAATACGCTATAATTTTAGCCCTCGGAGATTTAGAACACCCATATACCAAATGCAGCAGAACAGATATGCTATTATTTATGTTTCCAGTTAATTTAAAATAATTTTGTTTTTTAAAAAAAAACATTCAGTCAGGTAATTTCAAGGCCTATCATTCAAAGGGTACATTTTTGGACCGATTGTGTAACCGTCTGCTCAACAGTACGTTCACTCCAGGACTTGACTGTAAGCTGGCAGTAAAGTGATAAGGAGTTGTGAAGGAAAGGAGTTGTGAAGGAAATAAAGATGTTTATTATACAAACGGAACGACTTTAATGAGCGTCGGGATGAAAACAGTAAGGAAAAAAGAACACTTTAATGAGCGTCGGGATGAAAACAGTAGGGAAAAAAAGCATACATGAGAAAAACGTTTTTTTTCGTTTTTTATTTTACGTCGAAAAACGCGATTTTTTACGTTTTTTTTATTATATATTTGGTACTTCCATTTTTTTATCATGGCCATACAGGCGGTCCTCTGTCATACTCTAGATAACAAATATCGACCAATAATGAATCTATGATGCTAGCCTACGATACTTTACGTAAACTTTAAAACTGGTATGTAGTGTGTAAATAAGCAAAATATTGATTTTTGTGTTGCCTAAAAACTACTGGAACGTTTTTTTTTCGTTTTTTATTTATTGAGAAAAAAATGCGTTTTTTACTTTTTTTATTTAATTTTAACGTTTTTAACATCTATGGAAAAAAGAATACCCATGAAATATATCTACCTTCTACTATATTTTGTTGATTACTTTTTTGTTGATAATAACGTGAGTTTATGAAAAGAATTAGACAAAACAGCGCTATAAAAAATCCTGAAAAGAATTACTGAATACATTATTCAGCAGAGAAATCGTTTCAGATGAAAACGGATACTGCTGGTATCAATCCAGTGTGAGTGTATTGGTGTAGTAGTTATGAAGCGTACCATGGTGCATGAATTCATGTATTCAAATTTGCGTCCTAGATACAATTTGTGGTTATATAGAGTAATGGTCAGCACATGTCTCGGCGTATAATTAGGCGTAAAATTTGATGATTTAAAAAGAAAATAGCACCCAAAAATATACTTCAGTGTACACTTTCATAAAGTGCATCCCTTATTATGAAAAGGCGATGTTCAATGATTAGTGTTTGGCCATAGTATGACATGTATAAGTTTAGATAAAATTGCATTAATATAGGACGAGGCAACTACAAGATATATCTACCCTTTGATTCCCACGACAGCCATTCATGGAGAGTTTAATTTATGTTAAAACTTCATTAGTTCATCAATTCTGAAAAATAAGTTTTATTCGATACGAATGGCTAATATGAGATAAGCAATAATTTTCACAAGACAAATAAATTGTCTAACATTTTGGTTTCAATTATTTCGTGTATTTCGTTGCTGTAACCAATCTAATCAAAATCAGGTATTCCACTGTACTACGTAAAGACCCGAATGTGACCGCTTTAAGGTCATGTTCTTGTGGCCTATGTTATTACCATAATCGCTAAATTTATCAGCCAATCAGATTAAATATTATACCGTAGGTTTGGCAGTATGGCTGAAGGGGACCACTCTGTGTCGAACGATTTGATTCACTTTTGAATTTCTGAAAGCTACATTTCAATTGGTTAATTCAAAGATCACCAGAACATGACCCATAAGTGCTTGCTGTCAGGACAGTGGAGATCAGATTTTAATCAGATTGTTGTTATCACTAATCACAATTTAAAAATCCAACACGAAACCAACCGCATACAAAGCTCACACATCACTGATTTTCGGACGAAACCTCTGAATCAATATCGTGTCAATCATGTTTTTTTGGTAGAAATTAATATTCGTCAGGTGAATGGTCCTGAAATTGTTAAAATAATCTAGTCAGACTTTCTAAAAGTGGAGGATACTTTATTCAAGTCTTTCACACATCCACGGATGAACCTGTCTTTTTAACAGTCAGAATGAATATGCTTCACTTTAGAAGTGGTTTTATGGTCTAGTACAGTATAGGGTGACCGTTTAGGTGTCTGTGGAAATTTTGTGTTAAATGGTATCTCAATTCTTTGTGGCTGTGAGAAAATCATATGTTATAAATGTGCATAGGTTTAACATTATTGGACTATTTGGCGGGAAATTCAATATTATAATATTATATTTCTTTTTCCGGGATATTTATCATTGCACAATTAGAGGTATGTCTGGCCTTTTAGTAGTACAAGTCTGTCAAAAGGGTCTGCAGGTTTTACTCGAATACATTAAAAAAAGGAAAAATATAATCCCCTGCTTTAAAACATTTTATAAATAAGCCAAAAGTAACAAATCAACAATGTAACTTCAATAACAATAATCTCATTTATAGTAACTTATTAATAGAAGCAATTTTCTCGCGTCTAGGCGGGGTAAGAGGGTGACAGTCCACCTGTGATGGGAACTGGATTTAGCTGCTAGGGAACTCGCGACGGGCTTAAATTCCTAAAATTGGACTACTAGAGTACGTCTCTTAGCTAAGACAAATCACACTGAAAAATACATATAGCAATATTATAGCCTAAATTACAACTAACAAATATATTTGACACAAATCTATATATCCAATCAGCTCTTCTATACTAAATCATTATCATCTTTAAAAAAGCAATAGTATCGGTAACTTTCAGAAAAAAAGACCCATCGAAACTACTACCCAAATAAACACTTATGCAAAATAAGGTGGTCGTAGCTCCAGACATCAGGTCCCACCACACAAGATGGCAAAAGATTGGATCAACTTTACGAACACAAATCCTAGAGTCATCCAAACCGACCCCTCCCCAAAAATAGTGTTATAAGGTGGTCCTATGCCTAGACCAGACCATGATGCACTGACACACAAGATGGTAATATTAGACTAAATAAAAAGAGACGTCAATGTATGGTTCCATAAAACTGACCCCAAATTAATGAAAGTATAATGTGTTAAAATCCAATACCATTAGGTCCAACCGAACGAAGCGGAGAATGCAAAATTACAACATAATTAAGCAGATGTACCATTATATTTCCATACTCAAATTACCACCTGAATCCTAACCATTAAGCCCAGCCATAAAAGGTGGCAATGATTGAAAACAAAACCATGAAGTAACATCGTACTAATAAAATAGGTGCATATGTAATTAAAAAACATCTGGACATGCTAATCCTATCACACTCTTTTCTCAGTAACAAATCGTCTAAAACACAGACCACGTATATTCTAAATTAAGTGCAGGGAGATATATTTCAAACCAACCATGGTTTGATGAAGAGAAACTGACATACAGCGACGGGGCGAGGCCCTTGACGGTCCCTCTCTTCCCTGGTCACTTCCGTCATGCAAATGAGTATTGTTTTCTGTGCATACAGTAAAGTGTCGGTAGGTGCTGAAAAGTTACTCACCGACGGTAAATTAAGTTGCAAACCATGCGTACATTAAACAATCTCACATGGTCGAATAACCGAACAGAACTGTAAGATAGACAGACAGACAGTTATGCAATCATTCCTTCATTCACCCCTACTGTTGTGGCTCTTGAAGGACGGACATGTATCTAATCCGTTTGGAAGTTGGAGTTTTCTTACTATCCACTCCGAACCTACCGACCAAGAATGGAACACAGGAGCATCCTCTTAGCGGCCTGTCGGGGTGGGATATGTAGCCTTAGCAGCATCGTTCATGACTGTGGCAGACAGCCTTAGACTAAAAAGTTGAGAGACTTAACCACAGATACCGATACCATCACCACCTTCGCCAGCTATCAACGGCTATTTTACTACAGCTACTCAACTAATTTTGTTTACTTGGAATAAAGGGCACCCTAAACAGGAGATTCTCCAAAATATACATTAACCTAGGAACTTTTGAAATCCTCGGGATAAAAACACACTGTAATATCTGGCTAAAATAACGATGTTCCTTCCAATATGTAGACAACTGTTACTCGGAAATATTTGAGTTAGAAAGTGGCACCCCTCAAGGCACCATAATAAGCCCCACTCTGTTCAACATAATTGTTAACGAATCAGACCGATATGTTTACCCGATCACCCTGGATTTATCTGGAAGATGGGTAACTCCTCTTTTGAAACGGTGGTCAGACGATCGCAGGTATGACTGGATGGGGTTGGTCGATGTGCCAATAGTTGGGGCTTCAAACTATCCCGGTGAAAGAACAGAGTTGATGTTTACGCTTAGAACAAACATAAAGAGACAACAGCCAAAACTGTAGCTAAGCATAATAGAAGGTACATTTGAAAAGGTGGCGACATTGCTGGGGATACAATTAGATTAGCACGTAACACGTGGCAACTACATAACAGAGCTAGCAAGACGATGCTGGCAGAATCTGAGCCTCTTGAGGAACTTTAAAGGTAATGATTGTGGAGATGAACAGACAACACTTCTTACATTGTGCAGGAGACTTATTCAGTCCAAAATTGACTATGAGTGCCATATCCATGCTTCGTCACACCCTAAATTACTTAAAACATGGATTGAATAAAGACCAAGCCTTAGTTATCTGCACCAGTGCGCTTGGTAGCATAGTAAGCAAAGAAAGGAAGACTCTCGGATCTTAATACATGACAAGTCGCACCATATAGCTATGATAGAGAGATGTAATAAACACCTCAGACACAAACTGTACATGAATTTAATCAGGAGGTAAACTAATCCATGACCTGAAAAAGGAGTGAAAAAATTCTAATATTGCAGGCAGAAATAGCAACATACCCAGATCCCGTACCAAGGGCATCCAAAAGTCCAAAACATCAGTATAGCTATATCCACTAATTCCATCAAACATCAATACCTAATATAAATGTATAAGCTCAGATTTAAACGATAGAGCCAGCCAAATCTCTTGACCCAGGACGTATCTTATCAACAGCGGCGACTCCAGCTCCAAAAAAGAAACAACTTCCCCACAAATAAAAACAAATCCAACAAAGCAGCCATATCGGTGAGGATATTTCACAACTGGTTTATTTATACTGTTCAATTTTGAGCTATAAACCAAGTGATTAAATGGACACATAGAAGTCAGACCCTGAAAGCAGTTATATTTAGCGATTCCCTCCGTGTGCTGAGAACTCTGGAATCGGTTAGCTCTACCAGTAGAAAATATGACTCGTAAAGTCTACTTGAAACTTAAAATGCTGGAGCAGAATAAACGGATTGTTTAATTCATGTCGGTGCCCTTCCATGCTAATATGCCTGAAAATGAAGGAGCAGACAAAGAATCCAAAATTATGCCAAGCGAATCCGAAATACATCATTTAGATTACAGTACGATCAGGCAGAAAATCGACCAAAATGAAAGGGGAATTGGACAACATGAAAAATATAAACAAAGGAAAAAGGCGCTAACTATATAATTTAATGGAGCAAGTCCGTAGAAAAACTGTTGTCCAAAACTTGGGAAACCCGTTTGACTACAAAGTCATAAACATAATCAAAACTGATTCAAGTCTTTTGGTCATCTCACCCCAGAAAGTGTAGTCATATTTTAAATGACTGTTCAAAATATGTCAAAGAAGTAAAAGAAAGATTCAGGAAGAGCAAGAACAACTGAAAACCTCATCTTTATATCTGGATTTCTTTAAAGCAGGAAAAAAAATGTATGAAAATATCATGGGAAGCGCTTCTGTCATTGACAAGAGATGGAAACCATTATCCCCAGATAGGGGCACAAATGTAGAAATAAAAGGAAAAATCACAAACAGTAATATAGGAGAAGTTGCCCAGACTAACAAAAAAGCCCAACAAAACAACAACAACAAAGCACAAAGTAATTCTGAGAAAACTAAAAAAGAAAAGAACTTAAAGTAAAACCAATAATTGGAAAATTGCACCAATATTCACTAAATAAGAGAAATTACAATGAAATAGCCCAAAATGATACCGCAGGATCGGGATAAGTGGGGATTGACAATGGGAGAGGGAATTGGTAGACTGGGCACAGTAGGGGACAAAGCTCGTTCTCACAGCAATAAGAAGCTACACTTCCATATAAGGGCATCTTACAAAGAGACGACAAATTAACTTTAAAATGAATATTTATACAAAATATTCTCTCCCAGGTTATGTAGTTATATTATATCAACAAACAACAACCTTCTTATCTTATTTTCAATCTTTTATGTACCCCAATATCTAACACTTCCTAATTCCACGGCATCACTAACATAGGATGCGTGTACGTTCATCGTACTACAGAAATACTACTCTAAAAAGCAAAAGAAACAACTTTCTCTTAATTACTTCTCTCGACCTTTTGTGGCGACACCTAATGGAAAGGAAAGGAGTAACATGCTCAATAACATTGACCCTCAAGAAAACTCATAACATATAAGGTGTTCCTAAGTCCAGACCGACAAGCCGATTAGATGACCCACTAATCTGATCCACGCGGAACTAAAATTTAAATGTAATCTCAAGTAAAGACCATCAGGTCCCCATTCCACAATGCGGTAAATGATTAACATTACTCCTTTAAAATTATGAATAAGCATTTGACAACTAATTCCAAATAATTAAATTAGACAATGTAAGGAGTTTATTAGCCAAGACCATCAGGTTCAGCCGCACTATATGGCAATGGTTGGTTAAATTATGAACAAATGCATGTACATTAAATGGAGCCTCTGTCTAAATATATAGAATACTTTATTATTCGAAAGACATAAAGTTGCACTCAATTTCTAACCTTTATTAACAATCCTCAAAACTAATCACAAATACAGTTTTTATATTCCATCTCAATAGTCAGACATTAGATAAAGTACAAAACAAAATAATTACTTTTGGGAAATGAAACCAAATTTGTTATCTTAGACCAAGTGACGACTTCCAGACATGTTCATGCGCGTATTCCTTTTGCACATTTTCCTCCTTGTCCTCCCTGATATTCGCAATTAAGTAGTGTGCCGTGCACACATTAACGCGTCCATTTCGAAGAGGAATTAAATAATATACAATGTGTACATTTACCCAACATAAATTGAGGAAAGAGGGCACACTTGTAAAGTCAGGGTAAGTAAGCAGTTGTGCCATTCGTCGCAATCCAAAAGATAATAAACAAAAATAGAAAATGATGAATGATACAATTTCAATATTGCGAAGTGAGAATGTTGATGGAAACAAACGATTGAATGGTGAGGGTGGAGTACCTACCAAATCAGACAGAAAGAGTAGGGTATTACCAGAACAAATGCGATGTTCACAGAGAACTGACCGCACGCACACCAGTAAAGAAGTTAAGAGAAGTAATCGATGAGGAGTTAGTAAAGATTAAGGTAACATGGGAGGAATTAATTCGTCATCTGCTTCTAATATATTGATGAATCATTTAAAGTTCAGAGTGGTTTGTTCAAGATCAATCCATCATTTGGTGTCTGATAAATAAAAACAGACTCCGGTTGAAATCGCCAAACTATTATTTATGCAGAGATAGAAAAGTGATCAGACACGTTTAAATGAAGTTTTTACAGGTGAAGAAACGAAGACTTTATTTTCGAACCAGGGTCAAGAGAAAATAATAAAATTCGGATCGGAGACAAAGACAAGAGACCACAATAGCTCAGTATACTTAGGCTCTTAAGAGATATTTACACAAAGGTCCCGTCATCGAGGTACCTGTCCTGCCTCTGCCTCAAAAGTTTTGCCAAATGTTTCAAAACACCACTGAACCTAGAGCCCGGTCATTGATATCCTAGTTTGCCATATATTATACGACAACGCACCGGCGCATACATCCGCCATCCGCCATCATGACAGACTTCCTAAAGGAGTGCAGCATCCAAACGGTTTCAAATGTTCCATGCAGCCCAGATTTAGCTAGAAGTGTTTCTTTTTATTATAAATATATATATTATATATATCCCATTATCAAAGATTCGCTGAGGAGCTAACAATTTCATACTTAATATTTGGATGATCAGATTGAGAAAGCTTGTAGAGGTGCAGTTGTGTAATTTGAGGGGATGCAGTCATATCTACTGCTCGCCAATAAAGAACTTTGTTGTATCGCAAACTGATAATAATTAAAGACCCATGTAAAAGCACAGACCTTTAATCGCCGCTTTACGCGATTATCAGAAAGTGGAGTTTATACTTGTCGATACTTCAAAGCTCAAAGGTACTAAGTTTGGTGTATATCGGTATTATTGTCAACATAGCATACATCTAACAACGTAATGAAATACCAGATATAAATTTGCATCTGCTATTAAATTATCTTTTCCCTTGATGTGCCAGATGTCAGTATTATATTCCTGAAAAATAACCTTGACTTTACTAGTCTTTGATTTCTTGCTGATTAAACTAAGGAGTTGTGATCGCTAAACACTATAATGGAAGAAGGAACTAAACTAATGTAAGCTTCTACATGTTGTAATGCCAAAGTCTAAGCCAAACATTCCTTCTCGATTCTTGAATAATTTATTTGATTCCTATTTAATTTCTTTGAATAATAGCACACTGGATGTTCAACACCATTCTTATCTTCTTGAATCAATACTGCTTCAACCGCAGCATCACGTGCATCAACAGACATTTTAAATGATTGGTTGAAATTTGGAGCTGTAAGAACTGTCGCGCTTTTAAGTATGATTTTCAAATTATTAAAAACCTCGTGAAATTTTTTCAGTCCAAATAATCTTGTTTTTCATGCTCATTCATTTTTTCAAGGTTTCAGCAATTATGGAAATATTCGAACAAAGTTTCCGATAATATCCAGCCATACCTAAAAATCGCACCAGTTGCTTTTTACTGACAGGCACAGGGAATTCAGAGATAGCCATGGCCATAACATCTATATGTTGAACTTGTCAATGTCCCACGATATGACCTAGAAATATTATACAAGCACGGCAGAACTCACTTTTGGATACATTAATTGTCAAATTTGCATCGGTGAGTCTGTCTAAAAATTTAAGTCTAAAGTTCTTTCCAGGTGTCGTTGTCAATGGTGGCATCACAATTATCCAGAGAAGAGGTAATCATAGTCATAAGACGTTGAAAAATATTTGGCGAACCATTCATCCCAAAAGGCACCAAATTTTATTGATAAAGTCCATCTGTAGTCATGAATCCAGAAATTTCCTTTGCTCTTTCCGTCAGTGGAATTTGCCAAAAGCCTTTTAGAAGGTCAAATTTGGTGACATGCTTGGCATTTCCAATTTTGTCAATGCAGTCATCGATTCTTGGTAATGGAAATGAATCTGTTTTAGTCACAATGTTCACCTTCCTATAATCAGTGCACATACGGAAAGTTTTATCTGGTTTCGGAACAAGCATATATGGCAAAATCCAGTCACTGTTATGGTATCTATGAAATCGTTTTCCAGCAAATTCTGATTTTTTTCTCAAGTAGTCATGTTTGAGAGGGTTCTTCCTTTATGGGTGTTGTTTCGCAGGCGTGGAGGTGAGGAATTTACAATTTCAACGTCATGGAAAATTTTGTTTGTTCTTGTAGGAACATCTGGAAATAAGTGCTTATATTCAAATAACAACTGTTTAAGTTCATTTAGTTTTTGTTGTTGCAAATTTGAAAGATCTGTCACTCCAAAAGTCAGTAGAGTCAGATGGTATTCCTTCACGTAAATCTTCACTGAGTGGAACAGGTACAACTGAATTAATTGCATGATTAACCTGGCTATCTCTGTCAATATACTGGTACTCCTTTAAATTATTTAGGTCCCAAGAGTACCATCATTATACTTTAACTCATTCATTTTCTTCTTAACTTTATAAGGGCCGTAATATTTAATCTGAAGAAATTGTTGAAGAAGGAGCATTAGAGACAAAACTCTTATTACCAAACTCAAAAGTTATCTCCATTACTGTTCTGTTGAACATTAATTTCACTTTTGACATGAATTGCTGGATGCCTAATTCAAGCATGACCAGCTAGAAAATTCTAGACGTAAAAACTGACCCTTGATAAAATTAGACAGATTTGGGAAGGCCAAATTGAGTAAAATACTTTATCAAAGCTTTTACTATGGTTTTTAAATTTAATAAACCTCAACAGAACTGCCTCTGAACATTGTTGAAGCACACATCATTGTCAACAAGTATTGATTACCTGACTTGGTCTTAGGTAAGGGACCAACACAATCTAACATTATTTTACTAAATGGTTCTCAAATGCAGGAATGTGTTACAGACGAGCCTTAGGTATCTTTTGATTGGGTTTTCCTACCATTTGGCATGTATGACACGATCTACAGTATTTACAAACATCACTTTTAAACATTTTGACAGTAGAAGTGAATCAAGATTTTGTTATAAGTCTTATCAATCCCTAAATGACTAGGCAACGGAGTTTCATAGGCCAGATTAAAAATTTCCTGTCTGTACGATGTTTGGAAATGCAATTTGATAGATCATTAACCACTCGTCACCAGCGGGTATCTCGGGAGGTCTCCATTTTCTCATACATTTTCCATTTTTAATAAAATAACAGACGGGTATTTCAGTGGCTTCAGTATCACGAATGGCCCTTTGAAACAAAAAGGAGCTGTCAGGATCTTTTTCCTGTTCGACGACAGGTGATTGTCGTTTTTCACCCTGATTAGAATAAAGAGAATGAGTAGTTAAAAGACAATCACTATGATCAATACTTTTTGATTGATCCAAACAAGGAGTGAGGTGGGAACGCGCACTTTACTTACCAGGTCTATTTCTGTTATTCTAAATTGATTTTACCTATCTCCCTTCTCTCTTTGCATTTTAATTTGCACCATCTCTCTCACCTCTTTCTCAGATTGTAACTGCACTCGTTTCACTCTCTCCTGTAATTTCATTTGTTCTTTTTGCAACTGCATTTGTCTTTCTCTCTCCTCTTTCATCGCTTGTAACTGGATTTGATTCTCTCTTTCCTCTTTCTCCAATAACATTTGTTTTTCTTCTTTATGTAACTGAATTTGTTTGTTTTCTTTCTATAACTGCAACTGCATTTGTTTTTCTTTTTTTGTAATAACATTTGTCTTTTTTTCTCTTTTTCCAATTGCAACTGTATTTATTTTCCTTCTTTATCTTTATGAAGTTCCAGCTTCCTCAACTCTGATTCCATCTTGTATTTTAATTTTAATTCCTTTAGTTATGTCAAAGTCTGGTACAGACTTACTGATCGAAACGAAAGCACTTTTATCCAAAAACCTTCTTTTCTAAGAAATATTGGACTAAGCTATGTTTTATTTCTGTTATTTAGTTTTCATGTAGCTGCATTTGTCTTTCTTTCTGTTTAACTTCTTTCTGAGGTTCCAGCTTCCTTAACTCTAATATCATCTTGTATTTGAATTCTAATTCCTTTACTTTAGTGTCAGAGTCTGATACAGACTTATTGGTCGAAACCAAGGCACCTTTATCCTAAACATTCGTTTCTACTCGATACTGGACCACATTATTTTTTTATTTCTTGCTTCGTTAAGGAAACCTTTACCTCAGAAACATAATATTTTCTGGCAAGTAAAATCAATTCATCTTTTTCGCAAACAGTCCAACTGTTCCTGGGTACGACCTGAAGAAAGATCTTCACTTTTGATGACATTGTAGAAAATTCTTGCTGATTACACTAACGATTTCAAAATTGTAAAATGATACTTAGGATTTAAAAATTTCATAAACTAGGGTAATTCTAATTTGAAAAAAAACAACAACAAAGTTTTCTGAAATATTTAGCGACAATTCATATATCCAAGAACGAGCGACCCCAATTTTCTTCGTTACGTTTAGGCTTTTAATAAATGCAACAAGAAAAGAGTGAAGACGACAAGCTTTGTAAAATTTAACAAATAATTTATTTCCTTAGAAAAACAAGGTTAAAATGAGGAAAAGAACTTACGGTTTTAAAAATCAAACCCTAAAATAATCCTAGAATAATACAAGAATAAAAAATTTGAAGTCCAATTCATAAAATTTTCTAATGAATTTGAGCTCGAGTCCCGACGAAAACTCCAAACTGTAAGGCAATGACATATACTCTTAGCCTGTATAGGACTGAAGTGTCAACAGACTTTCCACAAACAATACTATACCGGTGTTCCAATTCCGAATAAAATTTCAATAAATGTCTTTGTCTTAGAATTCTCTTCGAGCACTTAAATATCTTCCAGGAAAACCAATTAATCTCTTACAATCCAAATAATATGAAAAAAAATTAAAATGTAATTCTTAATGGTCAGAACAGAAAAAACCCACCTTTCAGTGTCAAAGGTAAAATGACCAACTGGCTGGTTCATTTCAAGAAAACGATTATACAGTCCAAGTAAGACGCAAAATAGATACTCGCATGAAGGTCACGTGATCACTTTCTAGAAGATATTTGCATATCTAAGGTTACGTAATCCAGCCTCGATCTTACTTTTATCAATTCCACGTTATAAATGAATAATATAAAAAAGTTGTTTACTACTTGATTCTCAATCAAGACCAGGAACTAGGCGAGCTGTTAGATACAAAGTTCTGTTTTTAGGTGTTTACGACAAAACAGTCGGGTCAATTAAATTTCTGGACAATGTCAAATTCCAGTAAACAAAATTACGTTACTTTAATCTGTAATGACTTTAAAAATATTAACAATAAAAAATTAAATTACATATACGTAATAAAAGATAGTGTACTTTAGACTTATTCTATCTGATTAGCTATATGCTTCGAAATAGCAGAATGTCCACAAGTAAGAAATCAAAGACATCACAGCCTCAGTACATGAAAGTGACATCGAAGTATACCAACATTCTCTTCACTGTGCGTGTTTCGAAAGCAAACAACTTCACCTTGCACCCGTCACTCTCTCAGAATTCCATACTACCTGTGTAGCGCCACCATAGTTGTTACAAAGTTTGCATTTTAGTTTTGATATATTGAATGCAGTAACTAAGGACGAAGGGTATATTAGCTTGTATGCTTTCGGGCTTAAATCAAAATTTGATTGTGGTTAGAAGATTTAGTTAAAATTGTATGAAAATACTAATTTGGGTTTGATGAATAATCTCACATGCAAACATTTAGTACACCTCAATCACAACGAAAATACACGAAATCAACCTGATAACCACAATTATTGACTGTCATATAGGGGTGGGGTTGGGAGTGGTTGGGGCATGATAGAACCATTATTACAGAGGCTGATGCCAACGAAAATGCACGTGTTATTTATATTTGATTTAATTAATACTTGATTTAATTTAATTGTCTGTTTGTAAATTTTAAATTGTTTTAGTTTTAATTTCATTACATTTCAAAGTGATATAATTCGGTTTACTAGGAATTTGATATTTTCCAGAAAATTCATTTTGACCTGAATCTTTTTAATAAATACCTAATAATAGAAACGCTATTTCTGTTTTTGACTTAACATCCGTCCTTGATTCATAACTCACTGCCACAAATAAACAACCTTCTATTGTTTTTATTCCCGGAGTAAAATGATTGGTTTTTATCAAGGTCATAGTGGGAGTACACGAGTTTAGATTTAAACAGCCCCCTTTCGCAATTCTGGGGTTTCTGAAATTGTGCAGTAGTTAGATTTATTAGTGATGTTTAGAGAAATATTTCTCAGTTTGGGCTTGAAAACACTTGATCTCAAGGTGATCGTTTTGTTGTGACCAGTTTGGAGTTACATTTTAATTTTTATTTAAACTATTTGGATTCTAAAAGATTAATTCTTTTTCCTGGAAATATTTGAGTGCTCATACATAACTCATGGACAAAGAACGTTCTCTAAGTTTTATTCGGAAATTCAAACGCCGGAATATTATTGATTGTGACACTAAAATAAAGGTAGTATCAACAAAGAACTGTAGACAACTGGACATACGCGTCAGGAAGTTAGAAATATATTTTTTAGTAGAACTATTTACGGTTTAATATATTATGATAGACTTGTCGAACTTGATTCTGAATCATCATGGACGTAGATTCAATCCAATTTACTGAATATTTTACTATAAACAGTGATAAAAGTCAGCGTTTAATACCAGTCTAGCTGTTCTTTTTTGAGTTTGTTGATTCGTTTAACAAATATATTTTAACAGATTACCCTAATCGGTGCACCTGTAGTCAAAACGAGGTTGAATGTAAGGCCATCACAGGCTGTACGACAGGTCACATACATGGTAGTACCATATTTAAGTGAGAGATAGAAACAAAAGAATAAAATATACTGCTGTGTGCCATTTAATTTTTCTCCGTACTGTCCTTATTGTACATGCGCCACATTTACTCACCATACACTTTTTAAAAAAAAATCTGTAACTAGATCAACTGAAGCTAATTAACATCTGCATTGTGTTGATTGTGCCGTAGCCATGTAGAGCGACCAAACAATGACATAATCAACAGTAGGCACAACTCAACTTGCAAAATCTTTACTAATCGCTTGGCAAAATAGGCAGTAGTTGTGCAAACAGAGAAATGAAACTTTACCCACCCACCTCCCGTTACTTATACCCGTTTCTGATAAATTATTGAACATATATGATGTCGATTTATTTGAGCCATCAATCAATTACAAATGAGAAGTGTCTGATAAGCAAATATGTAGGATTTGGACTAGGATGTAATGGAGTCAAATCGTAAAACGAAAGGACGTGGGGACTTTTTTTTTTTTTTTTTTTTGTCCTTCTTGCAGTTATAAGCATCAAGACTATACTTTCTTAACAGTAAATGGCTATTATTAGTTGCGTGACCTCATGCGCTATTTATAGCCTGCGATAAAAATATTTCATTGAAAAGAACGTGTAGGATTTCTTCATATTTAAATTTAATGGACTTCTCACATATATTATTATTGCATGCTTATAATTTTTGTATCATTTTCTATCGTATTCTTTGTTTAGTTTGGGTTAACGTACGCACCGTTGATAATAGTCTGACTACGTAAGTAAGAGACTATATATGAAAATGGATTTTTAAAGCTTTTTGTGAAAACTGCAAGCACATTAATGCTAACTGGAAAATAGAAAGAACGGCAAAGAAAGAAAATCCCTCTCCTTAAAAACAATATTTCGAACATCTACCTAGAGTTATTGCAAATATTTATAATACCAGTGTTGCATTCGATGACGACGAGCCTGAATGTAAGCATTAAAGATAAGTTCTTGAATATTTGTTGGAAGGTATTCAGTATACATTGCAGTAATGTAATTTTGGTTGAAATTATTTACCAAAGTTGATCAGTATCAACACTAGAATACCAAATTTCATTCTTAAATACATCACTGAAAGTTTGAGAATTAACGTTTATCAGTTGCTTTCTCGATAGATAATTTCAGGTCCAGTTATCTATAACCTAATCGTTGTCGTGCAAATGTACCGTATCAATAGTTACGTCTTCAGTAAAATGTGAAATGGAAAACAACAATAACAATGGCGACAACAAGAGCTGATAAGGGAGGGGCAACCGGGGACATATACCCGGGGCCAGGGCCAATAAGGGGCCTGGGCCGAACAACACTTTTTAATTTTATAAAAGAAAAAGTAAGTTTGAACACGAACTAGGAGAGGCCCGGATGTTTCTTACCACAGGGCCTGTGGTCGCTCTCTACGGCCCTGGCAACAGCAATACGTTTAATATGCATGCATCGTAATGCCCATACTCGATATCGAAATATTTTCCTTAACATTTCTGGCAAGGGCGTAAGAGTTGCTTCCTATGAAATAGCTTTATAACGACACTATGTATATGGCATGTGCGTATCGTGTATTTCTTATCTTAATATTGGACAATTTTCTCTTTTAGTGACTGCCCGTTTATAGGATGGGGATCTTTACAACGGTGTACAAGTTGCTGAAATGTATTACACACGTACTTACATGCATACCGAGATATCGCAGCACCAACTGACTGTGTGACAATATCTCCGCCCTCCCTCCGCGTAGGGGGATTATCGAATGATCAGCAATGTATTTCATTTATCGATCGACTATCGAATAATCAACATTGTCTATCATTTATCGACAAACAATCGAATATTCAGCATTATGTTTCGTTTATTGATGGTCAAGACATTTCTTTTTCAAAGAATCGTGTCAACTGACCTTGTGTTTGTTTTTACTCTAATAAACGCATTTATATTTTTTTCTTCAAAAAATACAATGACATGATGAGCAACAAGGGAGTAAAGCCCAAGGCACGAATGTAATTTGAAATTATTTCACCAGTCTGTTTTGTAGTTTTGTTGATTAAGTTTATGAGTGATTTTAATCTTCAGTTAATGCTCGTTACAAACGTTTCATAAACCCGAAGAATCAATTTAATCACTTTGTTCACAAAGGATAGCAAAATAAATAATTATTTAACTTGTCCTATTTAAAAGCAATACTCCGGTAGTATCCTTTATACAAAAATATTGGACCTTTAAGATTCACTACAGAACGATTTGAAATATTTTTCAAACGTTATCTTTATTTGGAATATATCAGCATCACAATTCTAATGTCAGTGTATAAAAATATACGAATTGCAAAATGTACAACAATGGACCAGATTCACAATAGCTGAAAATAACGCTTTCGGGTTAACTCGCAATTCCAAAACGAGGCGCTCGCTTCTGGGAGATTTTCACCGTCAAACAGTTAAAAGAAATCTTAAATCTTAACAATGATAGTGGCAGAGGACAAACGGCCGTTATAGTATCGTGTACCTACGTCCAAATTTGCAGGTAAAAGGATTCCTTGCAGTTAACATTATAGGCCTAAGTGTTATGTTGACATCCAAACTTTCACACTGTATGATGGCTTTCCGAGAACGCTAAATGGACTGAAGATGTGTTGAAAAAAAAATATCAGTAATTAATATCTATCAGATTTATGATTATTTAGTAGAGAAAACAAAGACAGCGATGAAAGGAGCTAAGTTTGAAAAACGAAATTGCTTTTGCATTTCTCGTTCGCTGAACGGCTTGTCATTGATATTAAAGTTTCAAGTATAAAATATTTTAGTGTACGTGAAAGGTGATTGCGTCAATAAAAATAAAATATCAAAATAAAGAAAATAATGTTGTTTAAAAATAGAATAACAAAACTAAAGATAAATGTTTTGTTGTTTTTTTAAAAATTAAAATAGCAAAACTATAATGATATTGGAATGAAAGTACCCAAAATACAATTTAATGTTATTTAAAACTAGAATAATAAAACTAAAGAAATGTTTTTGTTTTAAAAAATATTAAATGAGCAAAATTATATTGTTATTGGAATGAAAATACCAAATTACGGAATAATATTATTTTTAATTCAAAACCCAAAACTAATGTGTATTGTTATTTTCATTAAACACCATACTACTGAATAATTTTATTTTAATTAAAATATCATAACAATCTAATAATGCTGTTTTAAATAGACATTTCCATGGTTTGAAACTAACCATAGCTCGTTCGTGAGAGATTAGTAGATTTCACTACAGACTCAAATGTGTACATTGGTATTAGTCTAATGGCATTAAGTAAAATTTTATTTTAAATTCAAATTTGACAGAAAGGGTGGAGACAGCTGCATCTTTCTGAATCTGCAATTATACTGATTCTTTTCCCAATGATTTTAAACACACTATATTAAACCTACATACTTGCAAGCATGTTTCGATAGCTATATTGTGTATACCGCAAAACATGGTTCAACAAATATCATTAAAACATTGTGAAAAACTTGCTGATAAAACAAGTTCTGAGAGAAACCTCTCATTTGCTTGGCTGTTCGTGTTTATTGTTAAGAAAACATTTTTGGGATTATTATTATTATTATTATTATTCTGAATGCTTATATTTGTTTATCAACACTCTATGTACCTGCACATAATGTGACGATATTATTCAGACTTTCAACGCCGATGTCCACTTTCAATTCAATATAAAGAACATTTACCCAGCAGCGATAGCCTCATTTTGATATTTAGCGCTCGGTATCATTAACAGCAATTTGTCCGAATTGAGTATTGTGAAAGGGGTCCATTGACACATGAATATATTTATGCGTTCTGGGAAGCATTTAATTTAAACATTTGTATGTTGATAGGTTTCTATTATAACAGATGTACCCCGGTGTACTACGTACACTGTGGAGTTCTGAGGTTGTGGCCCTATTGTGTCTGGTGCTGGTTGGTTCGGACGCAGGTCTGGATTAACCCGTGGACTAACAAGGCTATAGCCCTGGACCCTCATCTTTTGTATGCCATTCTATATACCCTCTAATCCGATACGTAATACACACTAAGGCCATTCCATCCTATTTTCCTTAGCCACACACTTGGAGAAGTTATAGGTTGAACAATAAGAAAGGCACATTCAAATGTCTCCTGCACCCATTCCGCAATAGTGACTACTCTTTGTT
Organism: Sinohyriopsis cumingii; assembly: GCA_028554795.2. Lineage (NCBI taxonomy): Eukaryota > Metazoa > Mollusca > Bivalvia > Unionida > Unionidae > Sinohyriopsis > Sinohyriopsis cumingii. The sequence goes on from CM068830.1 coordinate 75,288,748, forward strand.
TCTGTTAACAACTTTAGCCACCTGTTATTGATGGTCACGAGGAGATCGAAGCATGGAGCTGAATAGTGCTAACGTACAGATTAGGTCAACGAGGGTAATTTCTCATTAGACTTCTGTAACTGGCAAATAGACATAAACAATACTGTATCTTTTGAGTTGTCACTTTGTATTCTAGGAAATACATTTATTTCTTGATTGTACTGAACTTGTTGGTTTCAATTCAATCATTTACAAAGTTTGATTCCACAGAATCGTTACATCTGTTCTTAGCCAACGTTTATATAGGTTCCACTGAACCGCTTTCAGCAAGGTCCTTCGACTTGGAGCATTTGGAAAAGAATTGGTTAAATTTAAACGAAATATCAGCCAGTTTGCCCAGTCTTAATTTAGTTCCTTCTGTTGACATATCTGGAAGCTGAACTACAGTGCTTTCTACATTGGTTGCGTTCTGTTCCTCTAATTTACAGATGCGTTTCAATTTAGGTGAAAGCGAGGTGAATGCGGAGTAAAACGGAAGTAGGAATACAAACCAAAACATAAATACAATTGGATTCGCTGTTTTAAAATATAGGCAGACAGCAATTACCTGTATTAAGGCGTACAGTGAATATCCCCATAAGTGTTTCAGACTGGAAACAAATGGATTTGAGAGTTTGATTTTTTCTTCCACGGCCCTCTGTGGAATCGATTGGACTGTGCCCAAGACATTGTCTATCCAGGACAGGCAAATACGGACTGTACCTACTACAACCTCTGGTGTGAACTGGCTGATTGAGACTATTGTCTCCAAAAGCATGCCCTTATAGTTTTTCATGTTGCATGCTACAAGCTTTGGGAAGATGGCCATCAAGAATATGACGATAATAACGGAAAGGTAAGAATAATGAAGACTGACGCTACAGTGAATATAGATGTAGAGCAGCAGCAGTGGTCTCACAAGCATTTGCCGTAAGGCCAGATGAGCAAGGTAGAAACTCACAAAATCAAACTTGCTTGGTGTTCTCACTTTGGTCTTGTTAAAGCTTTGTCCCTGAACTATCTTTTGTAAGAATCTCATTATCCAGCCAAACGTATTTGGCCACGAATGCATGGCGAGAAGAATTTCACCCCTATTCCACATCATTTCGCGAATGTTCCAGGTGATGTAGTTATAACATGGCTCTTGTGATAGGTAAACCTGTCTAACATAGAGAGGTTTCGTAATGGCTCCTACAAATGCATCATGGCTGAGAATGTCCTCTGGAACACGTTCAATCAGGTTGTCTTTGGTATCAATTACGTTGTCAATATACGCACGATTTTGTATCAATGCCTTTCCAAAGAATCTTGATTGACCAAAGACGGCCATAACAGCAATTGTAATCGGTACATATAAGCCTTGTTGAATAGATTGGAAATGCATGAAAATTGTGTCGTCTGGTTCGCAACGAAGCTTTATTGCTGGCTGAATTATTGCCCTCTCCGGATGTGCTGCCGCTATCTGAAATAGTTCGGTTACTGAACCGCTAGGCACTCCATTGTCAGCATCAAGGACGAGTGTGTAATCAAATTTACGTTCAAAAATATTATTGACATCATCAGAAGCATGAAATAGAGGCTGACCGTAGGGACGAGCACTTTTTCCGTAATATTCCGGATCACAGTAACTGTATGCTTCATAATTTCCTTCTGACAACAACATCAAGTCCTGGTACTGTCCACACATTCGAAGGACACGACTTACACGATGCAGTACCATGAACTCTCGTACATATCTGTCACATATATTATCCAAATATTCCCGAATAAAGACTGGTGTATCTATATTTACGTACATCTGCCAAACATTTTTTAATCGAATAGGATCTATGGATTCATAATCTCTTATCGAAAACGCTAATCCTTCATTAGACAGTTCTTTGTAAATGATATCTTTATATGCGTTTTGCTTCTCTAACTCATACTTTTTCAGTTCTTCATCGTTTGTTGAGCTCACTAGGACAGCAGAAACGTTTGGTCCAAGGTTACCCATGTATCCTTTGTACATGGTCTCAAAACACTCGTCGATGTCATCTTTGCTTGTTGCCAGAAGGTTGTAGTTCAAAACTGCGGTCAATTGGTCAGCTGGAGCCTTCTCTACTTCACAGCAGTGTCCCCTCACAATGAGTGTCGCAATCGTTTGGACTGTAATTTCTAAAACGGAGACTTGTATAACGCTTAAGAATATTACAATTACGACTCCCTTGACAAAACTATTATGGGACCAATCAACGTTGATGATGTTTAAGAGGACGGTTCATAAACTGAGAGCAAGCCATAATGAAAAGTACAGAAATAGTCGCACAATTTTCCTCATAGTGACAGCAGATTGGAGTTCACCTCTTGCGACTGTACTATCAATTTTCTCTTTACGAAACCTGTAAATAAATAAATAAATAAATAAATAAATAAATAAATAAATAAATAAATCTTGCACAAACATTTTCTGTTGATTGTTACAAAACCATTCTCCTCACAGATCAAATTCTGACCATTTTGCCGATCTGACATGTTTGACACGAACAACTACTTCAAGAATATTTTCTTAGAACATTTGGATTGCAGCACTGCTCACTGGTTCCTAGAAGAATCACGTCAGATTACTGACACAGAACCATAGCCATAGTTTAATTTATTATAAATTTTAACATGAAATATTGAAATATATCAGTGGGAGAAAAATGATATCGCCACAGTGGCAAAGCCATTGTTATCATTACTGTGGCGATAGTGTTTCTGTGGCTGTTATTCAGACCCGTATGTCCATATTTGTGCTTAATTTATTTTCTTCTTATTTTCATTCCTCTCTTTCTCTCTCTCTCTCTCTCTCTCTCTCTCTCTCTCTCTCTCTCTCTCGATTATTAAGTCTTAAAATGTGTAGTCTGTTGACCCTCTAGTATAAACTTAGGAAGTCGACAAAAAGGCCTCATAAAAAATGCATTATAATGCACTGAAAAGAACAATAAGCAGTCTTCAGCTAACTTTTTATAACTTGTTTTCTGCGCGAATCGTACAAACTGTCAGTGCCTGAACTGATACTATTGAATATTCTTTGTCACGGATGCATACAATATACCTGTTGTTCTCTACGACAAATAATACAAAATATTTAAGATAAACTCGTGATTAAATATGACAGTAAATTGCTTTATGTAGCGAATATTTCTGTCGTCACAGCCATAATCATGTCTGAAAAGTATGGGGAAATTAGAACTTGATTAGTGTCGATTGAAAAATGAAATCAAGTCATTATCGAAGTTTGGATGCAGTCTCTGTTATCGAAATTGTTCGCAAGCCGACTGACACACATAATTCACGGCTGCGTGCAATAAAAAAAAATAAAACCCCCCAAAAAACAAACTAGCAAGCAAAATCCTTACAAGTAAACTCACAAGCATTAAAATATGTTGTTTGATAATGTTAGGCTCTGAAGTAGGTTGAAGAATTGTCATGTTGCTGTAGTACTCGAACCTGAGTAATGTTTGCTGTATCAATTCGCGCAAGAAAGGTCTCAACAAAAATAAAAAAATGTCTGCATTTTTGCACGAAAACATTAATTCTGTTGACAAAATACATGATTTGAAGAGCTATATGTGCAATCTAAATTTTGGAACTTCTGTTTATTGATACAGTAATGCGACCGTTAATCGCATTGATACTTAATTGAGAATTTTTTTTTTTTAAAGTCGAAACAATTTCGCCACTGGTGACAGTGCAATTCTTCCATATCACTCGTATAGTATTTCCTTACATTAGTAAATATTCCCTCTATCTTAATACTGGGTGCATGTAACGTGACTGTCACTTTGCTTTAGTACAAAACCGTACTGTATTTATAATCTCTGATTCATGTCGGGATTGATAGCTTTAGCAACACAGAAATTCTTTTATTACATATACCATAACACATTTTTCATGAGAAGAAGAAGAAGAAGATGATGATGATTTTTCACCTGATGTTCCACAGTTCAATGCTACGGTAAAATGAACGCATCATCCAATTATATGCGTAATATCTATGTACTTGCCATGACCAATTGTCCTTATGGATTACTGTATAATACATGATAAAATATAAATTACACCAAAACTTATTGAATACCAGAAGCAATATACCAAAGCGAAAACGTAAATGAAAGTATTCAATACGGACACGTCAACTCTGTAATGTAAACTGAGCTTGCCTAATATTAGCTGGTGTACTGCGTACAAGATATCAACATATAGTGTTAGCTGACGTAACAACATTTAAAATACTTACTTATTTTTGATCGAAAACAAGTCACACTAGCCGTCGTGTCTCCTCTCTACTCTTGGTAGAGTAGATGATGATAGGTAGAGACGTTCGTCTTTTTATAAAACGATCATCTCTTGACACACAGTTACCATCAAAAGGGCTTGACCTATGCTCGAGGGTGCTTTACTGACCTGGAAAAAAGGTCACACTCAGTGTTCTCTACTGCCCCGTACGTTATACTTGTAGCCCTCGGAACTGTAGAAGACCCCGATACCAAATGCAACAAAACAGATATGCTGTTATTTACGTTTCCAGTTAATTTAAAATACTTTCTTTAAAAAAAAACATTCAGTCAGCTAATTTCAAGGCCCATCACTCAAACAGTACACTTCTTACCACTTGTGTAACCATCAGCTGAGCAGGACGATAACTTCAGGACTTGACCGTAAAGTGTGTAACCATCTGCTGAGCAGGACGATAACTTCAGGACTTGACCGTAAAGTGTGTAACCATCTGCTGAGCAGGACGATAACTTCAGGACTTGACCGTAAAGTGTGTAACCATCTGCTGAGCAGGACGTTAACTTCAGGACGTGACCGTAAAGTGGCAGTAAACTGAATAGGAGTTGTAAAGGAAAGAAAGATGTTTATTATATAAACGTAACGACTTTAATGAGAGTCGGGATGAAAACAGGAAGGAAAAGAGAATACTCAGGAAATATATCTACCTTGTACTATATTTTGTTGATTACTTTTTTGTTGATAATAACGTGAGTTTGTGAAAAGAATTAGACAAAACAGCGCTATAAAAATATCCTGAAAAGAGTTACTGAATACATTATTCAGCAGAGAAATCGTTTGAGACGAAAACGGATACTGCTGGCTTCAACCCAGTGGGAGAGTACTGGTGTAGTAGTTGTGAAGCGTACCATGGTGCATGAATTCATATATTCAAATTTGCGTCCTAGATACAATTTGTGGTTATATAGACTAATGGTCAACACACTTCTCGACGTATAATTAGGCGTAAACGTAAAATGTGATGATTTAAAAAGAAAATAGCACCCAAAAATATAATTCAGTGTACATTTTCATAAAGTGCATCCCTTATTATGAAAAGGGGATGTTCAAGGATTAGTGTCTGGCCATAGTATGACCGGTATAAGTTTAGATAAAATTACATTAATATAGGACGAGGCAACTACAAGATATATCTACCATTTTATTACCACGACAGCCATTCATGCAGAGTTTAATTTATGTTAAACCTTCATTAGTTCATAAATTCTGAAAAAAATGTTTTATTCTTCAATATGAATGGCTGATATGAGATAGGCAATGATTTTCACAAAAGGAAGAAATAGTCTAACATTCTGAATACCGTGGTTTCAAATATTTCGTGGATTTCGTTGCTGTCAACAATCTGATTAAAATCAAATATTCCAATGGCCTGCGTAAAGACCTGACAGTGATAGCTTTTGGGGTCATGTTCTTGTGGCCTTTGTTATTACCAGGATTGCTATTTTTATCAGCCAATGGCATGAAATCTTATACCTTAGGCGTTTGGCAATATGGCTGAAGAGGATCAATCTGTACCGAACGATTTGATTCACTTTCAAATATCTGAAAGCTACATTTCAATTGGTTAATTCAAAGGTCAACAGAACATGACCCATAAGCACTCGCTGTCACAACAGTGGAGATCAGATTTTAATCAGATTGTTGTTGACACTAATCACAATTTAAAAATCCAACACGAAACCAACCGCATACAATGCTCACACATCAGTGATTTTGGGACGAAACCTCTGGATCAATATCGTGTCAATCATGTTGTCTGGTACACATTAATATTCGTCAGCTGAATGATCCTTAAATTATTTAATTAAACTAGTCAGACTTTCTAAAAGTCAATGATACCTGACGCAAGTCTTTTACACATCCACGGGTGAACCATTGATTATAGTCAGAATGAATAAGCTGTTTAAGGTCCATTATGTTCACCAGTGACTTTTTCCTTTTCTCTCATGGTATCCATGACCTGTTTATAGCATATGTTTATGTGTCTGTGGAAATTTGTGTTAAATCATATCTCGTTTCGTTGTGGCTGTGAGAAAATCCTATGTTATAAATGTGCATAGGTTTAACACTATTGGACTGTTTGGCGGGAAGTTCAATATTACAATATTATATTTCTTTTGCCGGGATATTTATCATTGCAACATTAGAGGTCTGTCTGGCCCTCTAAGAGGAAAATCTCTGTCAAAACGGTCTACAGGTTTAACTCGAATACATTAAAAAAAGAAAAATAGAATCCCTTGCTTTAAAACATTTATAAAAAAATCCAAAAGTAAACAAATCAACAATATAACTTCAAAACAAAATAGTCTCATTTATAATAACTTATTAACAGAAACCATTTCCTATGGAATGGGTGGGGCAAGAGGGTGACAATCCAACTGGGACGGGAATTGGGGTTGGCTACTAGACTAAATCCCTAAAATTGGATTACTAGAGCACGTCTCTCAACTAAGACAAAACACACTGAAAAATACATAAAACAATAGTATAGCCTAAATTACAACTAACAAACAAATCTGACACAAATCTATATATCCAATCAGTTCTTCTATACTAACCCGTCAATAGTGTCAGTAACTTTCAGAAACAAATAAATACATCAGCAATATAATGTGGTCGTTGGTCCAAACATCAAGTCCCACCACACAAGATGGCAAAATATTGGATCAAAATAACAACCCCCAATACCTAGAATCATCCAAACCCTTCGGCCAATAATGGTGTTGTAAGGTGGTCCTTAGCCCACACCGGACCATTATGCCCTGACGCACAAGGTGGTAATATTAGACGAAGTAAAAAGGTACGTCACTGTAGGGTCCAGCAAGATTGAATCCAAATTAATTAAAGTATAATGTGTTAAAGTCCAATACCACTAGGTCCAACCGAGCAAAGCGAAAAGAATGCAAAATTCAACATAATTAAGCAGATGTACCATTATATTTCCACACTCAAACTACCACATAAATCAGATCATATAAGGTGGTTAAAAACCTAACCATTAAGCCCAGCCATAAAAGGTGGCAATGATTGAAAACCAAACCATGAAGTAACATCCTAATAATAAAAGAGGTGCATGTGTAATTAAAAAACATCTGGACATGCTAATCCTATCACACTCTTTTCTCAGTAACAAATCGCCTAAAGCACAGACCACGTATCTTCTACATTAAGTGCAGGGCGATATATTTCAAACCAACGATGGTTTGATGAAGAGAAACTGACATGCAGCGGCGGGGCGAGGCCCTTGACGGTCCCTCTCTTCCCTGGTGAAATTCCCGTCATGCAAATGAATTGTTTTCTGTGCATACAGTAAAGTATCGGTAGGTGTTGACAAGTTACTCATCGACGAGAAATTAAGTAGTAATCCGTGCGTACATTAAACAATCTCACATGACTGAATGACCGAACGTAATCTTAATACAGACATACAAACAGACAGTTGTGCATTCATACATTCATCCCTACTGTTGTGACTATTGAAGGACGGTCGTGTATCTAAGCCGTTTAGAAGATGGAATTGGTTTACTATCCACTCCAAACCTACCGACCGAGAATGGAACAGAGGACTTCCCTCTAAGCGGCTGTGGTGGGGGCATGTAGCCTTAGCAGCATCGTTCATGACCGTGGCAGACAGTGGTAGACTACAAAGGTGAGAGACTTTACTACAGATACCAATACCATCACCACCCTCGCCAGCCAATCAGCCAGCCATCAGCGGCCATGTTACCATACCACCTCAACTAATTTTGTTTACGTGGAATCAAGGACACCCTAAACAAGAGATTCACCAAAATATATACTAAGCTAGGAAATTTTGAAATCCTGCGGATAAAAACAAGCTGTAATATCTGGCTAAAATAGTCATATTCTTCCCTCTATAGTGGGCAACTGTTACTGTTACTCGGAATTATATGAGTTAGAAAATGGCACCACTCAAGGCAGCATACTAAGCCCCACACTGTTCAACATATTTGTTAACGACCCAGATATATATATCTACCCGACCACACTGGATTGATCTGGAAGATGGGTAACTCCACTTTTGAAACGGTGGTCAGACGATCACGTGTATAACTGGATGGGGTTGGTTGATGTGCCAATAGTTGGGGCTTCAAACTATCCCGGTGAAAGAACAGAGTTAATATTTACACCTCGAACAAACATAAGGAGACAACAGCCAGAACTGTACCTAAAGAGAATAGAAGGTAAATTTGAAAAGGTGGCGACATTGCTGGGGATACAATTAGATTAGCAAGTAACACGTGGCAACTACATAACAGAGCTAGTAAGACGATGCTGGCAGGATCTGAGCCTCTTGAGGAACTTTAAAGGTAATGATTGTGGAGAGGAGCAGACAACACTTCTTGAATTGTGCAGGAGACTTATTCAGTCCAGAATTGACTATGGGTGCCACATCCATACTTCGTCACACAATAAATTACTTAAAACACGGATTGAATAAAACACCAAGCTCTAGTTATCTGCACCAGTGTGCTTGGTAGCATAGCAATGAAAGAAAGGAGGACCCTAACCGAGGAACCACTCATCAGTCTAACACGGGAAGAGATACTCCTTGGGTATTCGACGAGGCTCTCAATACATGACAAGTCGCACCCTATAGCTATTATAGAGAGATGTAATAAACACCGCAGACACAAACTGTGCATGAATTTAACCAGGAGGTAAACTAATCCATGACCTGAAAAGGGAGGGAAAAAACTATGTTATTGCAGGCAGAAATAACAACATACCCCGATCCCGTACCAAGGTCCAAAAGTCCGAACATCAGTCTAACTATGTCCACTAATTCCATCAAACATCAATACCTAATATAAATAAGGGCGACAATCCTCTTGGATAAAGAAGGTACGAACAATGGATAAGCTCAGATTTAAACAATAGAGCTAGCCAAATCTCTTGACCAAGGACATACCTTAGCAACAAACCCCCCCCCCAGAAACAACTTCCCCCAAACAAAAACAAATCCAACAAAGCAGCCAAACAAACAAACATCATACTGTGGGTGAGGATATTTCACAATTGGTTTATTGATACTGTTCAATTTTGAGCTATAAACCAAGTGATTAAATGGATACAAACAAGTCAGACCCTGAAAACAGTTATATTTAGCGATTCCCTCCGTGTGCTGAGAACTCTGGAATCGGTTAGCTCTACCAGTAGAAAATATGACTCGTAAAGTCTACCTGAGACTTAAAATCCTGGAGCAAAATAAACAGACTGTATAATGCATGTCGGAGTCCTTCCATACTAACATGACTGCAAATGAAGGAACAGACAAAGAATCCAAAATTATGCCAAGCGAATCCGAAATACATCATTTAGATTACAGTACGATCAGGCAGAAAATCGACCAGAAATGACAGGGGAATCAGACAACATGAAAAATACAAACAAAGGAAAAAGGCGCTAGCTATGCAATTTACTGGAACGTGTCTGTAGAAAAGCTTTTGTTTAAAACTTGGGAAACCCGTTTGACTACAAAGTCATAAACATAATCAAAACTGATCCAAGTCTTTTGGTCATCTCACCCCAGACAGTGTATTCATATTTTAAATGAATGTTCTAAATATGTCAAAGAAAGTAAAAGAAAGATTCAGGAAGAACAAGAACAACTTAAAACTCCATCTAGATATCTGGATTTCTTTAAAGCAGGAAAACAATGTATGAAAATATCATGGGAAACGTTTCTGTCATTGACAAGAGATGGAAACCATTATCCCCAGATAGGGACACAAATGTAGAAATAAAAGGAAATATCACAAACAATATTATAGGAGAGGTTGGCCCGACGTAACAAAAAGAACAACAAAGCAAAACGTAATTGTGAGAAAACTAAAAAAGAAAAGAACTTAAAGTAAAACCAATAATTGGAAAATTGCACCAATATTCTCGAAATAACAGAAATTACATTAAAATAGGCCAAAATGATTCCTCGGGATCGGGATAAGTGGGGATTGACCCTGGGAGAGGGAATTGATAGACAGGGCACAGTAGGGGACAAAGCCCGTTCTCACAGCAATAAGAAGCTACAATTCCATATAAGGGCATCTTGCAAGGGGACGAGAGATGAACTTTAAAGTGAATATTTATACAAAATATACTATTCCAGGATATGTAATTACATCAACAATCAACAAACTTCCACAGCCCGTATAAAAGTACCTTCTTATCTTGTTTTTGATCTGTTTTGTACCCCAATATCTAACGCTTCCTAATTCGCATGGCATCACTAACAAAGGATGCATGTACTTTCATCGTACTACAGAAATACTACTCTAAAAAGCCAATTAAACAACTTTCTCTTAATTACATCTCTCGACTTTTTGTGGCGAAACCTAGTGGAAAGGAAAGGAGTAACATGCTCAATAACATTGACCCTCAAGAAAACTCATAACATATAAGGTGTTCCTAAGCCCAGACCGACAAATAGATTAGATAACCCACCAATCTGATCCAAACGTAACTAAAATTTAAATGTGGTCCCAAGTAAAGACCATCAGGTTTCCATTGCACAGTGCGGTATACGATTATCATAACTCCTTTAAAATTAAGAATAAGCATTTGACAGCTAATTCCAAATAGATAAGTTAGACAACGTAAGGAGTTTATTAGCCCAGACCATCAGGCCCAACCGCGCAATATGGCAATGATTGGTTCAATTATGAACAAATACATTAAGTGGATCGTCTGTCTAAATATATAGCATACTTTCTTATTCGAAAGAACCGGATCTACAATAAAGTTGCACTCAATTTCTAACCTTTATTAACAATCCTCAAAACTAATCGCAAATACAGAGTTTTTTATATTCCATGTCAATAATCAGACATAAGATAATGTACAAAACAAAATAATTACTTTTGGGAAATGAAACTAAAAATTTATCTTGGATCAAGTGACGACTTTCAGATATGTTCATGCGCGTATTCCTCTTGTACTTTTTCCTCCTTGTCCTCCCTGATATTCTCAATTAAGAAGTGTGCTGTGCACACATTACCGCGTCCATTTCGACAAGTAATTAAATAATAAACCATGTGAACATTTACCCAACGTAAATGGAGGAAAAAGCGCGCACGTTGTAAAGTCAAGGTAAGTAAGTAGTTGTGCCATTCGTCGCAATCCAAAAGATAAGAAACAAAACAAAAAATGATGAATGATACAATTTCAATATTGCCAATTGAGAATGTTGATGGAAGCAGGCGATTGAATGGTGAGGGTGGAGTACCTCCCAGTTCAGACAGAAAAAGTGGGGTATTACCACAACCAATGTAATGTTCACAGGGAACTGACCGCACTCACACCAGTAAAGAAGTTTTTAAGAGAAGTAATGGATGAGGAAGTAGTAAAGATTAAGGTAACATGGGAGGAATTAATTATTAATATAATATATTGACGAATCATTTAAATCTCAGAGTGGGTTTTTCAAGATCAATCCATCATTTGGTGACTCGAGTTGAGATCGCCAAACAACTATTTATGCAGACATGAAAAAGTGATGAGACACGTTTAAATGAACTTTTACAGGTGAAGAAACAAGGATTTTACTTTTGAACCAGGCTCAGGAGAAAATAATAAAATTGGGATCGGAGAAAAAGACAAGAGACCACACTAGCTCAATGTACTTAGGCTCTCAAGAGAGTTTTACACAATGGTCCCGTCATCGAGGTACATTTCCTGCCTCTGACTCCAAAGTTTTGCCAAATGTTGCAAAACACCGCTGAACCTAGCGCCCGGTCATTGATATCCTAATTTTCCATATATTATACGACAACGCACCGGCGCATACATCCGCCATCCGCCATCATGACAGACTTCCTAAAGGAGTGCATCATCCAAACGGTTTCAAATGTTCCATGCAGCCCAGATTTAGCTAGAAGTGTTTTCTTTTTATATCTGAATCCCATTATCAAAGATTCGCTGAGGAGCTAACATTTTCACACTTAATATTTGGATAATCAGATTGATAAAGCATGTAGACCAGCAGTTGTGTAATCTGAGGGGATGCAATCATACCTACTCCTCGCCATTAAAGAACTTTGTTGTATCGCACACTAATATTCAGATAATTAAATGCCCCATGTAAAAGCACAGACCTTTAATCGCCGCTTTACGCGATTATTAGAAAGTGGAGCTTATACTAGTCAATACTTCAAAGCTCAAAGGTACTGAGCTTGGCGTATATCGGTATTATTGTCAAAATAGCATACATCTAACAACGTAATGAAATACGAGATAGAAATTTACATCTGCTATTAAATTATTTTTTCCCTTATGTGCCAGATGTCAGTATTATATTCCCGAAATAGACTCGACTTTAGTAGTCTTTGACTTCTTGCTGATTAAAGTAAGGAGGTTGTGATCGCTGAATACAATAATCGAACAAGGAACTGAACTAATGTAAACTTCTACATGTTTTAATGTCAAACTCTAAGCCAAACATTGCTTCTCGATTCTTGAATAATTTCTTTGATGCTTATTTAATTTCTTTGAAAAATAACACACTGGATGATCAGCACCATTTTTATCTTCTTGAATCAATACTGCTCCAACCCCAGCATCATTTGCATCAACAGACAGTTTAAATGATTGGCTGAAATTTGGAGTTGTAAGAACTGCCGCGCTTTTAAGTATGGTTTTTAAATTATTGAAAACCTCCTGACATTTTTTCAGTCCAAAGAAACTTGATTTTCTTGCTCAATAATTTTTTCAGGGTTACAGCAATTATGGAAATATTGGAACAAAATTTCCGATAGTATCCAGCCATACCTAAAAATTGCACCAGTTGCTTTTTGCTGACAGGCACAGGGAATTCAGAAGTAGCCTTAACCTATAAGTTGAACTTGTCAATGTCACAGGATATGTCCTATAAATATTATACAAGGACGGCAGAACTCACTTTTGGATAAATTAATTATCAAACTTGCATCTGCGAGTCTGTCTAAAAATTTCCGAATTAAGGCTAAATGTTCTTTCCAGGTGTCGTTGTCAATGGTGGCATCACAATTATCTAGATAAGAGGTAATCATATTCATTAGACGTTGAAAACATATATTGGCGAACCATTCATCCCAAAAGACACCACATTTTATTGATAAAGTCCATCTGTAGTCATGAATCCCGAAATTTCCTTTGCTCTTTCCGCCAGTGGAATTTGCCAAAATCCTTTTAGAAGGTCAAATTTGGTGACATACTTGGCATTTCCGATTTTATCAATACAGTCATCGATTCTTGGTAATGGAAATGAATGTTTTAGTCACAATGTTCACCTTCCTATAATCAGTGCACATACGGAAAGTTTTATCTGCTTTCGGAACAAGTATATATGGTAAAATCCAGTCACTGTTATGGCATCTATGAAATTGTTTTCCAGCAAATTCTGACTTTATTTCTCAAGTAGTCATGTTTGAGAGGGTTCTTCCTTTATGGGTGTTGTTTCGCAGGCGTGGAGGTGAGGAATTTATAATTTCAACATCATGGAAAATTTTGTTTGTTCTTGTAGGAACATCTGGAAATAAGTGCTTATATTCAAATAATAACTGTTTAAGTTCATTTAGTTTTTGTTGTTGAAAATTTGCAAGATCTGTCACTCCAAAATTCAGTAGAGTCAGATGGTATTCCTTCACGTAAATCTTCACTGAGTGGAACAGGTACAACTAAATTCATTGCATGAATAACCTGGCTATCTCTGTCAATATACTGGTACTCCTTTAAATTATTTAGGTCCCAAGAGTACCATCATTATACTTTAACTCATTCATTTTCTTCTTAACTTTATAAGGGCCGTAATATTTAATCTGAAGAAATTGTTGAAGAAGGAGCGTTAGAGACAAAACTCTTATTACCAAACTCAAAAGTTATCTCCATTACTGTTCTGTTGAACATTAATTTCACTTTTGACATGAATTGCTGGATGCCTAATTCAAGCATGACCAGCTAGAAAATTCTAGACGTAAAAGCTGACCCTTGATAAAATTAGATTTGGGAAAGCCAAATTGAGTAAAAAATACTTTATCAAAGCTTTTACTATGATTTTTAACTTTAATGAACCTCAACAGAACTGCCTCTGAACATTGTTGAAGCACACATCATTGTCAACAAGTATTGATTACCTGACTTGGTCTTAGGTAAGGGACCAACACAATCTAAGATTATTCTACTAAATGGTTCTCAAATGCAGGAATGTGTTAAAGACGAGCCTTAGGTATCTTTTGATTGAGGTTCCTACCATTTGGCATGTATGACACGATCTACAGAATTTATAAACATCACTTTTAAACATTTTGACAGTAGAAGTGAATCAAGATTTTGTGATAAGTCTTATTAATCCCTAAATGACTAGGCAAAGGAGTTTCATGGGCCAGATTAAAAATATCCTGTCTGTACGATTTTTGGACATACAATTTGATATATCATTAACCATTCGTCACCAGCGGGTATCTCGGGAGGTCTCCATTTTCTCATAAATTTTCCATTTTTAATAAAATAACAGACGGGTACTTCAGTGGCTTCAATATCACGAATGCCCCTTTGAAACAAAAAGGAGCTGTCAGGATCTTTCTCCTGTTCGACGACAGGTGATTGTCGTTTTTCACCCTGATTAGAATAAAGAGAATGAGTAGTTAAAAGACAATCACTATGATCAATACTTTTTGATTGATCCAAACAAAGAGTGAAAGTGAGATCATCAAAAGTTACATGTGTAAGCTAAAGGATTACTTTCCTGATCGACATCATTCTCAAGAGCTTTCTTTGCTATAGCTCTAGTAACTGCACAAGCTGTGTATAGATCATGAAATTCTTTTTTAATAGGATCGACTTTCTGATCAAAACAAGGCTTCTCAGTTACAAGTGGATTAACCACAACCTTATCTCCAGCTAGGTTGTTGCCTAGTAATAAATGAATGCCCTCAACGGGTAAATCGGACACTGTTCCGACCGTCACAGGTCCTGAGACTAAGTCTGATGAAAACTGTACACAATGGAGAGGAACATTAACAAAGCCGCACTCTACTCCCTAAACACTCTCATTAAAAGAAGACTTCTCAGAAAAAGGCAAAGATTCTGATAATCTCCGGTGTCCCTTAAAACTTGAATAGGGATGGGATTGACCGAATTACATAAGAGTGACATAGAACCCATCGACATGAATGGTTCATAAATCTCTATAATGTAATCAGACCCAACACATGTATTGCTTTCAATAAATGACCGCGACCTTGACGTCTTAAAAATGGAATGGATATATCTTGATTTTGATGCTTATTTTTCAATTTCATGCAATCAGAAATAACTTGTCCTTTCTTCTTGCAATAAGTACACGTAGGAAGAGATAATGAGTTTTGATCAATCTTATGAGAAGTTTGATTTCTAAAAGTTATGCCAGATTGAAATTTAGAAGGGCTTATATTAGGCTGAAATAAATTGCCAATAATTGAGACCAATGCTCGCTTATCTATTTCAAATTCTCGGTCATGTTTTTAAAATAAGGGAAATATTTGTCTACATCTGTTTTGTTCTTTCTAAAAGAGGGCAGTAACCTTCTATTCTTAGTGACATAAAAAACTTGAATTTGTATGTGAAGTGGGAGCGCGCACTTTACTTGCCAGGTCTATTTCTGTTATTCTAAATTGATTTTACCTATCTTTCTCTCTCTTTGCATTTTAATTTGCACCTGTCTCTCTCACCTCTTTCTCAGATTGTAACTGCACTCGTTTGACTCTCTCCTGTAATTTCATTTGTTCTTTTTGTAACTGCATTTGTCTTTCTCTCTCTTCTTTCTTCGCTTGTAACTGGAATTGATTCTCTCTCTCCTCTTTCTCCAATAACATTTGTTTTTCTTCTTTCTGTAACTGAATTTGTTTGTCTTCTTTCTATAACTGCAACTGCATTTGTTTTTCTTTTTCTGTAATAACATTTGTCTTTTTTTCTCTTTTTCCAATTGCAACTGTATTTATTTTCCTTCTTTATCTTTCTGAAGTTCCAGCTTCCTCAACTCTGATTCCATCTTGTATTTTAATTTTAATTCCTTTATTTATGTCAAAGTCTGGTACATACTTACTGATCGAAACGAAAGCACTTTTATCCCAAAAATTCTTTTCTATGAAATGTTGGACAAAGCTATTTTTTATTTCTGTGTATCTCTCTCTCTCTCTTTCTCAGATGGTAACTGCATTTAGTTTTCATGTAGCTGCATTTGTCTTTCTTTCTGTTTAACTTCTTTCTGAGGTTCCAGCTTCCTTAACTCTAATACCATCTTGTATTTTAATTCTAATTCCTTTACTTTAGTGTCGGAGTCTGATACAGACTTATTGGTCGAAACCAAAGCACGTTTATCCTAAACATTCGTTTCTACTCGATACTGGACCACATTATTTTTTTATTTCTTGCTTCGTTAAGGAAGCCTTTACCTCAGAAAGATAATATTTTCTAGCCAGTAAAATCAATTCATCTTTTTCGCAAACAGTCCAACTGTTCCTGGGTACGACCTGAAGAAAGATTTTCACTTTTGATGACATTGTAGAAAATTCTTGCTGATTTCACTAAGGATTTTTAAACTGTAAATTGATACTTAGGATTTAAAAATTTCATAAACTAAGGTAATTCTAATTTGAAGAAAAAAGAAAACAACAAAGTTTTCTGAAATATTTAGCGACAATTCATGTATCCAAGAACGAGCGACCCCAATTTTCTTCCTTACGTTTAGGCTTTTAATAATCGCAACAAGAAAAGAGTGAAGACAACAAGCTTTGTAAAAGTTAACAAATAATTTATTTCCTTAGAAAAACAAGGTTAAAATGAGGAAAAGAACTTACGGTTTTAAAAATCGAACCCTAAAATAATCCTAGAATAATCCAAGAATTAAAAGTTTTAAGTCCAATTCATAAAATGTTCTAATGAATTTGAGCTCGAGTCCCGACGAAAAATCCAAACTGTAAGGCAATGACATATGCTCTTAGCCTGTATAGGACTGAAGTGTCAACAGACTTTCCACAAACAATACTATACAGGTGTTCGAATTCCGAATAAAATTTCAATAAATGTCTCTGTCTTAGAATTCTCTTCAAGAACTTAAACATCTTCCAGGAAAACCAAGTAATCTCTTAGAATCCAAATAATCTGAAGAAAAATTAAAATGTAATTCTTAATGGTCAGAACAGAAAAAAAACCCCACCTTTCAGTGTCAAAGGTAAAATGACCAACTGGCTGGTTCATTTCAAGAAAACGATTATACTGTCCAAGTAAGACGCAAAATAGATTCTCGTATGAAGGTCACGTGATCACTTTCTAGAAGATATTTGCATATCTAAGGTTACGTAATCGAGCCTCGATCTTACTTTTATCAATTCCACGTTATAAATGAATAATACAAAAAAGTTGTTTACTACTTGATTCTCAATCAAGACCAGGAACTAGGTCAGCTGTTGGATACAAAGTTCTGTTTTTAGGTGTTTACGACAAAACAGTCGGGTCAAACAAATTTCTGGACAATGTCAAATTCCAGTAAAAAAATTACGTTACTTTAACATGTAATGACTTTTAAAAAATAACAATCAGAAATTAGATTACATATACGTAATAAAATATAGTATACTTTAGACTTATTCTGGCTGATTAGCTTTATGCTTCGAAATTGTAGAATGTCCACAAGTAAAAATTCAAAGACATCACAGCCTCAGTACATGAAAGTGACATCGAAGTATACCAACATTCTCTTCACTGTGCGTGTTTCGAAAGCAAACAACTTCACCTTGCACCCGTCACTCTCTCAGAAGTCTATACTACCTGTGTAGCGCCACCATAGTTGTTACAAAGTTTGCATTTTAGTTTTGATATATTGAATGAAGTAACTAGGGACGAAGGGTGTGTCAGCTTGCATGCTTTCGGGCTTAAATCTAAATTTAATTGTGGTTAGAAGATTTGTTTTTTAATGTATGAAAATACTAATTTGGGTTTGATGAATAATTTCACGTGCAAACATTTAGTACACCTCAGTTACAATGAAAATACACGAAATCCATCTGATAACCAGAAATTTTGACTGGCATATAGGGGTGGGGTTGGGAATGGTTGCGGCATGATAAAACCATTATTACAGAGGCTGATGCCAACGAAAATGCACGTGTTATGTATATTTGATTTAATTGGTACTTCATTTAATTTAATTTTTGTAAATTTTAAATTGTTTTATTTTTTTATTTCATTACATTTCAAAGTGATATAATTATCTTTGCTAGGAATTTGATATTTTCCAGAAAATTCAGTTTGACCTGAATTTTTTCATAAATACATAATAATTGAAAAGTTATTTCTTATTTTTTGTCTTAATTTCCGACCTTGATTCATAAATTATTGCCACAAATAAACAACTTTTTATTTCTTTTATATTCCCGGAGGAAAATGATTTTTTTTTATCATGGTCATACTGGGAGTACACGATTTTAGATGTAAACAGCCCCATTTCGCAATTCTGGGGTTTCTGAAATTGCGCAGTAGTTAGATTTATTAATGATGTTTAGAGAGATATTTCTTAGTTTGGGCTTCAAAACACTTGATCTCAAGGTGATCGTTTTGTTGTGACCAGTTTAGAGTTACATTTTAATTTTTATTTAAACTATTTGGATTCTAAAAGATTAATTATTTTCGCTGGAAAAATTTGAGTGCTCATACATAATTCTTGGACAAATAACTTTCTCTAAGTTCTATTTGGAAATTCAAACGCCGGAATATTATTGATTGTGACACTAAAATAAAGGTAATATCAACAAAGAACTGTAGACAACTGGACATACGCGTCAGGAAGTTAGATATATATATTTTTAGTAGAACTATTTACGGTTTAATATACTATGATAGACTTGTTGAGCTTGATTCTGAATCATCATGGACGTAGATTCAATCCAATTTACTGAATATTTTACTATAAACAGTGATGAAAGTCAGCGTTTAATACCAGTCTAGCTGTTCTTTTTTGAGTTTGTTGATTCGTTTAACAAATATATTTTAATAGATTACCCTAATCGGTGCACCTGTAGTCAAAACGTGGTTGAATGTAAGGTCATCACAGGCTGTACGACAGGTCACATACATGGCAGTACCATATTTAAGTGAGAGATAGAAACAAAAGAATAAAATATACTGCTGTGTGCCATTTAATTTTTCTCCGTACTTTCCTTCTTGTACATGCATCACGTTTACTCACCATACACTTTTTAAAAAAATCTGTAACTAGGAAATAGATCAATTGAAGCTAATTAACATCTGCATTGTGTTGATTGTGCCGTAGCCATGTAGAGCGACCAAACAATGACATAATCAACAGTAGGCACAACTCAACTTGCACAATCTTTACTAATCGCTTGGCAAAATAGGCAGTAGTTGTGCAAACAGAGAAATGAAACTTTACCCACCCACCTCCCGTTACTTAGACCCGTTTATGATAAATGAATGAACATATATGATGTCGATTTAGTTGAGCCATCAATCAATTACAAATGAGAAGTGTCTGATAAGCAAATATGTAGGATTTGGAGTAGGATGTAATGGAGTCAAATCGTAAAACGAAAGGACGTGGGGATTTTTTGTGTTTTTTTCTTCTTCTTGCAGTTATAAGCATCAAGACTATACTTTCTTAACAGTAAACGCTATTATTAGTTGCGTGACCTCATGCGCTATTTATAGCTTGAGATAAAAATATTTGAAGGAAAAGAACGTGTAGGATTTCTTTATATTTAAATTTAATGGACTTCTCACATATATTATTATTGCAGGATGCTTATAATTTTGTATCATTTTCTATCATGTATTTTGTATAGTTTGGGTTAACGTACGCACCGTTGATAAAAGTCTGACTGCATAAGTAAGTGACTATATTTGAAACTGGATTTTTAAAGTTAATCGTGAAAACTGCAAGCATATTAATGCTAACTGGAAAATAGAAAGAACGGCAAAGAAAGAAAATTCCTCTCCTTAAAAACAATATTTCGAAAATCTACCAAAAGTTGTTGCTTTTTTTAATACCAGTGTTGCATTCTGGATGTAAGCAATAAAAATAAGTTCTTGAATATTTGTTGGAAAATATTCGGTATACATTGCAGTAATGTAATTTTGGTTGAAATTATTTACCAAAGTTGATCAGTATAAACGCTAGAATACCAAATTTCATCCTTGAATACATCACTGAAAGTTTGAGAATTAACGTTTATCATTTGCTTTCTCGATATATAATTTCAGGTCCAGTTATCTATCACCTAATCGTTGTCGTGTAAATGTACCAATTTTCATGCAAGTGATTTTGTATGGGTTTGATTTTCGATTTACAATGTTTAGACCGTCCAGGTGCTTTCGCAGACTGATTTCAATATCATCTGTTGATTTACCAGTCGTATCAATAGTTACGTCTTCAGTAAAATGTTCAATGGAAAACAACAATAACAATGGCGACAACAAGAGATGACAGGGGAGCGGCAACCCGGGACATATACCTGAGGCCCGGACCAGTAAAGCGCCTGGGCCGAACAACACTTTTTAATTTTTTAAAAGAAAAATTAAATTTGAACACGAACTAGGAGAGGCCCGGATGTTTCTTACTACAGGGACTGTGGTCGCTCTCTACGGCCCTGGGAACAGCAATACGTTTAATATGCATGCATCGTAATGCCCATACTCGAGTTGCTTCCCATGAAATAGCTTTATAACTTTGAAATGGTTGAAGACACGTATCGAGGTATTTCCAGGAACAGGATATATTATATGTGATATATTAGTTTCGAGGTATTTCCAGGAACATGATATAAGTGGTGTCTTAGTTTCGTGTAAGGACATTATATATCATGTTAGTCTCGTGTATTTCCAACGACACTATGTATCTGGCATGTGGCGTATCGTGTATTTCCTATCTTAATATTGGACAATAATGTTCTCAGAATTTTCTCTTTTAGTGAATGCCCGTTTATAGGATGGGGATCTCTTAAACGGTGTACAAGTTGTTGAAATGTATTAGACACGTACTTACACGAGATATCGCAGCACCGACTGACTGTATGACAATATTTTTACCCTAGATCCGCGTAGGGGGATTATCGAATGATCAGCAATGTATTTCATTTATCGATCGACTATCGAATAATCAACATTGTCTATCATTTATCGACCAACAATCGAATATCCAGCATTATATTTCATTTATTGATGGTCAAGACATTTCTTTTTCAAAAAATCGTGTCAAATGACCTTGTCTTTGTTTTTATTCTAATAAACCCATTTATATTTTTTTTCTTCAAAAAATACAATATTATGAGCAACAAGGGAGTAAAGCCCAAGACACGAATGTAATTTGAAATTATTTCACCAGTCTGTTTTGTAGTTGTGTTGATTAAGTTTATGAGTGATTTTAATCTTCAGTTAATTCTCGTTACAAACGTTTTATAAACTCGAAGAATCATCTTAATCACTTTGTTCACAAAGGATAGCAAAATAGACAATTATTTAACTTGTCCCATTTAAAAGGAATACTCCGGCAGTATCCTTTATGCAAAAATGTTGGACCTTTAAGATTCACTACAGAACGATTTGAAATATTTGTAAAACGTTATCTTTATTTGGAATATATCAGCATCACAGTTCTAATGTCAGTGTATAAAAATATACGAATTGCAAAATGTACAACAATGGACCAGATTGACAAAAGCTGAAAATAACGCTTTCGGGTTAACTCGCAATTACAAAACGAGGCGCTCGCTTCTTTAAGATTTTCACCGTCAAACAGTTAAAGAAATCTTAAATATTAACAATGATAATGCCAGCGGACAAACGGTCGTTAGAGTATCGTGTACCTACGTCCAAATTTGCAGGTAAAAGGATTCCTTGCAGTTAACTTTATAGGCCTAAGAGTTATGTTGACATCCAAACTTTCACAATGTATCATGGCTCTCCGAGAACGCTAAATGGACTGAAGATGTGTTGAAACAAATTTCAGAAATTAATATCAATCAGATTTATGATTATTTAGTAGAGAAAACAAAGACAGTGATGAAAGGAGCTAAGTTTGAAAAACGAAATGGCTTTAGCATTTCTCGTTCGTTGAACGGCTTGTCATTGATATTAAAGTTTCAAGTATCAAAAATTTAAGTGTACGTGAAAGGTGATTACGTCAATAAAAATAAAATATCAAAATGAAGAAAATAATTTATTTAAAACTAAAATAACAAAACTAAAGATAAATGTTTTGTTGTTCCCTTAACAAAAAATTAAAATAGCAAAACTATAATGTTCTTGGAATGAAAGTATCTAAACTACATAACAATGTTATTTAAAACTACAATAATAAAACTAAAGAAATGTTTTTGTTTTTAAAAATATTAAAATAGCAATATTATATTGTTATTGGAATGAAAATGCCATATTACGGAAAAATATTATTTTAATTAAAAATCAAGTACTATAGTGTATTGTTATTTTAATTAAACACCATACTATTGAATAATTTTATTTTAATTAAAATATCATAACAATCTAATAATACTGTTTTAAATAGACATTTCCATGGTTTGAAACTAACCATAGCTCGTTAGTGAGAGATTAGTAGATTTCACTACAGACTAAAATGTGTACATAGGTATTAGTCTCATGGTATTAAGGAGAATTTTATTGTAAATTCAAATTTGACAGAAAGGGTGGAGACAGCTGCATCTTTCTGAATCTGGAAGTATACTGATTCTTTTCCCAATGATTTTAAACACACTATATTGAACCTACATACTTGTAAGCATGTATCGATATTGTTTATACCGCAAAAAATGGTTTAACAAATATCATTAAAACATTTTGAAAAACTTGCTGATAAAACAAGTTCTGAGAGAAACCTCTCATTTGCTTTGCTGTTCGTGTTTATTGTTAAAAAACATTTTGGGGATTATTATTATTATTATTATTATTATTCTGAGTGTTTATATTTGTTTATCAACACTCTATGTACCTGCACATAATGTGATGATATTATTCAGACCTTCAACGCCGATGTCCACTTTCAATTCAATATAAAGAACATTTACCAAGCAGTGATAGCCTCTTTTTGATATTTAGCGCTCGGTATCATTAACAGCAATTTGTCCGAATTGAGTAATGTGAAAGGGGTACATTGACACATGAATATATTTATGCGTTCTGGGAAGCATTTAATTTAAACATTTGTATGTTGATAGGTTTCTATTATAACAGATGTACCCCGGTGTACTACGTACAATGTGGAGCTCTGAGGTTGTGGTTCTATTGTGTCTAGCGTCTGGCTGGTTCGGACGCAGGTCTGGATTAACCCGTGGACTAACAAGGCTATAGCCTTGGACCCTCATCTTTTGTATGCCATTATATATACCCTCTATTCCGATACGTAATACACACTAAGGCCATTCCATCCTATTTTCCTTAGCCACACACTTGGACAAGTTATAGGTTGGACAATCTGAAAGGCACATTCAAATGTCTCCTGCACCCATTCCGCAATAGTGACTACTCTTTGTTTCTGTTAACAACTTTAGCCACATGTTATTGATGTTCACGAGGAGATCGAAGCATGGATCTGAATAGTGTTAACGTACAGAATAGGTCAACGAGGGCAATTTCTCATCATTAGACTTCTGTAACTGGCAAATAGACATAAACAATACTGTCTTTTGAGTTTTCACTTTGTATTCTAGGAAATACATTTATTTCTTGATTGTACTGAACTTGTTGGTTTCAATTCAATCATTTACAAAGTTTAATTCCACAGAATCGTAATATCTGTTCTTAGCCAACGTTTATATAGGTTCCACTGAACCACTTTCAGCAAGATCCTTCGACTTGGAGCATTTGGAAAAGAATTGGTTAAATTTAAACGAAATATTAGCCAGTTTGCCCAATCTTAATTTAGTTCCTTCTGTTGACATATCTGGAAGCTGAACTACAGTGCTTTCTACATTGGTTGCGTTCTTTTCCTCTAATTTGCAGATGCGTTTCAATTTAGGCGAAAGCGAGGTGAATGCGGAGTAAAACGGAAGTAGGAATACAAACCAAAACATAAATACAATTGGATTCGCTGTTTTAAAATATAGGCAGACAGCAATTACCTGTATTAAGGCGTACAGTGAATATCCCCATAAGTGTTTCAGACTAGAAACAAATGGATTTGAGAGTCTGATTTTTTCTTCCACGGCCCTCTGTGGAATCGACTGGACTGTGCCCAAGACGTTGTCTATCCAGGACAGGCAAATACGGATTGTACCGACTACAACCTCTGGGGTGAACTGGCTGATTGAGACTATTGTCTCCAAAAGCATGACTTTATAGTCTTTCATGTTGCATGCTACAAGCTTTGGGAAGACGGCCACCAAGAATATGACGATAATAACGGAAAGGTAAGAATAATGAAGACTGACGCTACAGTGAATATAGATGTACAGCAGCAGCAGTGGTTTCATAAGCATTTGCCGTAAGGCCAGATGAGCAAGGTAGAAACTCACAAAATCAAACTTGCTTGGTGTTCTCACCTTGGTCTTGTTAAAGCTTTGTCCCTGAACTATCTTTTTTAAGAATCTCATTATCCAGCCAAACGTATTTGGCCACGAATGCATGGCGAGAAGAATTTCACCCCTATTCAACCCCATTTCGCGAATGTTCCAGGTGATGTAGTTATAACATGGCTTTTCTGATAGGTAAACTCGTCTAACATAGAGAGGTTTCGTAATGGCTCCCACAAATACATCATGGCTGAGAACGTCCACTGGAACACGTTCAATCAGGTTGTCTTTGGTACCAATTACGTTGTCAATATACGCACGATTTTGTATCAATGCCTTCCCAAAGAATCTTGATTGACCAAAGACGGCCATAACAGCATTTGTAATCGGTTCGTATAATCCTTGTTGAATAGATTGTAAATGCATGAAAATTGTGTCGTCTGGTTCACAACGAAGCTTTATTGCTGGCTGAATTATTGCCCTCTCCGGATGTGCTGCCGCTATCTGAAGTAGTTCGGTCACTGAACCGCTAGGCACTCCATTGTCGGCATCAAGGACGAGTGTGTAATCAAATTTACGTTCAAAAATATTATTGACATCATCAGAAGCATGAAATAGAGGCTGTCCGTAGGGACGAGCACTTTTTCCGTAATATTCCGGATCACAGTAACTGTATGCTTCATAATTTCCTTCTGACAACAACATCAAGTCCTGGTACTGTCCACACATTCGAAGGACACGACTCACACGATGCAGTACCATGAACTCTTGTACATATTTGTCACATATATTATCCAAATATTCCCGAATAAAGACTGGTGTATCTATATTTACGAACATCTGCCAAACATTTTTAAATCGAATGGGATCTATGGATTCATAATGTCTAATCGAAAACGCTAATCCTTCATTATACAGTTCTTTGTAAATTATATCTTTATATGCGTTTCGCTTCTCTAACTCACACTTTTTCAGTTCTTCATCGTTTGTTGAGCTCACTAGGACAGCAGAAACGTTTGGTCCAAGGTTACCCATGTACCCTTTATACATGGTTTCAAAACACTCGTCGATGTCATCTTTGCTTGTTGCCAGAAGGTTGTAGTTCAAAACTACGGTCAATTGGTTAGCTGGAGCCTTCTCGACTTCACAGCAGTGTCCCCTCACAATGAGTGTCGCAATCGTTTGGACTGTAATTTCTAAGACGGAGCCCTGTATAACGCTTAAGAATATTACAATTACGACTCCCTTGACAAAGCTATTATGGGACCAATCAACGTTGATGATGTTTAAGAGGACGGCTCCTAAACTGAGAGCCAGCCATAATGAAAAGTACAGAAATAGTCGCACGATTTTCCTCATAGTGACAGCAGATTGGAGTTCACCTCTTGCGACTGTACTATCAATTTTCTCTTTACGAAACCTGTAAATAAATAAATAAATAAATAAATAACATTTTTTGTTGATTGTTACAAATGTGTATCTGTTGACCCTCTAGTATAGGTAAAGACTTATGCAGTCGATAAAAAGGCGTCATCAAAAATGCATTATAATGCACTGAAAAAGACAATAAGCAGTCTTCAACTAACTTTTGATAACTTGTTTTCTACGTGAATCGTACAAATTGTCAGTGTCTGAACTGATGCTATTGAATATTCTTTGGCAGGGATTCATAAAATATACCTGTTGTTCTCTAAGACAAATAATACACATATTTAAGAAAAACTTGTGATTAAATATGACAGTAAATTTCTTTATGTAGCTAATATTTCTGTCATCACAGCCATAATCATGTCTGAAAACTATGAAGAAATCAGTAATAGATTAGTATCGATTGAATAATGAAATGAAGTCATTATCCAAGTTTGGATGCAGTCTCTGTTATCGAAATTATTCGCAAGCCGACTGATACACATAATTCACGACTGAGTGCAACCCACCCACCCCCCAAAAATAAATAAAATAGCACCCAAAATCCTTACAAGTAAACTCACAAGTATTAAAATCTGTTGTTTGATGATGTTTGGTTCTGAAGTCTGTTGGAGAGTTGTCATCTTGCTGTAGAACCCCAGTAATGTTTGCTATATCAATTCGCGCAAGAAAGGTCTCAACAAAAATATAAAAAAATGTCTGCATTTTTGCACGAAAACATTAATTTTTTGGAAAAAATACACAGTTTGAAGAGCTATCTGTACAATCTAAATTTTGGAACTTGTATTTATTGATACATTAATGCGACCGTTAATCGCACTGATACTGAATTGAGGAAAAAAATCAATTTTTAAAGTGGAAACAATTTCGCCACTATCAGCAAACATTCCATCTATCTTAATACGGGGTGCATGTAACGTGACTGTCACTTTGCTTTTGTACAAAACCGTACTGTATTTATAATCTCTGATTCATGTCGGGATTGATAGCTTTGCCTATACTGAAAAAGCCGATGCAAATTGTTTTATTACATATACCATAACAATACATTATGAGAAGAAGAAGAAGAAGATGATGATGATAAGGATTTTTCACCTAATGTTCCACAGTTCAATGCTACGGTAAAATGAGCGCATCATCCAATTAGATGCGTAATGTGTATGTACTTGCCACGACCAATTGTCATTATGGATTAAACTTACTGTATAATACATGATAAAATATAAATTACACCAAAACTTACTGAATACCAGAAGCAATATACCAAAGTGAAAACGTAAATGAAAGTATTCAATACGAACACGTCAACTCTGTAATGGAAACTGAGTCTGCCTAATATTAGTTGGTGTAATACGTACAAGATGCCAACACTATAGTGTTAGTTATTCGTAGTTATTTAAGTAACAACATTTAAAATACTTACTTATTTTTGATCGAAAACAAGTCACACTAGCCGTCGTGTCTCCTCTCTACTCTGGGTGGAGTAGATGACGATAGGTAGGGACGATCGGCCTTTTATAATCCGATCATCTCTTGACACAGTTACCATCGAAAGGGCTTGACCTATGCTCGAGGGTGCTTTACTGACCTGGAAGAAAATGTCACACTCAGTTTTCTCCACTGCCCCGTTTTCATTAGCGGTTCCAATACGCTATAATTTTAGCCCTCGGAGATTTAGAACACCCATATACCAAATCCAACAGAACAGATATGCTATTATTTATGTTTCCAGTTAATTTAAAATAATTTTGTTTTTTAAAAAAAACATTCAGTCAGGTAATTTCAAGGCCTATCATTCAAAGGGTACATTTTTGGACCGATTGTGTAACCGTCTGCTCAACAGTACGTTCACTCCAGGACTTGACTGTAAGCTGGCAGTAAAGTGATAAGGAGTTGTGAAGGAAAGGAGTTGTGAAGGAAATAAAGATGTTTATTATACAAACGGAACGACTTTAATGAGCGTCGGGATGAAAACAGTAAGGAAAAAAGAACACTTTAATGAGCGTCGGGATGAAAACAGTAGGGAAAAAAGCATAGATGAGAAAAACGTTTTTTTTTCGTTTTTTATTTTACGTCGAAAAACGCGATTTTTTACGTTTTTTTATTATATATTTGGTACTTCCATTTTTTTATCATGGCCATACAGGCGGTCCTCTGTCATACTCTAGATAACAAATATCGACCAATAATGAATCTATGATGCTAGCCTACGATACTTTACGTAAACTTTAAAACTGGTATGTAGTGTGTAAATAAGCAAAATATTGATTTCTGTGTTGCCTAAAAACTACTGGAACGTTTTTTTTCGTTTTTTATTTATTGAGAAAAAAATGTGTTTTTTACTTTTTTTATTTTAATTTTAACTTTTTAAGATCTATGGAAAAAAGAATACCCATGAAATATATCTACCTTCTACTATATTTTGTTGATTACTTTTTTGTTGATAATAACGTGAGTTTATGAAAAGAATTAGACAAAACAGCGCTATAAAAAATCCTGAAAAGAATTACTGAATACATTATTCAGCAGAGAAAGCGTTTGAGATGAAAACGGATACTGCTGGTATCAATCCAGTGTGAGTGTATTGGTGTAGTAGTTATGAAGCGTACCATGGTGCATGAATTCATGTATTCAAATTTGCGTCCTAGATACAATTTGTGGTTATATAGAGTGATGGTCAGCACATGTCTCGGCGTATAATTAGGCGTAAAATTTGATGATTTAAAAAGAAAATAGCACCCAAAAATATAATTCCGAGTAGATTTCATAAAGTGCATCCCTTATTATGAAAAGGCGATGTTCAATGACTAGTGTTTGGCCATAGTATGACATGTATAAGTTTAGATAAAATTACATTAATATAGGACGAGGCAACTACAAGATATATCTACCATTTGATTCCCACGACAGCCATTCATGGAGAGTTTAATTTGTGTTAAAACTTCATTAGTTCATCAATTCTGAAAAATAAGTTTTATTCGATACGAATGGCTAATATGAGATAAGCAATAATTTTCACAAGACAAATAAATTGTCTAACATTTTGGTTTCAATTATTTCGTGTATTTCGTTGCTGTAACCAATCTAATCAAAATCAGGTATTCCACTGTACTACGTAAAGACCCGAATGTGACCGCTTTAAGGTCATGTTCTTGTGGCCTATGTTATTACCATAATCGCTAAATTTATCAGCCAATCAGATTAAATATTATACCGTAGGTTTGGCAGTATGGCTGAAGGGGACCACTCTGTGTCGAACGATTTGATTCACTTTCGAATTTCTGAAAGCTACATTTCAATTGGTTAATTCAAAGATCACCAGAACATGACCCATAAGCGCTTGCTGTCAGGACAGTGGAGATCAGATTTTAATCAGATTGTTGTTATCACTAATCACAATTTAAAACTCCAACACGAAACCAACCGCATACAAAGCTCACACATCACTGATTTTCGGACGAAACCTCTGAATCAATATCGTGTCAATCATGTTTTTTTGGTAGACATTAATATTCGTCAGGTGAATGGTCCTGAAATTGTTAAAATAATCTAGTCAGACTTTCTAAAAGTGGAGGATACTTTATTCAAGTCTTTCACACATCCACGGATGAACCTGTCTTTTTAAATCAGAATGAATATGCTTCACATTAGAAGTGGTTTTATGGTCTAGTACAGTATAGGCTGACCGTTTAGGTGTCTGTGGAAATTTTGTGTTAAATGGTATCTCAATTCTTTGTGGATGTGAGAAAATCATATGTTATAAATGTGCATAGGTTTAACATTATTGGACTATTTGGCGGGAAATTCAATATTATAATATTATATTTCTTTTTCCGGGATATTAATCATTGCACAATTAGAGGTATGTCTGGCCTTTTAATAGTACAAGTCTGTCAAAAGGGTCTGCAGGTTTCACTCGAATACATTAAAAAAAGGAAAAATATAATCCCCTGCTTTAAAACATTTTATAAATAAGCCAAAAGTAACAAATCAACAATGTAACTTCAATAACAATAATCTCATTTATAGTAACTTATTAATAGAAGCAATTTTCTCGCGTCTAGGCGGGGTACGAGGGTGACAGTCCACCTGTGATGGGAACTGGGTTTAGCTACTAGGGAACTCGCGACGGGCTTAAATTCCTAAAATTGGACTAATAGAGTACGTCTCTCAGCTAAGACAAATCACACTGAAAATACATATAGCAATATTATAGCCTAAATTACAACTAACAAATAAATTTGACACAAATCTATATATCCAATCAGCTCTTCTATACTAAATCATTATCATCTTTAAAAAAGCAATAGTATCGGTAACTTTCAGAAAAAAGACCCATCGAAACTAGTACCTAAATAAACACTTATGCAAAATAAGGTGGTCGTAGGTCCAGACATCAGGTCCCACCACACAAGATGGCAAAAGATTGGATCAACTTTACGAAGACAAATCCTAGAGTCATCCAAACCGACCCTTCCCCAAAGATAGTGTTATAAGGTGGTCTTATGCCTAGACCAGACCATGATGCACTGACGCACAAGATGGTAATATTAGACTAAATAAAAAGAGACGTCAATGTATGGTTCCATAAAACTGACCCCACATTAATGAAAGTATAATGTGTTAAAATCCAATACCATTAGGTCCAACCGAACAAAGCGGAGAATGCAAAATTGCAACATAATTAAGCAGATGTACCATTATATTTCCATACTCAAATTACCACCTGAATCCTAACCATCAAGCCCAGCCATAAAAGGTGGCAATGATTGAAAACAAAACCATGAAGTAACATCGTAATAATAAAATAGGTGCATGTGTAATTAAAAAACATCTGGACATGCTAATCCTATCACACTCGTTTCTCAGTAACAAATCGTCTAAAACACAGACCACGTATCTTCTAAATTAAGTGCAGGGCGATATATTTCAAACCAACCATGGTTTGATGAAGAGAAACTGACATACAGCGACGGGGCGAGGCCCTTGACGGTCCCTCTCTTCCCTGGTCACTTCCGGTCATGCAAATGAGTATTGTTTTCTGTGCATACAGTAAAGTGTCGGTAGGTGCTGAAAAGTTACTCACCGACGGTAAATTAAGTAGCAAACCGTGCGTACATTAAACAATCTCACATGGTTGAATAACCGAACACAGCTGTAGGATAGACAGACAGACAGTTATGCAATCATTCCTTCATTCATCCCTACTGTTGTGGCTCTTGAAGGACGGACATGTATCTAATCCGTTTGGAAGTTGGAGTTTTCTTACTATCCACTCCAAACCTACCGATCAAGAATGGAACACAGGAGCATCCTCTTAGCGGCCTGTCGGGGTGGGGTATGTAGCCTTAGCAGCATCGGTCATAACTGTGACAGACAGCCTAAGACTAAAAAGTTGAGAGACTTAATCACAGATACCAATACCATCACCAGCTTCGCCAGCTATCAACGGCTATGTTACTACAGCTACTCAACTAATTTTGTTTACTTGGAATAAAGGGCACCATAAACAGGACATTCTCCAAAATATACATTAACCTAGGAACTTTTGAAATCCTCGGGATAAAAACACACTGTAATATCTGGCTAAAATAACGATATTCCTTCCAATATGTAGACAACTGTTACTCGGAAATATGTGAGTTAGAAAGTGGCACCCCTCAAGGCAGCATAATAAGCCCCACTCTGTTCAACATAATTGTTAACGAATCAGACCGATATGTTTAGCCGATCACCCTGGATTGATCTGGAAGATGGGTAACTCCTCTTTTGAAACGGTGGTCAGACGATCGCAGGTATGACTGGATGGGGTTGGTCGATGTGCCAATAGTTGGGGCTTCAAACTATCCCGGTGAAAGAACAGAGTTGATGTTTACGCTTAGAACAAACATAAGGAGACAACAGCCAAAACTGTACCTAAGCATAATAGAAGGTACATTTGAAAAGGTGGCGACATTGCTGGGGATACAATTAGATTAGCACGTAACACGTGGCAACTACATAACAGAGCTAGCAAGACGATGCTGGCAGCATCTGAGCCTCTTGAGGAACTTTAAAGGTAATGATTGTGGAGATGAACAGACAACACTTCGTACATTGTGCAGGAGACTTATTCAGTTCAAAATTGACTATGAGTGCCATATCCATGCTTCGTCACACCCTAAATTACTTAAAACATGGATTGAATAAAGACCAAGCCTTAGTTATCTGCACCAGAGCGCTTGGTAGCATAGCAAGCAAAGAAAGGAAGACTCTCGGATCTTAATACATGACAAGTCGCACCATATAGCTATGATAGAGAGATGTAATAAACACCTCAGACACAAACTGTACATGAATTTATTCAGCAGGTAAACTAATCCATGACCTGAAAAAGGAGTGAAAAAATTATAATATTGCAGGCAGAAATAGCAACATACCCAGATCCCGTACCAAAAGCATCCAAAAGTCCAAAACATCAATATAGCTATATCCACTAATTCCATCAAACATCAATACCTAATATAAATAAAGGTGATAATCCGCTCGGAAATAGAAGGTATGCACAATGTATAAGCTCAGATTTAAACGACAGAGCCAGCCAAATCTCTTGACCCAGGACGTATCTTATCAAAAGCGGCGACTCCAGCTCCCTCCCTCCATAAAAGAAACAACTTCCCCACAAATAAAAACAAATCCAACAAAGCAGCCATATCGGTGAGGATATTTCACAACTGGTTTATTTATACTGTTCAATTTTGAGCTATAAACCAAGTGATTAAATGGACACATAGAAGTCAGACCCTGAAAGCAGTTATATTTAGCGATTCCCTCCGTGTGCTGAGAACTCTGGAATCGGTTAGCTCTACCAGTAGAAAATATGACTCGTAAAGTCTACTTGAAACTTAAACTGCTGGAGCAGAATAAACAGATTGTATAATTCATGTCGGTGACCTTCCATGCTAATATGACTGAAAATGAAGGAGCAGACAAAGAATCCAAAATTATGCCAAGCGAATCCGAAATACATCATTTAGATTACAGTACGATCAGGCAGAAAATCGACCAAAATGAAAGGGGAATTGGACAACATGAAAAATATAAACAAAGGAAAAAGGCGCTAACTATACAATTTAATGGAGCAAGTCCGTAGAAAAACTGTTGTCCAAAACTTGGGAAACCCGTTTGACTACAAAGTCATAAACATAATCAAAACTGATTCAAGTCTTTTGCTCATCTCACCCCAGAAAGTGTAGTCATATTTTAAATGACTGTTCAAAATATGTCAAAGAAGTAAAAGAAAGATTCAGGAAGAACAAGAACAACTGAAAACCCCATCTATATATCTGGATTTCTTTAAAGCAGGAAAACAATGTATGAAAATATCATGGGAAGCGCTTCTGTCATTGACAAGAGATGGAAACCATTATCCCCAGATAGGGGCACAAATGTAGAAATAAAAGGAAAAAATCACAAACAGTAATATAGGAGAAGTTGCCCAACAAAACAACAACAACAAAGCAAAAAGTAATTGTGAGAAAACTAAAAAAGAAAAGAACTTAAAGTAAAACCAATAATTGGAAAATTGCACCAATATTCACTAAATAAGAGAAATTACATTGAAATAGGCCAAAATGATTCCTCGGGAACGGGATAAGTGGGGATTGACAATGGGAGAGGGAATTGGTAGACTGGGCACAGTAGGGGACAAAGCCCGATCTCACAGCAATAAGAAGCTACACTTCCATATAAGGGCATCTTACAAAGAGACGACAAATTAACTTTAAAATGAATATTTATACAAATATTCTCTCCCAGGTTATGTAATTATATCAACAAACAACAACCTTCTTATCTTATTTTCAATCTTTTATGTACCCCAATATCTAACACTTCCTAATTCCACGGCATCACTAACAAAGGATGCATGTACGTTCATCGTACTACAGAAATACTACTCTAAAAAGCAAAAGAAACAACTTTCTCTTAATTACTTCTCTCGACCTTTTGTGGCGACACCTAATGGAAAGGAAAGGAGTAACATGCTCAATAACATTGACCCTCAAGAAAACTTCATAACATATAAGGTGTTCCTAAGCCCAGACCGACAAGCCGATTAGATGACCCACTAATCTGATCCACGCGTAACTAAAATTTAAATGTAATCCCAAGTAAAGACCATCAGGTCCCCATTCCACAATGCGGTAAATGATTAACATTACTCCCTTAAAATTATGAATAAGCATCTGACAACTAATTCCAAATAATTAAATTAGACAATGTAAGGAGTTTATTAGCCAAGACCATCAGGTCCAGCCGCACTATATGGCAATGGCTGGTTAAATTATGAATAATACATGTACATTAAATGGAGCTTCTGTCTAAATATATAGAATACTTTATTATTCGAAAGACATAAAGTTGCACTCAATTTCTAACCTTTATTAACAATCCTCAAAACTAATCACAAATACAGTTTTTATATTCCATGTTAATAGTCAGACATTAGATAAAGTACAAAACAAAATAATTACTTTTGGGAAATGAAACCAAATTTGTTATCTTAGACCAAGTGACGACTTCCAGACATGTTCATGCGCGTATTCCTTTTGCACATTTTCCTCCTTGTCCTCCCTGATATTCGCAATTAAGTAGTGTGCCGTGCACACATTAACACGTCCATTTCGACGAGGAATTAAATAATATACAATGTGTACATTTACCCAACGTAAATTGAGGAAAGAGGGCACACGTTGTAAAGTCAAGGTAAGTAAGCAGTTGTGCCATTCGTCGCAATCCAAAAGATAATAAACAAAAATAGAAAATGATGAATGATACAATTTCAATATTGCGAAGTGAGAATGTTGATGGAAGCAAACGATTGAATGGTGAGGGTGGAGTACCTACCAAATCAGACAGAAAAAGTGGGGTATTACCAGAACCAATGCGATGTTCACAGAGAACTGACCGCACGCACACCAGTAAAGAAGTTAAGAGAAGTAATCGATGAGGAATTAATAAAGATTAAGGTAAAATGGGAGGAATTAATTCGTCATCTGCTTCTAATATATTGATGAATCATTTAAAGTTCAGAGTGGTTTGATCAAGATCAATCCATCATTTGGTGTCTAATAAATAAAAACAGACTCCGGTTGAAATCGCCAAACTATTATTTATGCAGAGATAGAAAAGTGATCAGACACGTTTAAATGAAATTTTTACAGGTGAAGAAACGAACATTTTATTTTCGAACCAGGGTCAAGAGAAAAAAATAAAATTCGGATCGGAGACAAAGACAAGAGACCACAATAGCTCAGTATACTTAGGCTCTTAAGAGATATTTACACAAAGGTCCCGTCATCGAGGTACCTGTCCTGCCTCTGCCTCCAAAGTTTTGCCAAATGTTTCAAAACACCACTGAACCTAGCGCCCGGTCATTGATATCCTAGTTTGCCACGTATTATACGACAATGCACCGGCGCATATATAACCCTCATGACCGACTTCCTAAAGGAGTGCAGCATCCAAACGGTTTCAAATGTTCCGTGCAGCCCAGATTTAGCTAGAAGTGTTTATATATATATATATATATATATATATATATATATATATATATATATATATATATATATATATATATATATATATATATATATATATATATATATATATATATATATATATATCATTATCAAAGATTGGCTGAGGAGCTAACAATTTCATACTTAATATTTGGATGATGAGATTGAGAAAGCTTGTAGAGGTGCAGTTGTGTAATTTGAGGGGATGCAGTCATACCTACTGCTCGCCAATAAAGAACTTTGTTGTATCGCACACTAATAATAATTAAAGACCCATGTAAAATCACAGACCTTTAATCGCCGCTTTACGCGATTATCAGAAAGTGGAGCTTATACTTGTCGATACTTCAAAGCTCAAAGGTACTAAGTTTGGTGTATATCGGTATTATTGTCAACATAGCATACATCTAACAACGTAATGAAATACAAGATAGAAATTTGCATCTGCTATTAAATTATCTTTTCCCTTGATGTGCCAGATGTCAGTATTATATTCCTGAAAAATAACCTCGACTTTAGTAGTCTTTGATTTCTTGCTGATTAAAGTAAGGAGTTGTGATCGCTAAACACAATAATCGAAGAAGGAACTGAACTAATGTAAACGTCTACATGTTGTAATGCCAGAGTCTAAGCCAAACATTCCCTCTCGATTCTTGAATAATTTATTTGATTCCTATTTAATTTCTTTGAATAATAGCACACTGGATGTTCAACACCATTCTTATCTTCTTGAATGAATACTGCTTCAACCGCAGCATCACTTGCATCAACAGACATTTTAAATGATTGGTTGAAATTTGGAGCTGTAAGAACTGTCGCGCTTTTAAGTATGACTTTCAAATTATTAAAAACCTCGTGAAATTTTTTTAGTCCAAATAATCTTGTTTTTCATGCTCATTCATTTTTTCCAAGGTTTCAGCAATTATGGAAATATACGAACAAAGTTTCCGATAATATCCAGCCATATCTAAAAATCGCACTAGTTGCTTTTTACTGACAGGCACAGGGAATTCAGAGATAGCCATGGCCATAACATCTATATGTTGAACTTGTCAGTGTCCCACGATATGACCTAGAAATATTATACAAGCACGGCAGAACTCACTTTTGGATAAATTAATTGTCAAACTTGCATCGGTGAGTCTGTCTAAAAATTTAAGTCTAAAGTTCTTTCCAGGTGTCGTTGTCAATGGTGGCATCACAATTATCTAGACAAGAGGTAATCATATTCATTAGACGTTGAAAAATATTTGGCGAACCATTCATCCCAAAAGGCACCAACTTTTATTGATAAAGTCCATCTGTAGTCATGAATCCCGAAATTTCCTTTGCTCTTTCCGTCAGTGGAATTTGCCAAAAGCCTTTTAGAAAGTCAAATTTGGTGACATACTTGGCATTTTCAATTTTGTCAATGCAGTCATCGATTCTTGGTAATGGAAATGAACCTGTTTTAGTCACAATGTTCACCTTCCTATAATCAGTGCACATACGGAAAGTTTTATCTGGTTTCGGAACAAGCATATATAGCAAAATCCAGTCACTGTTATGGTATCTATGAAATCGTTTTCCAGCAAATTCTGTTTTTTTTTTCTCAAGTAGTCATGTTTGAGAGGGTTCTTCCTTTATGGGTGTTGTTTCGCAGGCGTGGAGGTGAGGAATTTACAATTTCAACGTCATGGAAAATTTTGTTTGTTCTTGTAGGAACATCTGGAAATAAGTGCTTATATTCAAATAACAACTGTTTAAGTTCATTTAGTTTTTGTTGTTGCAAATTTGAAAGATCTGTCACTCCAAAAGTCAGTAGAGTCAGATGGTATTCCTTCACGTAAATCTTCACTGAGTGGAACAGGTACAACTGAATTAATTGCATGATTAACCTGGCTATCTCTGTCAATATACTGGTACTCCTTTAAATTATTTAGATCCCAAGAGTACCATCATTATACTTTAACTCATTCATTTTCTTCTTAACTTTATAAGGGCCGTAATATTTAATCTGAAGAAATTGTTGAAGAAGGAGCATTAGAGACAAAACTCTTATTACCAAACTCAAAAGTTATCTCCATTACTGATCTGTTGAACATTAATTTCACTTTTGACATGAATTGCTGGATGCCTAATTCAAGCATGACCAGCTAGAAAATTCTAGACGTAAAAACTGACCCTTGATAAAATTAGACAGATTTGGGAATGCCAAATTGAGTAAAAAACTTTATCAAAGCTTTTACTATGGTTTTTAAATTTAATAAACCTCAACAGAACTGCCTCTGAACATTGTTGAAGCACACATCATTGTCAACAAGTATTGATTACCTGACTTGTCTTAGGTAAGGGACCAACACAATCTAACATTATTTTACTAAATGGTTCTCAAATGCAGGAATGTGTTACAGACGAGCCTTAAGTATCTTTTGATTGGGTTTTCCTACCATTTGGCATGTATAACACGATCTACAGTATTTACAAACATCACTTTTAAACATTTTGACAGTAGAAGTGAATCAAGATTTTGTTATAAGTCGTATCAATCCCTAAATGACTAGGCAACTGAGTTTCATAGGCCAGATTAAAAATTTCCTGTCTGTACGATTTTTGGAAATGCAATTTGATAGATCATTAACCACTCGTCACCAGCGGGTATCTCGGAAGGTCTCCATTTTCTCATAAATTTTCCATTTTTAATAAAATAACAGACGGGTATTTCAGTGGCTTCAGTATCACGAATGGCCCTTTGAAACAAAAAGGAGCTGTCAGGATCTTTTTCCTGTTCGACGACAGGTGATTGCCGTTTTTCACCCTGATTAGAATAAAGAGAATGAGTAGTTAAAAGACAATCACTATGATCAATACTTTTTGATTGATCCAAACAAGGAGTGAAAGTGAGATCATCAAAAGTTACATGTGTAAGCTAAAGGATTACTTTCCTGATCGACATCATTCTCAAGAGCTTTCTTTGCCATAGCTCTAGTAACTGCACAAGCTGTGTATAGATCATTGAATTCTTTTTTAATAGGATCGACTTTCTGATCAAAACAAGGCTTCTCAGTTACAAGTGGATTAACCACAACCTTATCTACAGCTAGGTTGTTGCCTAGTAATAAATGTATACCCTCAACGGGTAAATCGGACACTGTTCCGACCGTCACGGGTCCTGAGACTAAGTCTGATGAAAACTTTACACAATGGAGAGGAACATTAACAAAGCCGCACTCTGCTCTCTAAACACTCTCATTAAAAGAAGACTTCTCAGAAAAAGGCAAAGTATCTGATAATAAAAGATTCTGATAATCTCTGGTGTCCCTTAAAACTTGAATAGGGATGGGATTGACCGAATTACATAAGAGTGACATAGAACCCATCGACATGAATGGTTCATAAATCTCTATAATGTAATCAGACCCAACACATGTATTGCTTTCAATAAATGACCGTGACCTTGACGTCTTAAAAATGGAATGGATATGTCTTGATTTTGATGCTTAGTTTTCAATTCGATGCAATCAGAAATAACGTGTCCTTTCTTCTTGCAATAAGTACACGTAGGAAGAGACAAGGAGTTTTGATCAATCTTATCAGAAGTTTGATTTCTAAAAGTTATGCCAGATTGAAATTTAGAAGGGCTTATATTAGGCTGAAAAAATTGCCAATAATTGAGTCCAATGCTCGCTTATCTATTTCAAATTCTCGGTCATGTTTTTAAAATAAGGAAAATATTTGTCTACATCTTTTGTCTTTCTAAAAGAGGTCAGTAACCTTCTATTCTTAGTGACATAATAAAACTTGAATTTGTATGTGAGATGGGAACGCGCACTTTACTTACCAGGTCTATTTCTGTTATTCTAAATTGATTTTACCTATCTCCCTTCTCTCTTTGCATTTTAATTTGCACCTGTCTCTCTCACCTCTTTCTCAGATTGTAACTGCACTCGTTTCACTCTCTCCTGTAATTTCATTTGTTCTTTTTGTAACTGCATTTGTCTTTCTCTCTCTTCTTTCTTCGCTTGTAACTGGATTTGATTCTCTCTCTCTCCTCTTTCTCCAATAACATTTGTTTTTCTTCTTTCTGTGACTGAATTTGTTTGTTTTCTTTCTATAACTGCAACTGCATTTGTTTTTCTTTTTCTGTAATAACATTTGTCTTTTTCTCTTTTTTTTCCAATTGCAACTGTATTTATTTTCCTTCTTTATCTTTCTGAAGTTCCAGCTTCCTCAACTCTTATTCCATCTTGTATTTTAATTTTAATTCATTTAGTTATGTCAAAGTCTGGTACAGACTTACTGATCGAAACGAAAGCACTTTTATCCAAAAACCTTCTTTTCTAAGAAATATTGGACTAAGCTATGTTTTATTTCTGTTATTTAGTTTTCATGTAGCTGCATTTGTCTTTCTTTCTGTTTAACTTCTTTATGAGGTTCCAGCTTCCTTAACTCTAATACCATCTTGCATTTTAATTCTAATTCCTTTACTTTAGTGTCAGAGTCTGATACAGACTTATTGGTCGAAACCAAGGCACCTTTATCCTAAACATTCGTTTCTACTCGATACTGGACCACATTATTTTTTTATTTCTTGCTTCGTTAAGGAAGCCTTTACCTCAGAAAGATAATATTTTCTGGCAAGTAAAATCAATTCATCTTCTTCGCAAACAGTCCAACTGTTTCTGGGTACGACCTGAAGAAAGATTTTCACTTTTGATGACACTGTAGAAAATTCTTGCTGATTTCACTAAGGATTTCAAAATTGTAAAATGATACTTAGGATTTAAAAATTTCATAAACTAGGGTAATTCTAATTTGAAAAAAACAACAACAAAATTTTCTGAAATATTTAGCGACAATTCATATATCCAAGAACGAACGACCCCAATTTTCTTCGTTACGTTTAGGCTTTTAATAAATGCAACAAGAAAAGAGTGAAGACAACAAGCTTTGTAAAAGTTAACAAATAATTTATTTCCTTAGAAAAACAAGGTTAAAATGAGGAAAAGAACTTACGGTTTTAAAAATCAAACCCTAAAATAATCCTAGAATAATCCAAGAATAAAAAATTTGAAGTCCAATTCATAAAATGTTCTAATGAATTTGAGCTCGAGTCCCGACGAAAAATCCAAACTGTAAGGCAATGACATATACTCTTAGCCTGTATAGGACTGAAGTGTCAACAGACTTTCCACAAACAATACTATACCGGTGTTCCAATTCCGAATAAAATTTCAATAAATGTCTTTGTCTTAGAATTCTCTTCGAGCACTTAAATATCTTCCAGGAAAACCAATTAATCTCTTACAATCCAAATAATCTGAAAAAAAATTAAAATGTAATTCTTAATGGTCAGAACAGAAAAAACCCACCTTTCAGTGTCAAAGGTAAAATGACCAACTGGCTGGTTCATTTCAAGAAAACGATTATACAGTCCAAGTAAGACGCAAAATAGATACTCGCATGAAGGTCACGTGATCACTTTCTAGAAGATATTTACATATCTAAGGTTACGTAATCCAGCCTCGATCTTACTTTTATCAATTCCACATTATGAATGAATAATACAAAAAAGTTGTTTACTACTTGATTCTCAATCAAGACCACGAACTAGGTCAGCTGTTAGATACAAAGTTCTGTTTTTAGGTGTTTACGACAAAACAGTCGGGTCAATTAAATTTCTGGACAATGTCAAATTCCAGTAAACAAAATTACGTTACTTTAATCTGTAATGACTTTAAAAATATTAACAATAAAAAATTAAATTACATATACGTAATAAAAGATAGTGTACTTTAGACTTATTCTATCTGATTAGCTTTATGCTTCGAAATTGTAGAATGTCCACAAGTAAGAAATCAAAGACATCACAGCCTCAGTACATGAAAGTGACATCGAAGTATACCAACATTCTCTTCACTGTGCGTGTTTCGAAAGCAAACAACTTCACCTTGCACCCGTCACTCTCTCAGAATTCCATACTACCTGTGTAGCGCCACCATAGTTGTTACAAAGTTTGCATTTTAGTTTTGATATATTGAATGCAGTAACTAAGGACGAAGGGTATATTAGCTTGTATGCTTTCGGGCTTAAATCAAAATTTGATTGTGGTTAGAAGATTTAGTTAAAATTGTATGAAAATACTAATTTGGGTTTGATGAATAATCTCACATGCAAACATTTAGTACACCTCAATCAC
Source organism: Sinohyriopsis cumingii (assembly GCA_028554795.2). NCBI lineage: Eukaryota > Metazoa > Mollusca > Bivalvia > Unionida > Unionidae > Sinohyriopsis > Sinohyriopsis cumingii. The sequence continues at coordinate 75,330,762 of CM068830.1, forward strand.
AACGAAAATACACGAAATCAACCTGATAACCACAATTATTGACTGGCATATAGGGGTGGGGTTGGGAGTGGTTGGGGCATGATATAACCATTATTACAGAGGCTGATGCCAACGAAAATGCACGTGTCATTTATATTTGATTTAATTAATACTTGATTTAATTTAATTGTCTGTTTGTAAATTTTAAATTGTTTTAGTTTTAATTTCATTACATTTCAAAGTGATATAATTCGGTTTACTAGGAATTTGATATTTTCCAGAAAATTCATTTTGACCTGAATCTTTTTAATAAATACCTAATAATAGAAACGCTATTTCTGTTTTTGACTTAATATCCGTCCTTGATTCATAACTCACTGCCACAAATAAACAACCTTCTATTGTTTTTATTCCCGGAGTAAAATGATTGGTTTTTATCAAGGTCATAGTGGGAGTACACGAGTTTAGATTTAAACAGCCCCCTTTCGCAATTCTGGGGTTTCTGAAATTGTGCAGTAGTTAGATTTATTAGTGATGTTTAGAGAAATATTTCTCAGTTTGGGCTTCAAAACACTTGATCTCAAGGTGATCGTTTTGTTGTGACCAGTTTGGAGTTACATTTTAATTTTTATTTAAACTATTTGGATTCTAAAAGATTAATTCTTTTTCCTGGAAATATTTGAGTGCTGATACATAACTCATGGACAAAGAACGTTCTCTAAGTTTTATTCGGAAATTCAAACGCCGGAATATTATTGATTGTGACACTAAAATAAAGGTAGTATCAACAAAGAACTGTAGACAACTGGACATACGCGTCAGGAAGTTAGAAATATATTTTTTAGTAGAACTATTTACGGTTTAATATATTATGATAGACTTGTCGAACTTGATTCTGAATCATCATGGACGTAGATTCAATCCAATTTACTGAATATTTTACTATAAACAGTGATAAAAGTCAGCGTTTAATACCAGTCTAGCTGTTCTTTTTTGAGTTTGTTGATTCGTTTAACAAATATATTTTAATAGATTACCCTAAACGGTGCACCTGTAGTCAAAACGAGGTTGAATGTAAGGCCATCACAGGCTGTACGACAGGTCACATACATGGCAGTACCATATTTAAGTGAGAGATAGAAACAAAAGAATAAAATATACTGCTGTGTGCCATTTAATTTTTCTCCGTACTGTCCTTATTGTACATGCGCCACATTTACTCACCATACACTTTTAAAAAAAAATCTGTAACTAGGGAATAGATCAATTGAAGCTAATTAACATCTGCATTGTGTTGATTGTGCCGTAGCCATGTAGAGCGACCAAACAATGACATAATCAACAGTAGGCACAACTCAACTTGCAAAATCTTTACTAATCGTTTGGCAAAAGAGGCAGTAGTTGTGCAAACAGAGAAATGAAACTTTACCCACCCACCTCCCGTTACTTATACCCGTTTCTGATAAATTATTGAACATATATGATGTCGATTTATTTGAGCCATCAATCAATTACAAATGAGAAGTGTCTGATAAGCAAATATGTAGGATTTGGAGTAGGATGTAATGGAGTCGAATCGTAAAACGAAAGGACGTGTGGATTTTTTTTGTTTTTGTTTTTCCTTCTTGCAGTTATAAGCATCAAGACCATACTTTCTTAACAGTAAACGGCTATTATTAGTTGCGTGACCTCATGCGCTATTTATAGCCTGCGATAAAAATATTTCATTGAAAAGAACGTGTAGGATTTCTTCATATTTAAATTTAATGGACTTCTCACATATGTTATTATTGCAGGATGCTTATAATTTTTGTATCATTTTCTATCGTATTTTTTGTTTAGTTTGGGTTAACGTACGCACCGTTGATAATAGTCTGACTACATAAGTAAGCGACTATATATGAAAATGGAATTTTAAAGCTTTTTGTGAAAATTGCAAGCACATTAATGCTAAGTGGAAAATAGAAAGAACGGCAAAGAAAGAAAATCCCTCTCCTTAAAAACAATATTTCGAACATCTACCTAGAGTTATTGCAAATATTTATAATACCAGTGTTGCATTCGATGACGACGAGCCTGAATGTAAGCATTAAAGATAAGTTCTTGAATATTTGTTGGAAGGTATTCAGTATACATTGCAGTAATGTAATTTTGGTTGAAATTATTTACCAAAGTTGATCAGTATAAAAGCTAGAATACCAAATTTCATTCTTAAATACATCACTGAAAGTTTGAGAATTAACGTTTATCAGTTGCTTTCTCGATAGATAATTTCAGGTCCAGTTATCTATAACCTAATCGTTGTCGTGTAAATGTACCAATTTTCATGGAAGTGATTTTGTATGGGTTTGATTTTCGATTTACAATGTTTAGACCGTCCAGGTGCTCTCGCAGTCTGATTTCAATATCATCTGTTGATTTACCAGTCGTATCAATAGTTACGTCTTCAGTAAAATGTTCAATGGAAAACAACAATAACAATGGCGACAACAAGAGCTGACAAGGGAGCGGCAACCGGGGACATATACCCGGGGCCAGGGCCAGTAAGGGGCCTGGGCCGAACAACACTTTTTAATTTTTTAAAAGAAAAAGTAAGTTTGAACTCGAACTAGGAGAGGCCCGGATGTTTCTTACCACAGGGCCTGTGGTCGCTCTCTACGGCCCTGGCAACAGCAACACGTTTAATATGCATGTATCGTAATGCCCATACTCGATATCGAAATATTTTCCTTAACATTTCTGGCAAGGGCGTAAGAGTTACTTCCCATGAAATAGCTTTATAACGACACTATGTATATGGCATGTGCGTATCGTGTATTTCTTATCTTAATATTGGACAATTTTCTCTTTTAGTGACTGCCCGTTTATAGGATGGGGATCTTTCCAACGGTGTACAAGTTGTTGAAATGTGTTACACACGTACTTACATGCATACCGAGATATCGCAGCACCAACTGACTGTGTGACAGTATCTCCGCCCTCCCTCCACGTAGGGGGATTATTGAATGATCAGCAATGTATTTCATTTATGGATCGACTATTGAATAATCAACATTGTCTATCATTTATCGACAAACAATCGAATATTCAGCATTATGTTTCGTTTATTGATGGTCAAGACATTTCTTTTTCAAAAAATCGTGTCAACTGACCTTGTCTTTGTTTTTACTCTAATAAACACATTTATATTTTTTTCTTCAAAAAATACAATGACATGATGAGCAACAAGGGAGTAAAGCCCAAGACACGAATGTAATTTGAAATTATTTCACCAGTCTGTTTTGTAGTTTTCTTGATTAAGTTTATGAGTGATTTTAATCTTCAGTTAATGCTCGTTACAAACGTTTCATAAACCCGAAGAATCAATTTAATCACTTTGTTCACAAAGGATAGCAAAATAAATAATTATTTAACTTGTCCTATTTAAAAGCAATACTCCGGTAGTATCCTTTATACAAAAATATTGGACCTTTAAGATTCACTACAGAACGATTTGAAATATTTTTAAAACGTTATCTTTATTTGGAATATATCAGCATCACAATTCTAATGTTATTGTATAAAAATATACGAATTGCAAAATGTACAACAATGGACCAGATTCACAATAGCTGAAAATAACGCTTTCGGGTTAACTCGCAATTCCAAAACGAGGCGCTCGCTTCTGGGAGATTTTCACCGTCAAACAGTTAAAAGAAATCTTAAATCTTAACAATGATAGTGCCAGAGGACAAACGGCCGTTATAGTAACGTGTACCTACGTCCAAATTTGCAGGTAAAAGGATTCCTTGCAGTTAATATTATAGGCCTAAGTGTTATGTTGTCATCCAAACTTTCACATTGTATGATGGCTTTCCGAGAACGCTAAATGGACTGAAGATGTGTTGAAAAAAAAAAAAAACAGAAATAAATATCTATCAGATTTATGATTATTTAGTAGAGAAAACAAAGACAGCGATGAAAGGAGCTAAGTTTGAAAACGAAATTGCTTTTGCATTTCTCGTTCGCTGAACGGCTTGTCATTGATATTAAAGTTTCAAGTATAAAATATTTTAGTGTACGTGAAAGGTGATTGCGTCAATAAAAATAAAATATCAAAATAAAGAAAATAATGTTGTTTAAAAAATAGAATAACAAAACTAAAGATAAATGTTTTGTTGTTTTTTTAAAAATTAAAATAGCAAAACTATAACGTTATTGGAATGAAAGTACCCAAAATACAATTTAATGTTATTTAAAACTAGAATACTAAAACTAAAGAAATGTTTTTGTTTTAAAAAAAATTAAATGAACAAAATTATATTGTTATTGGAATGAAAATACCAAATTAAGGAATAATATTATTTTTAATTCAAAAACCAAAACTAATGTGTATTGTTATTTTAATTAAACACCATACTACTGAATAATTTTATTTTAATTAAAATATCATAACAATCTAATAATGCTGTTTTAAATAGACATTTCCATGGTTTGAAACTAACCATAGCTCGTTAGTGAGAGATTAGTAGATTTCACTACAGACTCAAACTTTTACATTGGTATTAGTCTAATGGTATTAAGTAAAATTTTATTTTAAATTCAAATTTGACAGAAAGGGTGGAGACAGCTGCATCTTTCTGAATCTGCAATTATACTGATTCTTTTCCCAATGATTTTAAACACACTATATTAAACCTACATACTTGTAAGCATGTTTCGATAGCTATATTGTTTATACCGCAAAACATGGTTCAACAAATATCATTAAAACATTTTGAAAAACTTGCTGATAAAACAAGTTCTGAGAGAAACCTCTCATTTGCTTGGCTGTTCGTGTTTATTGTTAAAAAACATGTTGGGGATTATTATTATTATTATTATTATTATTATTCTGAATGATTATATTTGTTTATCAACACTCTATGTACCTGCACATAATGTGACGATATTATTCAGACTTTCAACGCCGATGTCCACTTTCAATTCAATATAAAGAACATTTACCCAGCAGCGATAGCCTCATTTTGATATTTAGCGCTCGATATCATTAACAGCAATTTGTCCGAATTGAGTATTGTGAAAGGGGTCCATTGACACATGAATATATTTATGCGTTCTGGGAAGCATTTAATTTAAACATTTGTATGTTGATAGGTTTCTATTATAACAGATGTACCCCGGTGTACTACGTACAATGTGGAGTTCTGAGGTTGTGGCCCTATTGTGTCTGGTGTCTGGTTGGTTCGGACGCAGGTCTGGATTAACCCGTGGACTAACAAGGCTATAGCCCTGGACCCTCATCTTTTGTATGCCATTCTATATACCCTCTATTCCGATACGTAATACACACTAAGGCCATTCCATCCTATTTTCCTTAGCCACACACTTGGAGAAGTTATAGGTTGGACAATATGAAAGGCACATTCAAATTTCTCCTGCACCCATTCCGCAATAGTGACTACTCTTTGTTTCTGTTAACAACTTTAGCCACCTGTTATTGATGGTCACGAGGAGATCGAAGCATGGAGCTGAATAGTGTTAACGTACAGAATAGGTCAACGAGGGCAATTTCTCATCATTAGACTTCTGTAACTGGCAAATAGACATAAACAATACTGTGTCTTTTGAGTTGTCACTTTGTATTCTAGGAAATACATTTATTTCTTGATTGTACTGAACTTGTTGATTTCAATTCAATCATTTACAAAGTTTAATTCCACAGAATCGTAACATCTGTTCTTAGCCAACGTTTATATAGGTTCCACTGAACCACTTTCAGCAAGGTCCTTCGACTTGGAGCATTTGGAAAAGAACTGGTTAAATTTAAACGAAATATCAGCCAGTTTGCCCAGTCTTAATTTAGTTCCTTCTGTTGACATATCTGGAAGCTGAACTACAGTGCTTTCTACATTGGTTGCGTTCTTTTCCTCTAATTTACAGATGCGTTTCAATTTAGGTGAAAGCGAGGTGAATGCGGAGTAAAACGGAAGTAGGAATACAAACCAAAACATAAATACAATTGGATTCGCTGTTTTAAAATATAGGCAGACAGCAATTACCTGTATTAAGGCGTACAGTGAATATCCCCATAAGTGTTTCAGACTGGAAACAATTGGATTTGAGAGTTTGATTTTTTCTTCCACGGCCCTCTGTGGAATCGATTGGACTGTGCCCAAGACGTTGTCTATCCAGGACAGGCAAATACGGACTGTACCGACTACAACCTCTGGTGTGAACTGACTGATTGAGACTATTGTCTCCAAAAGCATGCCTTTGTAGTTTTTCATGTTGCATGCTACAAGCTTTGGGAAGATAGCCACCAAGAATATGATGATAATAACGGAAAGGTAAGAATAATGAAGACTGACGCTACAGTGAATATAGATGTACAGCAGCAGCAGTGGTTTCATAAGCATTTGCCGTAAGGCCAGATGAGCAAGGTAGAAACTCACAAAATCAAACTTGCATGGTGTTCTCAATTTGGTCTTGTTAAAGCTTTGTCCCTGAACTATCTTTTGTAAGAATCTCATTATCCAGCCAAACGTATTTGGCCACGAATGCATGGCGAGAAGAATTTCACCCCTATTCAACCCCATTTCGCGAATGTTCCAGGTGATGTAGTTATAACATGGCTTTTCTGATAGGTAAACACGTCTAACATAGAGAGGTTTCGTAAAGGCTCCTACAAATGCATCGTGGCTGAGAACGTCCACTGGAACACGTTCAATCAGGTTGTCTTTGGTACCAATTACGTTGTCAATATACGCACGATTTTGTATCAATGCCTTCCCAAAGAATCTTGATTGACCAAAAACGGCCAAAACAGCATTTGTAATCGGTTCGTATAATCCTTGTTGAATAGATTGTAAATGCATGAAAATTGTGTCGTCTGGTTCGCAACGAAGCTTTATTGCTGGCTGAATTATTGCCCTCTCCGGATGTGCTGCCGCTATCTGAAGTAGTTCGGTCACTGAACCGCTAGGCACTCCATTGTCAGCATCAAGGACGAGTGTGTAATCAAATTTACGTTCAAAAATATTATTGACATCATCAGAAGCATGAAATAGAGGCTGTCCGTAGGGACGAGCACTTTTTCCGTAATATTCCGGATCACAGTAACTGTATGCTTCATAATTTCCTTCTGACAACAACATCAAGTCCTGGTACTGTCCACACATTCGAAGGACACGACTCACACGATGCAGTACCATGAACTCTCGTACATATTTGTCACATATATTATCCAAATATTCCCGAATAAAGACTGGTGTATCTATATTTACGTACATCTGCCAAACATTTTTTAATCGAATGGGATCTATGGATTCATAATGTCTAATCGAAAACGCTAATCCTTCATTATACAGTTCTTTGTAAATTATATCTTTATATGCGTTTCGCTTCTCTAACTCATACTTTTTCAGTTCTTCATCGTTTGTTGAGCTCACTAGGACAGCAGAAACGTTTGGTCCAAGGTTACCCATGTATCCTTTATACATGGTTTCAAAACACTCGTCGATGTCATCTTTGCTTGTTGCCAGAAGGTTGTAGTTCAAAACTACGGTCAATTGGTCAGCTGGAGCCTTCTCGACTTCACAGCAGTGTCCCCTCACAATGAGTGTCGCAATCGTTTGGACTGTAATTTCTAAGACGGAGCCTTGTATAACGCTTAAGAATATTACAATTACGACTCCCTTGACAAAACTATTATGGGACCAATCAACGTTGATGATGTTTAAGAGGACGGCTCCTAAACTGAGAGCCAGCCATAATGAAAAGTACAGAAATAGTCGCACGATTTTCCTCATAGTGACAGCAGATTGGAGTTCACCTCTTGCGACTGTACTATCAATTTTCTCTTTACGAAACCTGTAAATAAATAAATAAGTAAATAAATAAATAAATAAATAAATAAATAACATTTTTTGTTGATTATTACAAATGTGTAGTCTGTTGACCCTCTAGCATAGACTTATGTAGTGGACAAAAAGGCGTCTTCAAAAATGCATTATAATGCACTGAAAAAAAAACAATAAGCAGTCTTCAACTAACTTTTGATAACTTGTTTTCTACGTGAATCGTACAAATTGTCAGTGCCTGAACTGATGCTATTGAATATTCTTTGTCAGGGATTCATAAAATATACCTGTTGTTCTCTAAGACAAATAATACACATATTTAAGAAAAACTTGTGATTAAATATGACAGTAAATTTCTTTATGTAGTTAATATTTCTGTCATCACAGCCATGATCATGTCTGAAAACTATGAAGAAATCAGGAATAGGTTAGTGTCGATTGAATAATGAAATGAAGTCATTATCCAAGTTTGGATGCAGTCTCTGTTATCGAAATTATTCGCAAGCCGACTGACACACATAATTCACGACTGAGTGCAACCCACCCACCCCCCAAAAAATAAAATAGCACCCAAAATCCTTACAAGTAAACTCACAAGTATTAAAATCTGTTGTTTGATGATATTTGGCTCTGAAGTCTGTTGGAGAGTTGTCATCTTGCTGTAGAACCCCAGTAATGTTTGCTATATCAATTCGCGCAAGAAAGGTCTCAACAAAAATATAAAAAAATGTCTGCATTTTTGCACGAAAACATTAATTTTTTTGAAAAAATACACAGTTTGAAGAGCTATCTGTACAATCTAAATTTTGGAACTTGTATTTATTGATACATTAATGCGACCGTTAATCGCAATGATACTGAATTGAGAAAAAAATCAATTTTTAAAGTGGAAACAATTTCGCCACTATCAGCAAACATTCCATCTATCTTAATACGGGGTGCATGTAACGTGACTGTCACTTTGCTTTTGTACAAAACCGTACTGTATTTATAATCTCTGATTCATGTCGGGATTGATAGCTTTACCTATATAGAAAAAGCCGATGCAAATTGTTTTATTACATATACCATAACAATATATTATGAGAAGAAGAAGAAGAAGATGATGATGATAATGATTTTTCACCTAATGTTCCACAGTTCAATGCTACGGTAAAATGAGCGCATCATTAAATTAGATGCGTAATGTGTATGTACTTGCCACGACCAATTGTCATTATGGATTAAACTTTCTGTATAATACATGATAAAATATAAATTACACCAAAACTTATTGAATACCAGAAGCAATATACCAAAGTGAAAACGTAAATGAAAGTATTCAATACGGACACGTCAACTCTGTAATGGAAACTGAGTCTGCCTAATATTAGTTGGTGTAATACGTACAAGATGCCAACACTATAGTGTTAGTTATTCGTAGTTATTTAAGTAACAACATTTAAAATACTTACTTATTTTTGATCGAAAACAAGTCACACTAGCCGTCGTGTCTCCTCTCTACTCTGGGTGGAGTAGATGACGATAGGTAGGGACGATCGGCCTTTTATAATCCGATCATCTCTTGACACAGTTACCATCGAAAGGGCTTGACCTATGCTCGAGGGTGCTTTACTGACCTGGAAGAAAATGTCACACTCAGTTTTCTCCACTGCCCCGTTTTCATTGGCGGTTCCAATACGCTATAATTTTAGCCCTCGGAGATTTAGAACACCCATATACCAAATGCAGCAGAACAGATATGCTATTATTTATGTTTCCAGTTAATTTAAAATAATTTTGTTTTTTAAAAAAAAAACATTCAGTCAGGTAATTTCAAGGCCTATCATTCAAAGGGTACATTTTTGGACCGATTGTGTAACCGTCTGCTCAACAGTACGTTCACTCCAGGACTTGACTGGAAGCTGGCAGTAAAGTGATAAGGAGTTGTGAAGGAAAGGAGTTGTGAAGGAAATAAAGATGTTTATTATATAAACGGAACGACTTTAATGAGCGTCGGTATGAAAACAGTAAGGAAAAAAAGAACACTTTGATGAGCGTCGGGATGAAAACAGTAGGGAAAAAAAGCATAGATGATAAAAACGTTTTTTTTTTTCGTTTTTTATTTTACCTCGAAAAACGCGGTTTTTATTCGTTTTTTTTTTTATTTTTATATTTGGTACTTCCATTTTTTTATTATTGGCCATACAGGCGGTCCTCTGTCATACTCTAGATAACAAATATCGACCAATAATGAATCTATGATGCTAGCCTACGATACTTTACGTAAACTTTAAAACTGGTATGTAGCGTGTAAATAAGCAAAGTATTGATTTCTGTGTTGCCTAAAAACTACTGGAACGTTTTTATTTTCGTTTTTTATTTAATGAGAAAAAAATGCGTTTTTACTTTTTTATTTTAATTTTAACGTTTTTAACATCTATGGAAAAAAGAATACCCATGAAATATATCTACCTTCTACTATATTTTGTTGATTACTTTTTTGTTGATAATAACGTGAGTTTATGAAAAGAATTAGACAAAACAGCGCTATAAAAAATCCTGAAAAGAATTACTGAATACATTATTCAGCAGAGAAAGCGTTTGAGATGAAAACGGATACTGCTGGTATCAATCCAGCGTGAGTGTATTGGTGTAGTAGTTATGAAGCGTACCATGGTGCATGAATTCATATATTCAAATTTGCGTCCTAGATACAATTTGTGGTTATATAGACTAATGGTCAGCACATTTCTCGACGTATAATTAGGCGTAAAATTTGATGATTTAAAAAGAAAATAGCACCCAAAAATATAATTCCGAGTAGATTTCATAAAGTGCATCCCTTATTATGAAAAGGGGATGTTCAAGGATTAGTGTTTGGCCATAGTATGACATGTATAAGTTTAGATAAAATTACATTAATATAGGACGAGGCAACTACAAGATATATCTACCATTTGATTCCCACGACAGCCATTCATGGAGAGTTTAATTTATGTTAAAACTTCATTAGTTCATCAATTCTGAAAAATAAGTTTTATTCGATACGAATGGCTGATATGAGATAAGCAATAATTTTCACAAGACGAATAAATTGTCTAACATTTTGAACACGTTGGTTTCAATTATTTCGTGTATTTCGTTGCTGTAACCAATCTAATCAAAATCAGGTATTCCACTGTACTACGTAAAGACCCGAACGTGACCGCTTTAAGGTCATGTTCTTGTGGCCTATGTTATTCCTATAATCGCTAAATTTATCAGCCAATCAGATTAAATATTATACCTTAGGTTTGGCAGTATGGCTGAAGGGGACCACTCTGTGTCGAACGATTTGATTCACTTTCGAATTTCTGAAAGCTACATTTCAATTGGTTAATTCAAAGGTCACCAGAACATGACCCATAAGCGCTTGCTGTCAGGACAGTGGAGATCAGATTTTAATCAGATTGTTGTTATCACTAATCACAATTTAAAACTCCAACACGAAACCAACCGCATACAATGCTCACACTTCATTGATTTTCGAACGAAACCTCTGAATCAATATCGTGTCAATCATGTTTTTTGGTAGACATTAATATTCGTCAGGTGAATGGTCCTGAAATTGTTAAAATAATCTAGTCAGACTTTCTAAAAGTGGAGGATACTTTATTCAAGTCTTTCACACATCCACTGATGAACCTGTCTTTTTAACAGTCAGAATGAATACGCTTCACTTTAGAAGTGGTTTTATGGTCTAGTACAGTATAGGCTGACCGTTTAGGTGTCTGTGGAAATTTTGTGTTAAATGGTATCTCAATTCTTTGTGGATGTGAGAAAATCATGTGTTATAAATGTGCATAGGTTTAACATTATTGGACTATTTGGCGGGAAATTCTATATTATAATATTATATTTCTTTTTCCGGGATATTTATCATTGCACACTTAGAGGTATCTCTGGCCTTTTAATAGTAGGTTTCACTCGAATACATTAAAAAAAAGAAAAATATAATCCCCTGCTTTAAAACATTTTATAAATAAGCCAAAAGTAACAAATCAACAATGTAACTTCAATAACAATAATCTCATTTATAGTAACTTATTAATAGAAGCAATTTTCTCGCGTCTAGGCGGGGTACGAGGGTGACAGTCCACCTGTGATGGGAACTGGGTTTAGCTACTAGGGAACTCGCGACGGGCTTAAATTCCTAAAACTGGACTAATAGAGGACGTCTCTCAGCTAAGACAAATCACACTGAAAAATACATATAGTAATATTATAGCCTAAATTACAACTAACAAATAAATTTGACACAAATCTATATACCCAATCAGCTCTTCTATACTAAATCATTATCATCTTTAAAAAAGCAATAGTATCGGTAACTTTCAGAAAAAAGACCCATCGAAACTACTACTTAAATAAACACTTATGCAAAATAAGGTGGTCGTAGGTCCAGACATCAAGTCCCACCACACAAGATGGCAAAAGATTGGATCAACTTTACGAACACAAATCCTAGAGTCAAACCGACCCTCCCCCAAAAATAGTGTTATAAGATGGTCCAAGGCCTACACCAGACCATTATGCCCTGACGCACAAGATGGTAATATTAGACTAAATAAAAAGGTGATTCCAGTACCCTCCGCCAAAAACAAAACAAAGAAAAATAATCCAAAATAAAAAGCACAACAAACCAACCAAACAAACAACCATCAGGATGTAGTTGAGGATATTTGACAACTGCTCTTTTCATGCTGTTCAATTTGAGCTATAAACCAAGTGGTGAAATGGATACAAACAAATCAGACCCTGGAAGCAGTTATATTTAGCGATTCCCTCCGTGTGCTGAGAACTCTGGTATCGGTTAGCTCTACCAGTAGAAAATTTGACTCGTAAAGTCTACTTGAGACTTAAAATCCTGGAGCAGAATAAACAGACTGTATAATGCATGTCGGAGTCCTTCCATGCTAACATGCCTGAAAATGAAGGAGCAGACAAAGAATCAAAAATTATGTCAAGCGAATCCGAAATACATCACTTAAATTATAGTACGATCAGGCAGAAAATTGACCAAAATGAAAGGGGGATTGGACAACATGAAAAATATAAACAAAGGAAAAAGGCGCTAACTATACAATTTAATGGAGCAAGTCCGTAGAAACACTATTGTCCAAAACCTGGGAAACCGTTTGACTACAAAGCCATAAACATAATCAAAACGGGTCCAACTCTTAGTCATCTCATCCCAGACAGTGAAGCCATATTGTTAATGACTGTTCCAAATATATCAAAGAAAGTAAAAGAAAGATTCAGGAAGAACAAGAACAAGTTAAAACTCCATCGAGATATCCAGATTTCTTTAAAGCAGTAAACAAATGTATAAAAATATCCTGGGATACGCTTCTGTCATTGACAAGAGATGGAAACTATTATCCCCAGATAGGGACACAAATGCAGAAATAAAAGGAAAAAGCACAAACAGTAATGTAGGATAAGTTGCCAAGACCTAATGACAAAGCAGAAAGTAAATGTGAGAAAACTAAACAAAAAGATTTTAAAGTAAAACCAATAATTGGAAAATTGCACCAATATTCACTAAACAACAGAAATTACATTAAAATAAGCCAACACGATTCGTCGGAATATATCTAGAGTGAAATGCCTTTATGTCATTGGTTGAAAAACGATAAAAAGGAATAAATCTAGATTGAAATGCCTTTATGTCATTGGTTGCAAAACGATAAAAAGGAATATATCTAGAGTGAAATGCCTTTATGTCATTGGTTGAAAAACGATAAAAAGGAATATAGCTAGAGTGAAATGACTTTATGTCATTGGTTGAAAAACGATAAAAAGGAATATATCTAGAATGAAATGCCTTTATGTAATTGGTTGAAAAACGATAAAAAGGAATATATCTAGAGTGAAATGCCTCTAATTCTTTCGTTTATAAACGATAAAAAGGAATATTTCTAGAGTGAAATGCTGTGGTTGTTGTTGTTGGTTTAATGCCATTTTTCAGCACACGATAGGCTATGCATGGCGGCCAGTATTAATGGTGGAGGAAGAACCCGAGTGAAATGCCTTTATGTCACTGGTTGAAAAACGATAAAAAAGAATATATCTATAGTGAAATGCCTTTATGTCATTGGTTGAAACACGATAAAAAGGAATATATCAAAAATGAAATGTCTCTAATTCTTTCGTTTATAAACGATAAAAATTAATATATATGGAATGAATTAGGGTAACACAAGCCTTCTCTAGAGTACTGCATCAGTGATATCTTTCTCACTTTAGAAACCCAGTTTTTAAATTCTTTTCGTCTGTGTCGGTAGACACTATTTGGTATATTTTGCGACGAGTATAATATAATTTTCAATGATTAGCAATTAGAACCAATACTGAATGATTTACACATATCTCTTGTATAATGTGAAATGCGTTCGAACTCTCTAGACACAAAACTATTGTTGGTAGATAGTTCAACATTTATTAATCACTTGCATTATTTTCTATATACCCGTTTACACGTATAGCTTTCAAACATCGCAAAACTTTATAACGACATACACAAAGTAGGAGATACAGAGAAATCAAGCAAATCATGCATTATATTCATTGGACATTAGATTTTTAGTAGCATTCAAAAGAATGTTCATTGTTTTAACACCTTTGTCAGCAACATCATCTGTCTTTTTCAGCAACAGCGTCTGTCTTTGTCAGCAATAGCGTCTGTCTTTGTTATCAACAGCATCTGTGTTTGTCAGCAACAGCGTATGTCTTTGTCAGATACACCATCGGTAGCAGAATAGAGCAGAAGAAAACCTTTATTTTGGTATTGAAATATCAGACCACAGGCAGGTGGCATATCAGAACTATGTAATGTTTATAGATTATGTAGCTGTGTGTGTATGTGTGTGCAGAGGGTAGTTATTAAGCGTTTGAGGGTACAACTATATGTATGCGAAAATGGGGCGTGCAGTACTATCGCATGGAGTTAAACAATGTAAACTGTGGAATATAAAGAACAATTTTTGTAACGTAATATTTCTATGCTTATACTCGAATAAAGATTCAGATCATAAAGAACAGAGTGACAACAACAAGCGTTGCAAAATGTAAAAAAGAAATTCCCTAGAAAAAACAAGTCAAAAATGAAAGTCCTAGTAAAAAAATGTCCTAATGAAACTGATTTCGAATTCCGATGAAATCCAAAAATGGAAGGCGATGATGTATGCTTTGGTCAGCGTCGTACCGAATCACAAAAAAATAATCTAGCGTTTGAATTCTGTCTAAATTTCGATGCATGTCATTGTCCAATAAACAATTTAGAGCACTAGTATTTCCAGGGAAAACAAACTTGAAATCAAATTAAATTGAAGAAAACAAAATAATTAGCCAAAAACTAGTCACAACATAAAACAATTTGACTTGTCAAATGTTATGACAAGAATAACTATTATTTCTCAAAACATCAATAATAAATCTAGCTACAACGCAGAACAGATGCTCGGATGTGGGTCAATCCTCTGAAAAAAAACAGAGTATGTAACAAATGCTACATGTTATTTGTCACGTACTCCAAGTATTGCATCGATTTCACTCGATGAATCTTACTCTGATTACTACAACTCTCGTTGATTTCTGAATCAAAGTCAGGAACTAGGTCAGCATTAGATACAATGTTTCTATTATTAGTTGTTTATAACTGAATTAAATTTCTGGACAATGTCAAATCCAGTAAATAAAATTACATTAAAATAACATGTAATGGAATTAAAAAGATACTTTAAAACTAACAAACAATTAAATTAAATCAAATATAAATTAAATCGAATACACCTAACAATATATATATATATATATATATATATATATATATATATATATATATATATATATATATATATATATATATATATATATATATATATATATATATATGTATGTATGTATGTATGTGTGTGTGTGTGTGAGAGAGAGAGAGAGAAAGAGAGTGTGTGTTCTTGCATTAAAATCTAACATTAAGAATATGTTAATGTCGTTGGTGTCAGCTCCTTCCCCCCGGGACATTATAATTTTCAAATGTCGATAGAGTTTCAGGTACTATGCGATTACATCAACCACGAACGATCAACAGTTTTGGAATTCAACAGACAAAATCAATCAGCGCGAGCTGTGCCCAATCTAGTCGGTCGCATTATATTTCGCTACCTAGGGAACATGTCTATAAGGACATTGGCATTGATAACATGTATAGGGGGACATTTGCCTGATATTCTTTGCTGCAGGGTACTTCTCTTCAGATCTAGCAATAGTGGTTTGCTAGAATCCGTAATCTTTTGACGGCAGTCACGGTTTACGTCAAAACTTTGTACCTTTCAATTTCGAGGTATAGAACAGTATCAGTTCCACGTCCTATGAATCGCAAATGCATCGATTAAAGACCTATTGTTAACTCTGATTGATCAGGTGAATGGACGTTTGCCAACACGATGAACCCTCTGGATAAAGATAACATCAGCATCGAGAAAATTTGTCTCGCCAAATATACGAAAAGACTGAATGAAAGCCTCGCTGACAACTTCAGGGATGCCACTGCCGCGCCTCATTGTCTATCTATTTGTATGCAAAGATGTCAGTTTATTCTGTGTTCTTAGATGCATCCTCACAGATAGTACACACTTCCTGATCTATTTTACGAATCAAAACTTTAGTTAATTTCAAGTCTTGCAAGCATATAAGTACTGATTAAAGTTTATTGTCGATATTCAAATCTGTAAGCAGCAAAGGGGAGCTGGCAAGATGACCTTACTCCGGGCATTTTTAAAAATCCTGTATTTTTTAATCTCTCAGCGTGAACAAATATAACTGTTGCTATGAAAATACGAACACTTTGATGTCTCCGTTATGTAGCCATTTTGATTCAATAAAACATCTTAATAATAATCGGGGGATTACATGGAATTTTAATAACATGTTTTATATGAAATTTATATAACTTCATAATAATAGAAATTATAATATAATAAAGTGATTAAATCGTACATATTTTAACGGTTAATTTGATTGATTAGCTGATGAAGTATATTATATGAAAACTCCAAAAGATTATTTTCGTTTCTATTTAGAGTTTTCAATGTTAATAAAATATAGTTTGTTAACTATAACGCCTTAATAAATTTCAGGAAATTCTCCCTAAATAATGACAATTACCAAAGAAGTTATTATCGTTGGTGATACTGCTACTAATAATACTTTTATAATAATGTACTCTTTAATATTTTTAATATTGGTTGCCCCAAAAATAATGCTTCATCGTCTCGATTTTTCAGTCACTTGTGTGACTGTTTGCTTCTGCTTCAGTCATTGATCTTGGCGGGGGATGAAAATTGGAATTAATAATAAAAAGTGCAAAAGCAATGGCTTTGGATATTCATCTTCCAACATATTGAGTATGTATTTTACGTGTTGACATCATTGCACGTTACTAATAAAAATTCCATCTCTCGAACATAGTAGAACTTTAAAAGTATTAAGTGCGACATCTTATTTCCAAACAGTTTACGATATCATTTATTTTAACATCGTTTTCCTCAAAAGCAACATAGACATAAATCAGTAAAAATAATAAAATTAGACTTATACTAAAAACATTAACATTTTCTGGAGTCAATCTCCTTTTACGTCAATATGTTCTCGAGCCGCTTTAAAACTGGGTTTCATGATTTACTGAAATAACACACGTAGGTTATTACAGTATGAACGTGAAACAAAAATATAAATATTGTTTACTGCAGATTAATTTATACAACCCGGAAATTGTATGTTTTTAAGAATAATAAAAAAGCATGTTAATAAACATATCACTTAAACTGAAACATATTTCTTTGCCAAATAATGCATGTTTGTCTGAGATTAACAGGTGGTCATGTCACATGATTCGGCTGTCAGAGCAATCGATCATCTCGTGTAAGGTCAATTCCAAACGCGGTGCCATCATATCACATCAGCAACACGATCATATATTTAATGATAATCAGGAAAGACATATACGTAATTTAATTTTTACCACGTCAGATATTAATAAATATCGATATCGTTAAAATTTATATCATTATTGTCAATGATACAAGGAAATAATGTACATTTTGTATGTATGTATGTATGTATGTATGTATGTATGTATGTATGTATGTATGTATGTATGCATTATGTATGTACGTATGTATGTATGTATGTATGTATGTATGTATGTATGTATGCATTATGTATGTATGTATGTATGTATGTATGTATGCGTGTGTGTGTGTGTGTGTGTGTGTGTGTGTGTGGATGGATGGGATGGATGGATGGATGTATGTATGTATGTATGCATGTATGTATGTATGTATGGATGGATGTATAGTTTGTACGCTGTATCAATGATATACCCCAAGATGTATACATTTTGTCATTAAAAGGAAACGCTCCGGGCAACTGTGTATTGACCGAGTGAATGAACTCCTCACATCCCAGTGAGTGTGACCGCTACAAAAAATGTAGTTCTACGACTTTTCTTGTTGTTCACAATCACATACCCAAATTGAGAAGTTGACTGTTTTTTTTTTGGTTTTTTTTGAGTTTCTATTTTTATTCACAGTTATTAATTCAATATAAGACACACTCGTGATTTAAACAAGAAACATTGTTTTGTATGAAGTACGTAATGCTATACAAGCACGGTTACTAACCAGTTTACTGTAGGTTACTGGATACAAGTTCAGTTTTAATGTTTTCGTTCAGCGGAATATGTTGTTCTCTTTCACTCCAAATGTTTGCTTATTTTGTCCCTTATGCACGATAAGGGAGAGGGGAATGGATAAAATAAAGGATTCCGATGAGATTGTGTACCATTTTAATTTTTTTAGAAAACAGGGACTATTAATGCTGTTTATCGTTATTTTCATATGTTATTTTTGATCAATGAAATATTAGAAATTCATCATTAACTATATACCTGCAGTTGAAAGAATGGTTATATATTAATATTATTGCGCCATGGGCGGATTACAATTTGATATACCAATAGTATTGGTACCTTAATTTGCTTTATACCAAAAATTTAAATGCCATGTGTGTTTGAATGTATTAGGATAGGATTAACATTTGGGGTAAATGATAAAAATGGTTGACCTCAAGTTGGGTTGCATTGTAACATTATTAGAACTGAAGTCAGTTAACATAGGTTAATGGCAGCCTGATTAAAATCAGCTCTCCGTTGTCTTGCGTGAAGAACTGACATCGACTTCTAAGGGGTCATGTTCTTTTGACCTTTGAAATAGCCAATGGAAATGCACTTGCCAGAAACTTGAAAGGGAACCAAATCGTTCGGAACACATTGATGTTCTTCAGTCATACTGATCAGCCCCCTCCCCCAATGCGAATATATAGGATTTCATCTGACTGGTTGATACGATTATCAATTATGGTAATATCATTGGTCCCAAGAACAAGATCCCTAAGCGGTCGCTGTCAGAATTTCACGTAGGACAGTGAAGATTTGATTTTAATCAGACTGAGGTTATTGACTGAGTATTGGAAAATGTTGATCCCGAATGTATAAGGTAAAGGATGCCCTAGCTTGCTTGCGAGGCCATCCTGCGCCATGATCCCGAATGCATAAGGTAAACGATGCCCTAGCTTGCTTGCGAGGCCATCCTGCGCCACATGAACGAAGGCCAGTTATTTTTCAATAATCAGTCAATAACTTTTTTTATATTATATACTTAATAACAAGTATAGTAATCGTTCTATTATAACAAAAGGAATAATACAATTGAAACAATATTTTTTTTATATATATTTCATTGTTCACATGTTTTTCAGCTTAAGAATTAATCCTGAGCCCTGCGAATTAATATACACCGTTTTACTACTATGAAAACGCTCGCCAGCCGTGAATAAAGCATAGCTTGCTAAAGACAATGAAGTGTTATGTAGCAAAAGAGAAACAACGAAATAATAATACGAGAAATACATTTTTATATGAGGAAAAATGAGTCCATACATCAAGGCACAATTAAGAAAAGATGCGGCAAAAAAATAATCATCGAATGTGATCTTTGTGGGAGAATTGGTCGTTTTTAGATGTTCATGTCATTACGGAAGAAGAACTTGTGGAGGGTAGTTTTGGAACAGTAGTGTGCGTCCTTCTCTTCATTTAGATTGGCACGATTTTAATTGGTGACATTCTGGCTTAGGAGAGTGTTGTAACTGTTGTTTTTTTCTGACGGAGTGATTCGTGAATGTACTCTGAAGTTCCGCAATTCCAGCAGCAACCTTCATTAACGGCCCTAGGGTACTGTGTCCCGTCAGTCATGGGAAATACCTGAAAACAAGGATTATTATTTATTTTGATGTGGCTGTGGTTCACGAGATTCCATGTACAGAGTCAAACAACTTTATTCAGAGTGAATAAAAGTGCACCGTTAAATTGCAAAATAACATGCTCTTGAACCTGCTGATTGATACATCGTATTCAAGGTTAGAATGACGTGCTCTCTCTCTCTCTCTCTCTCTCTCTCTCTCTCAGTTTGTATTGTTTTTCTTGCAATTCTAACTCTTTGGATGTAGACCTATTCATAGCTTATTTATTTAATTTTGGTGGTGGTTATAGTAGACATTTGTTTAATTTCATCTAGGATGAGAGCTATACCTATCGTAGAGCTATATATATTGTAGAGCTATACCTATTGTAGAACTTTTACCTATTCTAGAGCAATACCTATTGTAGAACTTTACCTATTGTAGAGCTATATATATTGTAGAGCTATACCTATTGTAGAACTTTACCTATTGTAGAACTTTATCTCTTGCAGAGCTATATCTATTGTAGAACTTTACCTATTGTAGAGCTATACCTATTGTCGAACTATACATATTGTAGAACTTTACCTATT
Organism: Sinohyriopsis cumingii; assembly: GCA_028554795.2. Lineage (NCBI taxonomy): Eukaryota > Metazoa > Mollusca > Bivalvia > Unionida > Unionidae > Sinohyriopsis > Sinohyriopsis cumingii. The sequence continues at coordinate 75,351,496 of CM068830.1, forward strand.
GTAGAACTTTACCTATTGCAGAGCTATAAATATTGTAGAGCTATACCTATTGTAGAACTTTACCTATTGTAGAGCTATACCTATTGTAGAACTTTACCTATTGTAGAGCTATATATATTGTAGAACTTTACCTATTGTAGAGCTATACCTGTTGTAGATCTATACCTATTGTAGAGCTATATCTATTGTAGAGCTATACATATTGTAACTTTACCTATTGTAGAACTTTATCTATTGTAGAGCTATACCTATTGTAGAACTTTACCTATTGTAGATCTATATCTATTGTAGAGCTATACCTATTGTAGAACTTTACCTATTGTAGAGCTATACCTATTGTAGAGCTATATTTATTGTAGAGCTATACATGTTGTAGAACTTTACCTATTGTAGAACTTTATCTATTGTAGAGCTATAGATATTATCGAACTATACCGATTGTGGAGCTATATATATCGTTGAGCTATACCTATTGTAGAACTTTACCTATTGTAGAGCTATACCTATTGTAGAGCAATACCTAATACCATCAATCTCAGATGACCGATTCTGGTACTTGTGACAGGTACAGAGGGCTGCTGTAACCGTTGGCCTGTGGTGGACGTCAGCGTTAAAACTCTTTTAAAAAATGCGATCGGATCCCTTTAGTTCTGCTTTTCAGTCGAAAATATTTTCGGCATCGTGGCTCTGAAGTCATCCCTTTGGAGTCCATTCATGGTTTTGTTATCCATTTCATGATACTCCAGGGATGCTTCCATACTCCAGGTATTCTTCCATACTCCAGGTATTCTTCCCCACCTGGTGTTATTTTCAGTTGTATGTCTCCATATTGCAGTTTGAGATGCTTGTGCCTTACTTCCTAATCCAAAAGTAAAAGACTGCACATTGCAATACTTTGGTAGTTTCAAAACCATCCTAATTTTCTTTCGCGAGTCCCTCGCTAACATCATCTAGCCTGCTTGGTATTCAGCTTTTTCTTTTGAGTTTAAATAAACCTTTCCTCGTCATCTGGAAACATTCAAAGAAATAAATCTATTTCATCTTGACTCATCTCGAGCAATATATGGGATACGTCACAATTTTGGACGCGGTCAGCGTTCGTTGCTATTTTTATTTCGAAGTAGACAAACGTAGTTCTTCTAACGAGGGCACGTAACTACCATATAAGGAAGCGGTGAAAATTTTACTTTACTTCGGTCACTATCGCTGGGTATTGACCCTTAGCAACAATGTTAAACTAATTGGACTATTTATGAAGCATATAATAAGCGTCACTATAGGTAGGTATGGTAAATCCTATGTTCACATTACCCATAGCTTTAATGTGGTATCAAACGGATCTGACGGTATGTCTCGTGTTAAACCGGTCCGTAGGTTTAACATGGGAATGGTATTATGAGATCAAAGTTTTTGTGGGGACAGGGGAAAATATAATAATACCTTTGTGATTGTTATTACCTGTTTCCGTGTTCAAATATATATGCGTATGTACTGAAAAAAATTTATGTTAACATTTTTAGACACTATTCCATAAACGCATTTTTTGAGTACTATCCAGCACCAGCTATTGCTATTTGATTACAATCCAAACAACACATACACAACCAGCATCCTTGTTTTAATTACTATCGTCCTCGTATAGGAGTCAACGGGAAATTAACATGGGAGGAAAGGTTCCAAATTTGATAGGGGTCTACGACAATTTGTGTCTTGTGTCATGTTAAAAATAAACACGCCTACTATAAGATGCAAAGGAATTAATCTTAAAGAAGCGGATAAAAGTACACAAAATACAATCAACAACACCACATGTAATATCCTACACTCCACCTATACTATCCAAAACCACACGCTCATTATCCATACGTCCTTGCCAAATAACTAAATGTTATCTACTGTCAAATATATAGCAGATATCTTAACTTTTATCACGAGGAGAGTAGTCATAAGTCTTTTTGGAAGCATACTTTCGAATTACTCTCTTGTAAATATTTGTACAGAAGTTCTGATTTGTTTTGGCTCTTCCATCTTCATAGACTGAAAAGTAAATGAGTATTTTCTTTTAGGTCGGGTGGTACTCTACATACAGAACGATAGTTGCGTAATAATGTTTTTTAAACGTCGCCTTTCTTGAAACGATCCAGCAGTTCCACAAGCCAAACGATGACGAAATTCTGTGTCACCTAACACTTCCAAGATGTAGCATCAGAAAACAATAAAACAATATTTATTTTAAAATGATACTCGCTTGTGTATTGCATTGCAATAGAATTTTCAGATCATTAATCTAAATAGAAAATAAAATGGAGAGATGCTTTTGCCATTAGGAACCCAAAGTGAACTAGTCTGAGTGAGTTAAGCGCTTTACACATGACTGCACTGAGGCATAAATAGATTGAAGCTCTCTGTGACACCACATCATACTAATTTTTGCCAGAGACTTGTCCTTTCTACATATCAAATGGTTATTTTAATTCAGTAAAGGCACTATAAGCGTTTTCATTTCAGAGTGAAGCTGTTAAATAAAAAGTTGCATTAAAAATGGATGTTATACTATTATTCTTCTTACAACCTAATTGTGTACCAATAAGAATTTCATACTTAATTGCCAAGGAGGACAGTCTTTGATGTAATATGCTACTGAAAACGTATCCTATATATATATATATATATATATATATATATATATATATATATATATATATATATATATATATATATATATATATGTATATATATATATATATATATATATATATATATATATATATATATATATATATATATATATATATATATATATATATATATATATATATATATATATATATATATATATATATATTGATTGTTATTCTTATAAAATTACTTATATCTGATGGATCACTATATTTATTCCAAAAATGGTATGTTAAGAACAATGCTCCGATTTGAAGGATAAACAACGCCTAGAAAAAAATCATATTAAAATGCTTCAGCGTGTAATTTTCTAAATGTCGCAAAGACTGAGTAATATATTCATTCAAAGCTCAATCAAGACCCGATGCTTTATTATTGTTTAAACTTGATACAGCTAAGCTAAGTTCTCCAGTTGTAAATGCAGTATCCAGTTCGGCATTAGAGGTTGGCTTGAATACCCATTTATATCTTCATCTCTTGTATGTTTACACTCTGCTAAGATTATCCAGTATTAATCTCTGGTAAATTTGTTGCAACTTTTCAAAATCGTCATGAAATTCACAGCAGTCATTGCAATAATTATTGGAATGTTTTGGACTTATAAAAGGACTTCAAAACTCATGTGTATTTCCTGTTTTGTAAATCATGTATATTTTAGTCTCTGGACATGTTCGGCATAACCTTTGTGTTATTTTTAATCCATTATTTAATTTGTTCCATTCACTTCGATTTGAAATTTTTTATATAAAAGAAAGCACTTTCATATGTTTTCTTTAGTCATTTCATTCAACATAATGCCAATGAGCATTATGTCTAATTGGAACAATAATAATTCCCAACGTAAAAATGTACCATTTATCAAAATATCGAATGGCCTTTTTTTGTATTAATGCCACTCAGTGTTTCAGCGTTTTCGTCAATTAACCTTTGCTCTATGAGTCCAATAGTACTAGAATTAAAGTGTTCGTCGAATTCCCTAAATGTCAGCGTAGGCAAGATGGCGGATGGTACAGCAATATGCGTATCATAATGGGACTGAAATGCTTTGCAAGCTTTAATAGAGTTACCACTGAACGGATTCTTTCTATGTATCTATTTCTCTCTCTCTCTCCCTCCCTCAGTTACTCTGCTGGCGGATAATTTATTTATCTGTGCAAGAGGACAGAGGACATTACTATAAATAATGGCGGTTTTCAAATTGTGACCAGTAAGCGAAATACAAGAAAAAACTTCAAAGGACCCAAACAGTTTGAACAACTTTCGATGGAGGATAGACTTTCATTCATTTTTGAGGATATACAAGTGATAAAGTCAGGACAAAATGTCATCTTGTAAATCAGGTTTTCCGAATGCAAAAAGTTGACCAAGTCATTTTAGTCACAAATACATTTGTTGATAGATTCTGGCAAACTATTTAATATATATCGAACCTCAATGTAAAAGAAACAGTCTGGTTGTCTAGGGTATTGACTAAACGTTCGGAGAAAACTGTTTAGATTTGGTAAGAAAATTGATATCCAGTCAAATGAATCTTAATGTGAATTCCGAGTACATTGCCGATGCGCACAGGTTAGTGGTACATGAAAAGGAGAATCGATTAAGCCCAGACTATGAGGCGCAAGCGACCCATCAAATTCGCATTTACGACAATTGTGACACCACGTATATTTTAGAAAATGCCAAAGCTTCGAAAGGCACCAAGGTTTCAATTGATAAGAGATTACCCGCGAGAAATTGTCGAAGCGACACACAGACTGAGGTCACAAGTTAAGGTGGTACGCCAAAGAAATCCGGGGGACAAAATGTCTATACAGCATTTAGAAAAGCTGGTTATCAACGTCACTGTCATCAGTGACGAATTCCCAGATTAGGTGGCTACAACGAAAGCTACTCGCAAAGCAACTTCCTCCTGGTCAGTTACAAAACACACGTATACAAAGAGCGAATCATGATCTATGAAAATGCAAAGCAACAATAGCCTCGATGATGGAGTACATTCTTTACTGCGTAAGACAACACCTTAAGAATAAGAACAAAATGTGGATGAAGATGAGGAGCACAAGTCTCCAAGTGAAGATACATTGCCCTCCATTACAGTGATCTCGGCGAGTTCATTGAGTACAGAGCTTCTGACCGGTGACAAAATGGCGAGGAGTACAGCACCAGAAAAGCAGTATCTTCAACAAGACACTTCAAGAGAATTTATTGATTACGATCAGCAAGGCATCAATACTTGACTTTAGGGAAATCTCTAAAACATCAAAATATTGCCAATATATACATGGAGAAACAGGAGTATATTTCCTCCAGTTTTGATACAAACAAAGCATCAACCACTCGATCTAAAACTAGATTACCTCCTCCATAAGTTCAAACGAATGATTCAGCAAACATATCAGTCATGAACGAGAAACTCACCAGGAAAACATAGCTGGACGCCAGTTGTCCACAAAAAATGATGTTACTCAATTATCCGCTTTCCGTGTGTTGAATTAAAAATGCAGTATTTGTGATGATGGGTTGAGATCTTAGCAAAAAATGAATGTAACATGAAGCCAACTGTAAGCATGACAATGCATACCCAGTAGCACTTTACACAGAAAAATAAACACAAAAGGTCATCACAAGACACTATAGGATAGGACCCTAGAAACTTAGACTGCGATTTAAGATGTGGTAATGAAAATTCCTTGTCTGATAAGGAAACGCCGAAGCCTAGGTGTGGTGGGGAAAAGAGATTTAAAGCTTTTCTTTTTTGAATATTCAAGGGTTACATACAAGAAGAGTGAATGAACTAAAATATTATGAGGTAACTGAAATAGTTTTATTTTAAATATGACATTGCTCTTCTTGCAGAATCTTGGACAAATGAATTATCTGTTTTGTTAATAAAATGATTTACATAATTTATTTTGCATAGAAAACTAGAGAGAAAAAAAAATTAAATGTAAATGAAACCTTGCAAATATTAGAATTACAGTTGTTAGGGACAATATATTTGCGGGTATGAGTTTAACATATTATGGCTTCAGTTTGGTGGTTCCTTATTTGTGAAAATGTTTGCATTTAAATCTAATTGGCAATATGTGGTGGATACAATTATTTCTGGCATGCTCTTACAATCTCTGGTGAGAACAGAAGCTGACGGAATATACGATTGTAAATTTCTCGTAAGTGGCGATTTTAATGCCCGAACGTCGACTCGACCAGATTTTGATGTTGATGACAATAGTCGATATATGTATGCATTAAACGAGGAGTGTATTGTTGATGATTAAAATACTATATCCAGTGTTTCACACAATTTTGTGCATTCAGACTCTAATGAAATTCAGTTTATTGACTTCTGCAGTGAATTTGTTTACGTATAATGAATGGACGTGTAGGTAATGATAAGAATATTGGCAGTATGTGTATGTTGGACACAGTGTATGTTGTTTAACAGACTGTGTTAATCCTTATCATTCCCTCTTCAGTTCTTATAATCACTTAATGTTAGTGAGCCTAACATTTTGTTATCAATTGCTTTGTATGCTTTCCGTTAGACTCGAATAATGTTAATAATGTCGATGCAACATTTATGAAAGAAAGAGAATATCAGACTACAGAGGGTAAATATACATGGCAACCATAGTTGAGGAATGAATATGAATCAAAATTAAGTGACGATTCTCTAATCCAACATATATAAGTTATCAAGGAAAAATTGAGAATGTTAACGCTGACACCATTGCATTTAGCTTGTCAGCACTGAATGATATTTTCCATTCTTTTAGGATTTAAAAATGTCATGATAGAATGCCGGATAACTATGATGGGACAAATATATAATCCTTGGATTAATGATCAGTGAGAAGAAAAACGGTTCAACTTTTAAAGTTAAATGAATCATTATCGAGTTGCAAATGACAGGTGCGAGATCGAACTATAAGAAACTTACACGAAATCAGAGCTAAAACATTAGCATTTAAAAGGCGAAATTTAATGATTCAGAGTTGTTGGTACCAGAAGATGTTTTACACTTTAAAGAACTATTTGTAAGAGGAGTAAGTTAATGAATCCCGTATTGAAAAATGGCCACTTGTCCATAAACGTGGTCCGAGAGTCTAATTATAGCGTTGCATAAAAAGGCCTTAATTAAGATCATGTTAATAATTACGGAGAAATAAACGTAAGGTTGCATAGGTAAATAATTCACTCGTGTACGTAATAATAGACCAAGTGACGGGGCAGAAAACTATCATGTCTTTAGCGAACGACATGTATGATTTACAACAAAACATAAGCATATTTGACAATATTTTTTATTTTAAATGAATTTAAATAACATATTATTAATCAAGGTAAACCATTATGTTGTGCGTCTGTTGATTTACCAAAGCGTTTGATAACATAGAGGATTTGTGTGGTATAAATTATTAAAGCTTGGTTTAATGAGAGATTATTTATATATATATATATATATATATATATATATATATATATATATATATATATATATATATATATATATATATATATATATATAATTCATGTGAAATAAATGTAATGTCAAAAGTTATACATGAAATATGAAAAAGTGTTAGGGGATAAATTCTTTCGTATTCGTGGTGCCTGGTAAGGTGAATGTTTATTACCATTTCTCTTTTCAGTATCTGTAAATGCGTTATAAGAATAGTTTGCCATGCGTGGATCTGAATTTATAGATATTGGTATGCTACGCCTTTTTATTTGTTCTTTCTCGAAGACCTTCAGGCCGAGATAAATTATTAGAAGATTGTTGTCCTAAGTGGAAACGCATATTTAACCTCGACATGTAATGATTTTAAAAAATACTGGAACTTGATCTTTTGAAATATGAAAGCCTTATGATAGTTTAAAATTTTATTCTGCACTTGTAGTTTTCGAGTGTTTTTTTAGTTTCTAATTCGTTCATAATTTTGCAAAGAAACATGTTTAATTTTTCAATAATTTCTAATGTTATTTCTCATACTATCTTAGTCTTTTAAACTGTAAGGTCGTACGTAATACTATATCTTACTCAAGTTTATTCCAGCTTCCCTGAAAATCACATTCAAGGAGATAATGAAATTCGTCCCCAATAAGGTTATTCTGACTGTTTGGTACATTTCTTTCTTAATATGGAATTTTATTCCACCGTCCAGTGTCTACAGGTATTTACGGCATTTCAAAACAAGTAAGCACAATTTCCTGGAAAATTAACTACAGCATGTTTCTAGAACGATAATCTAAATTTGGGTGATATTAGTCTCTTTCTTTCTATTACAACATGTGGGTCAAATGGAATAACACAAGTGAAACATCTTTTTGATATCATAACCAAGAATCATCAACAGAATGTTACGGTCAAAAGGCTCAGTACTAACAATTTCATTGAATATTTCTCAATTAATTGCAAAATTATATGGTCAGTGAAAAAGAAAATGAGATGCTCAGATGGTTGTTTTAATCTAAGGAAATTTTTTAAAAAAATTCTGTATATCAATGTTGATAAAGAATATAACAAATCAACCATATGGAAAACATCCAACATTATCTAGATAGTAAGGATGCCAGATAAGTGATCACACCTGGAAAACTCTAATCTTAGCATAAAATTGCACTAAATATAGAACATTCAATTGCCTTTCAGTTTAAATTCATGCACAGAATTATTGTAGCAATTTAAATTTTGACAAAAAATATATTTACAAACGACGATACATGTTCGTTTTGCAAGGAAAAATTTTAACTACTAAACATTTATTTTAAAATTGTCCAGTTATTGAAGATTTTCGGAAATCTAGGTTTGCATGGATCAGGAATTATATATTCGGTCTAAAGATTAAAAAAAGAGTTTGTTTTCCATTTTGTTTGCAAGCTATCTAATTTATTGTTCCCAATGTGCTTAAAAACAACTTGTACAAGTTACAAAAGTAAAATTTAATACCAGAAAACTAGAAAAATATTGAGCAGGGCTGTATAATAAGAACATACTCGTCTGAAAAAGGTGAACAACCCTTTCCCAAACTTAAACAGCGCACTACAGCTAAACATGAATCCGATATTGAGTTTCGTATTTTAATGTAACATTTTCCAATCTGAGTAAGACACCATTTTCGTTGATGGGTGTTAGGACACGTGTTTATTCATCTTTGTGCCTGGCGTTGCGCATGTGTGTGTGTATGTGTGTGTGTGTGTGTGTGTGTGTGTGTGTGTGTGTGTGAAAGAGAGAGAGAGAGAGAGAGAGAGAGAATGTGTGCATATGTGAAAGAGAGTTTGAGAGAGTGTGTGTGTAAAAGTTTTTCTGAGATATATAACTATACTTATATTTAATAATATAGCAATGTAATCATGAAGTCAAGATTTCTCAACAATTATGCATGACTATAACAAAACTGTGTCAGATGTTGCTCGTGGGAATTCGCAAAACCCTGACATTTAAATTTCAATTAAACAGATAAAGGACACATTGTAAATGTTTCTAGCAAACGAGTTAAAATAGATAGCAACTTGTTTTAAACTGTAGTTCAATAAAACCTTGTCTTAAATATGTAAAAATATTTGTGAGTCAGTTAAACGTTGTAGTTGAAAGACTTGTGGAACCTGGAATAACACTATATAAGCATCATATAAATATTGTTATTGAATAAAAATGGTTCATATGACCTATACAGAGAATTGTTATTAAATACATCTGGCTATCCTACGCATGGTTTACTTGCATGGTAATTCACGTTGGCAGCAGACATTTCTTGAAAGTGGTGATAGTAATGACGTTGGAATAACACAGTACAAGCAAGGTAGAAGAAAACATTTGCAACAGTCCTTTGGAAAGATATATTCTACATGCACAATTAAACACAATTATTATGTCTGCGACTATTTGAACAACCGCTCATTTGAAACTTGCTGACAATGGCAGATCCTTGACAGACGGTCAAATTGGCAGAGTGAGCTCCCTTGCTGCTTGGTTCCTGTAAATATTATATACCTTAGAAAGGGACTTACGTTACTGTAAAATACGGTAATTTTCTAACTACCAGCATAATAAAATCTAATCGTCGTCGTCGTCGTCAATGTCAAGATTGTACTTCCTGCGAGCTCTCTCAAAAATATCTGACATGTCATCGTCATCGTCATCATTTATTTTCGTGGACAGCAGTGATCGCTCGTCCGTCCTATCTATGCCAGTCTCTGGCTTAGAGAGATATTTGTCCAAATTGACTTGCCAACCGTTTTTCGCCGTGGAAGAATCTTTAGCTTTCACAGCGTTATTCTCTTTTCTAGTGGGTCCTAAGGTTTTGGTTTTGATTACGCCTCTGTTTATCTTCGATCGATCGCTTTCGGATTCTTTTTGAGAATTCTTTATATCATCAGTTGTTTGCTTGGGGATGCATTTTGATGGAATGAGTTTGTCATAGCCTTTATTATCGGATTTTGTTTCAGTTATGACTTCTACCTTTGCTTTGACTGTTTGATTACTTTTTCCTTTATTACTGTCCTTTGGCACATCCTTTGTTGTGGTCGTTGTGACCTTGATCACCGTCTTCTTGTCTGACTCGTCATTTTCGGATGTGTTTGGGTCCCTATGCGAAGCGTATTTAAGATCCACGGTTCCACGCGAATCACGGTTGTTGTGTTGTGTGGTAGGATGGTTAAATCTGGTAGATTGCTGCTCACGGCCATTAAAATGACTCTTGTTCTCACTTTGTTTAGTAGAATCACCAGTTGGCTGGATTTTTCCTGTGTTAGAGTCATTTCTCATCATTTCATGCACGTTCGGATTGGTCGTTGGTTTAGTTTCTTGTTTTGTGGTTGTCGTCTTTGTTGTAATGATTTTCTTAATGATGACGTTCTGCCCGCTTGCGTCATCTTCATCATAGTCTTCTGTTGTCGATGGATGTTGTTTCTGCTGATGATGTTCAAGAGTCGGTATCGGAACAGCACCGGATGCAGGGTCTTTGAAATATGTCAGTTGAACCTCTTCTTTTGGAGCTGATATAGTAGGACTATGTCGATCTTGTTCGTCTAGCTTTTGTGAGGCCGAATCTGTCTGTTTATCCTTCCTTATTGTTGTAGGACTATTTCTCGATATTGCCTCATTTTTTCGGGGCACTGTATCATTTCTTTTTTCAATCGGTTGTGTTTTTGTTGGAAGAATTACTTCTCTTTCCGGTTGAGGGTCATTACTTTTCAAAATGCCGTTATTCTGATGCTTTAAATATGGTAAATTTTGGTCATTTTTTTGTCGATCAGTATCATATATATTGTTTACCTTCGCATACTCTGTGGATTTTGAAGTTGGTTGGTACACATTTCTATGTGAAGAGCTTGAAGGAATTTCGATCTTTACACTTCTCTTTCTTCCTCTTGATGGAAGGACATTTGATTTATGATTATCGTGTCCTGTAATTCTGTGTGTTTGCTGTGCTGCATTTATGTATGGTAATCCGGGTCTTCCTCCTTTCGTTCTGTTTGGCGAGTTTGATGCAGCAATGTCTCGTGGATAAGTTGCAATCTGTATCTTTGCACCCCTCGGAGGGCCTTTCTCCTCTGTCGTCTTGGTTTTGGGAGAAGCCCTGTGAACATACTGATCTGGCGAACTACTCCGACTCTGCTGAGCACGCTTAGTTTCAGTTCGCCTCGGGTAAGACGTTTCTATTTTGGAGGAGTTCTCTAGAGATGATGGCATGGAGTCATTCAGTTCTGGAACGGCATTAAACATATTTATTGTTTTAAGGAGAGAGATGTCGAGAACAATCATTTTCATTTTTAATATGAAAGAAGTAATAACGGAAATGACAAAAAGCTGATAAAATGCTAGTCTTGCGGTATTTGCCACACCTAGTCTTATCTTAAAGTCATTATTTAGAACAAACCCTATATAACTGTGCGATTAGAAAGATATACCATCCAATCTCATATCGTTCAGTTGATAATTAAAGAACTTAATACAGTAAGGAAGGGTCTTTATAAGGCTGTTGCTGAAGTGAATATAACTTAAGTCGTTACAATATTTTAAACAGGGGAGTTCTAGTTAGGTACACTAAGGAAAAATCTCCAAGGCAATTGGAAAGAAAAAGAAGAAAGGAAACTGAAACAAAAATAACAAAATACCATAGTAGGCATATAATATAAAGCCCGGCTGACATGAATAACTAATAGCTCGAAACAAGATCAGGCAAACAAGTGATCTGGGCAACAACAAACAAAACGTTTCTGTCAAATAGAATCAGTTTGTTGAACTGTTTTTGCAAAGTAATTTCTTAAAGAAAGAGTTTAAGAACGGTATAGGTGTGAGGCCAGGTCAGTATATGAACGCAATCAGGCAGATTATTGACCAATCAGTGCTTATTTCTAGGACTGTTTAGTGTCAGAGAGTCAGAGCCAGAGACAAAATAATAGTCCTTCTTTTATACACCAGCTTTGTCTTTAAACTTTTTTTTTTTGTTGTTGCTAGTAAGGGCAACCATTACATGGCGGATCGGCATCATTAGAACAAACTGAAAGACCTTCATCCTGGAATGATTTCTGTCAAATCATGTTAGTAGAATTAGGAAAAGAAATCGTTTAAAGTCGTTTTGTACTATTTTAAGTATCAAGCGGCTATTGATAGCAGATAGGCATTATCAACACAAGCATGGAAACACTCATGCCCGGATGTTGTCAGTCAGATCTGTGCTAGAAAGTTTTGGAGAAGTAGTAGTATGTTCCGTTGAAAAAATTGAAGCATTATTGGATGGGAAATAGGCATTATTGGATGGGAAATAGGCATTAAATGCCAAACTACGTTTACGTTTATAATTATGTGTATTTTTACGGAAGATATGAATTACTTGTAAAAACAGTAGGGGCATTCAAGTTAGTTTTGTTCAGCCAGTCTTCCGTATGGCTATGCGATATCTTCAACGAACGAGGATCTGATAAATTAGTGTTTTGATAGCTGTTACTGGTTAAACGGATTTCAGTCAAATTTTGCCGAAGCCAAAATCATTTCTAGCCATGTAAGAACGTATCTAGACATACTTTCTGCGATAACTCATGCCAAAACTTTTATAGTAAGCTTAATCTAGTAGCAATCTATTAACACACACGATGCTGCAGCGTACATATTTCAAAAGTCAATTGCTCTGACAATGTTTGCAAGATATATGACTTCGTCTCATCCTTACATTAACGTTTTACGTCACATCATCTTATCAGCCAATCAAATTACATTTCCAGATTTTGGAATAGCCTCGATCTGGTGTTAACAAGAAAAATAATTGTTTAACATTCACTGACAGTCAGTGTAAATTGGCAAGCCAATTTCATAGGAAGGGAACTGATACAATTTTTGTCGTCCGGCTGTTTAGTGACGACATTGGTGACTATATTCCTATAATGGTTTGTTTGAAAAATCGCTCTTGAATTGTAGTGAATTGTTCGTATTTTCACATTAGCCCATTGTATGATAGGTAGATAGTACACATTTCTTGTACTTTGTTCAAAGATAGCAGTTGATTGTTATTCCACCTTGGTTTAGTCTTTTGTTTCGTTTCTTTACCATAGCCTGGCTTGGCGCAGATCTCACGGAGGAACGCGGGAGGCCTCATTAAACGATAATATTTTCAAACGATAATACCCCTCTGACAAATCTGTTCAAGTTATTTTGAGTTATTATTTTTTTAGAAGTTGTTTACAATTTTTGTTTTACTCTTAGTAATTGCGGCCATGAATGATGGTTGATCGGCATCATTTGTTTAGACTTCAAAACAAGGATCCAATCAGTAAAATGTAGTCCAATACTTTTGAGAGGTTTATGATAAGCAATAGCGTACATACTGTACGGCCTATCACCATCATTTGCGTAAACGTAAACTATATTTGTACAAGAATACTTTCAGGAAAATCGGGTCAGATTCTCTTGATTAGTTCTAGGCGAAGAGGTCTTGTGCAGGCTGTTCCTGATTTTAGTTACTACAGTCATATCTGATGACGGACAGGCACAAGAGGTACAACAGAAAAAGACGGTGTGCCAAGATATTTTGAATCAAATGAAGTCACATGCTGTTGAGCTGCTTTGCGGTTTTTGTGAAGTAACAAATGTTGGGAGCCGAAGTACGACGCATTGCAAATAACACACAATGCATGCCAGGCGTAACGCTTTCACATGGGGTTTATCATCAGAGATTAAAAACATGAAAAAGAACCGTTTTATAAAAGAGACAATTATCTTTACCTTCTTCTGCCATTTGCAACATAGCTTGTGCTTCTTCCAATATTTCATTTACGTTTCGTCTTTTTACAAGCGGTTTGCCTACAAATGATACGGAATTAAATAAATGTTTACTTAATGTATCTCTAGAAAATAATAATAATAATAATAATAATAATAATAATAATAATAATAATAATTAATGATGACTATTAGTGGATATATCGATTGAAAAATAAAAGAAATTATATATATATATATATATATATATATATATATATATATATATATATATATATATATATATATATATATATATATATATATTCTTATGTCACTTGTTTGGGCTCGAATAAACAGTAGCACAAGAAAGAGTGAAAACATCAAGCTTTGAAATAAATACAATAATTTATTTCTCTGGAAAAATTCTGTAAAAATGAAAAAATATAAACTTATGGTTTTATAGAATCAAATAATTAAAAAAAAATCCAAGAATAATCCACAAATAAAATTTTTGAAGTCCTAATAACAAAATATTCTACTGATTTCAAGTTCAAATCCCGAAAAAGAATCCGAGATGGAAGACGATGATGTATGCTACAATCTGTAGTGTTGAAGTCTACAGTTCCTTGTAGAAACAAGAATTTTCACTCCGGTTTTGGAAATCAAAATAAATTTCTTATAAGATCTGTCTTTGATTAAGAATCTCACATGAGCACATGCATTTTACAGAAAAATAATAGAATTAATCCTTTTGAATCCAAGTAATTTGAAATAACTCCAATCCAAGTAATATGAAATAACTCCAAACAGCACAACATACAACTTCCAGTTTAACAGCCCTGCTTCCACCGAGAATATCTCTCCAAAACAGAGGTTATATCGTAGCCTAAACCGTAAACAAGGGGTCACGTGATCATCTTCTCGAAGCTTACAGAAACTAGGTACTTGTTAAACATCACCTACACACAGCGTGAACCTGACGAAAACCAATCGTTTTACTCTATGAAATAAATTTTAAAAAATTGTTTACATCTTAAACCCGAAGTCCCGTCATGACCTCGACAACAATCAATCATTTTAAAATAAAATAGAACTTGTTTACGTGGATGCTACAAATTTCGAAACAAGGTCAGGATTTAGATCAACACTTGGTGTTTATAAACTAACAGTCAAGGTCAAACTATTTTCTGAAAAAAGTATCATCTCTAGTGAATAAATTTACATTACACTATCATGTACTGAAAAATATTTTTTTTAAAAACTGACAAATAATCGAATTCAAATAAATATATATGAAATCAGATAAAATTAAATCAAATATACATAACAATATATACAAAACAAGTAACAAGTTTTATTAATTTGAGAAATTTAGAAGCAGTTATATACATAAAAATATTCAAAACAATAAGTAGCAGAATTTAGTATACATTTCATAGTGGGATCATGAGATATATCAGTGGAAGGAAAATGAAATCGCTACAATTGATATAGGAAAGATTTCTGCTCTTATGTATGTTGCTTAAATATGTATTTCCATATTTAGGTCATTTTTCTTCTTCTTCTGAACCTCTCTCTCGCCATCAGATCTTTAAATATGTTAACCATTTATATAGTCAATTTATGCAGTCAATGATGTTCGATAAATAAATGACTGTCTACGAACTCCAAGCAGCAACAAGCAGACTTCATGTATTAATTATTTCTAATTAGTTTTCTACATAAATAATGGAAATTATCAGTAGTTGAATTTACATTACATGTTCCCGAGTATTCTATAACTGTAATATTCCACGACAAAAGGGTACACATTCTTTATATATATATATATATATATATATATATATATATATATATATATATATATATATATATATATATATATATATATATATATATATATACATACAAATGTATCTTGAATAATGCATGCTCGGATGCATATTTTAAAATCAAATTCAAATCGATTAAATATATCTTATCGATAAGGCACTCGATGTAGCACCTGCGGCCGCGCGAGTACCTATTCTTTGTTAAGTTTGAAGTGTAACGGTCACAACCAAGACATCAATATCGTTCACGTCGTAAATCTTAAATGGCTGAGTCTAATTCTTGTGGTAGTAATTTTTCCCCCACATATTATTTCAATTCCAGTTTCAACATCCATAGGAGACGACGATGACGATGTTCATGATGAGAACGACGAGGAAGACGACGATAATAATGATGACGATGATCAAGAAAAGATTACGACGACGGAGAAAACGACTATGAAATTCGAAGGACGTAGAAGATGACCATAATGAAGATGACGCAAATTTTATGACGAAGAAGACGATAATGGGGATGATGAGCAGGAAGAGGAAAATGTTTATGGTTTGTGGTATTGTGTTTAACGCCATGTTTCAGCAGATGATATGCTATACGTTGCGGCCACTATATCTGGTGGAGGAAGAACCCAAGAAGAACCTCCGACACATGGTTAGCTTAAAGAAGAAGAATACACAGAAGAAATAAAAGACGACAACGATGAAGCAGAAAGAGATGAAAGAGGAAAATCTGTATTTTTGTGTCATTATATCTGTATAATTGTCATTAATGACAGTTATTTTGTAAAAAGGAACGCATATGTCATTACCATGGGAAACCCCATCTCTGATTGTTATGAGAAATTATATCTCTCACGGAAGTAGGAACGGAAGAGCAAATGCAGAAAATGGGGTCGTCTCAGAGAATTCCGAAAACCAGACAGCAATTTGTCTTTAAAACATATGGTTTGAAATGACTACACACCTGTTTCCGGTAGGCGAAACTATTCGCCTTACCGAGCATTTATTATTTATCTTGTATTAAAAGTCGTCAGTTGATTTTTCATATAATTTATCATTGTTCTTAATAAGTATCGGGAATGAAAGAAATGTTTAGTCATTAAACAAAAACAGCGGTCTAGAAGAATTCTATTTACCGTTACCGTCCAAACAATTACGGATACAACCGAGTAAATCACCTCTCCGAATGAGCCAAATAGCGGTTTCAAAATACTATTGTTAATATAATATTGAAGATGATGGATCTGAACGAAATTAATTTGTGTTAGCACTAGACAAGAGATGAAAGCTATGTTAAGGACGAAATCGGTTTAGCCAACACCTGACATTCTAGATTAGAATGTCGCACTTTGGACGCAGTGAAGGAATCAAATGACTGCCGAAAATTGATGTGTCCCCCAAAATATAAAGTACGCATATCATTTAATCGTTGCGTTGATAATGATACAAAAAAGTCTTCAGTCTGTGCTCCCTACCACTCCTCAGACAGATGTCCAACTCTTGGTACAACACTTTATGAATAAAGATACATTTTGGCGTGTCTGTTGGCGAAATATGTTGAATTTTCTTTCAAAAGATTTCAAGAAATGTTAGTAGGAAATTTGTTGGTTGAGCAAACTGTTATTATTTTAAAAAGTTTGTCTTCTTTCCAGGAGAATGATTAAAAAAATACAGATTCTTACTGTTCAGATTAGTCAGTCCCACGGCAATATCCATTATTTCTGTTGACAAAATATCAATATCATAAAATTACACATTATATCCAGGATTCGTTTAGTTTGTATACGGTCCTAACTAATATAGCACCAATATAAAGACTACAATAAACTCGTCATTATATATGGTCCTGATTAATATAGGACCAAGATAAAGGTTACAATACACCCATTATTATATATGGTCCTGAAAAATGTCTGACCAAAATAAAGGCTACAATAAACCCGCCATTTTATATGATCCCGATTAATGTATGATCAAGATAAAAGTTACAGAAAAAAACATAACTTACATTGGAGATGTTAATTAAGAACTCGCGCATTATTATCTTCATTCCAAATTAGAATTAAGTGGAGTTCAAACATATTTTCTTTTGAAAATGTCCACAGTCAATATTTTGTTTTCTAGAATCATAAAATCGAAAAGATAAAACTAGCACGATATAATCTCATTTCATTTACTAGAGTACCCAATGTAGACACTGACTCTTATATGCAGAAATAACTAATACAAACCACATTTCTCGAGATTTCATCCAGGTTTTGTCAAACGTGAAAAGAATTCTTGATAAAGTACAATAAAACAATGAAATTAGGGCGGAACTTTGTTAAATGAATTCATCTAAAAGGACATTCCCCATCATCATCATATAACATTCCCCATCATCATATTATAACATTCCCCATCATAATATTATAATGGCGGGTCGTGCAATTTTCTAATCGCGGGCAGTTTTCGTCATAATACGAAAAAGGAAAAGTAATTTCGAAAGAAAGCGGAAGTTTTGAAATATACTACAGGACTTTAAATATAGTCAACTTAAAATTATGAACATAAATTACTTTTTCTATATATTAATTGACTAAAAAAATACTGGTTTTACTTTAATGAAGTAAAATAAAAAGCCTGGATAAAACATAATAATGGGACTGTTATTTAATATAATGTATAATATTTATATGATAAAGAAACATATTAAATTAACGCTAAGTGACAGTACGGTGTATCCTACCTTTCTCATCTTCATCTTCGAAGTATACGCTATCGATGCCTTCGAGTTTTGGGGGCCGATCGTTGGTCTGCCAAGTAGGTCCCGTTTTCACTTCAAACATTTGTTGGTATTTTTTCTTGTTCTTTTTGGATAATGTAGCGGGATCTGTATCTGCCTTTGGTATCAGCCTCTTTCTTTTCAGTTTAGCTTCGAATTCCGGTTCACCGTCTAGGTCTTCCGGCAACCCGTACACGTGCCGACTCATGTGTTCATGCGCAAGAACACGGGAAGTGACGTACTGGGTCATGAATCTTTTCCAGGCATCATCTTCGAACTTCTGCCTCAGATATGTCAGTTGCTCTCTTTGTTTCTCTTTTGTCTCCATTTTCAATTTTTCTCGTTCTATCAATTCTTCCAGCCTTTTCCTAAAGTCCTCTTTCTGAACTTCCTCCAATTTTTCAAAGAACTGCCTGGCTCGTTTAGCTTTACCACTCTTACCATAGATGTCTTGTATATAACGATACTGTTTAGCCTGCGGTCGGCCAAGCATGTAGTTTTTACGTTTATATGGCGGAATGTGCTGAACTGATCGATATAAATTATCCCTCTCTAACTCAGCAGACCCCTTCTTTAATCGTGCACTTTCTAGTGCCATATAGTAGGTCTCCTCTCCGGTATAAGTCTTATTTATTACCCGTTTGTCATTTATTTGTGGGCGAAATGTTAAATTGTCCAACTCTTCCTTCGTTAGATGAGTGTTACCTCTAATCAAAGTATAGCCTCTCACAAGGGAGTTTTCATCCAACAGGAAACGAACTCTCGTATGGCTGAAATCACTATCCGTTTTATCCGTAATCTCGGTCCAATTATCACTTTGTTTTGACAATAACGTTCGGCTGTTTTCCGTCTCACTTGAGCCCGAACTGAAATAGTTCACGGTTATATCAACAACTCCATAGTGGATAATGCCACTAGATAAATAATAATAATAATAATAATAATAATAATAATAATAATAATGATGAGAGGAGTAATCAAAGAATTGGCGATTTGCTAATCTCGTTTTTAAATATCGGCATATAATTATAAATATACATGTACATGTACGGGGAAGGGGATAAATATTAAACACTTTCAAGACTGTATTTATAGTCTACACGTAATTCAACTAATTGAAGCTGTCGTTAAAACTATATATATATATATATATATATATATATATATATATATATATATATATATATATATATATATAAACAGAAAGCTTTGAAAGAAGATTTACACCGTACATCCGCAATTAATATTTCAGTCCCTGCTTGTCTGATACAGTTAACATGAAACGTGTCTTTTTTTCTCTCCTGTCCCTCCCGAAAACTAACGCACGCTTGCACGCACGCGCGCAGACTCACACACGCACACACACACATTGGGATGATGCCAGAAATACATTTTTTGTCACCGCAATTGGAAATTTATATCTTAAAAGAAGTATTTTGTTGAAATTTTAACACGCAGTCTTATGATTTCTAACCTCCAACCCTCATCACTCGTAATTTTGCTGCAGTTTATTTTCAAATGTCCCTTAGCAACAGATTCAAAAATAATTGTATAAAGGTTTGTGTATGCTGAAAACAAAATCAACTATATATTTTTTTCTTTTGTTTTGCAGAGAATTTGTCTTCTTAAATAGCGGCTGTAGTAGAAAATCCTGCAGTTGTTTTCCTAGCATAAAACCCCAGCTTTTTAATAACAAGTCCTAAATATGACACAGATTTATCTGTTGATCAAACGTAATGCAAAGTTTGGCTGCATTATAGTAATGTTGCGTGTAACTTACATGTGGGACTGGAATATTGTTGCTATTTGACCATGTGTCACCGATGGTTTCACATCAAATTTATATATACTTTGATTAAAGGGTACGAATAATTTCAGCATATATACCAAGCTCATAAGTCAACAAATTAGATTATTGCTCCCTAAAAGTGAGAAAATAATGAGATAGAGCGCCATTTAAGAAAACCAACAAACAATAACATGTTTTGCTTCGTTAGAGGCAAAGTAGCCGAACAGTCATTTAGAGTTTCGTGTTAGACCACGTGACCCGAAGCATAGCAAGGCAAATGAATCTACGGCTGTTGTGTTTAATGAATGTAATTCAAAGCAAAATAAAATGTGTGTTTCGGTCATTAACAGTATATATTGTCAACTAGCAAGCAACTATTTTAAAAAATGTTTATAAATAAGGCAGATAAACGTATCCGTTGGTATGAAAACGGTGGTGTCTGTTGGCTTGTTAGCTTTTCGACAATGCAAACATGTTGCAGGATCCGCATACTTATACGGTTCACGTTGAGCAGTGGGGGTCTGATTTGGGCGAAATAGTCGCCTTAGAGTATGTCATTTCACCTAAACAGACATAAAAAATCGAAGTTCACTTTGTCTTTTAGTTATTTCACGACATTCTCCCACCCCCTTTTGTTTGAATCCAATGCACTATTAATCGAAATAAAACATCTACATTTTTGTAAATTTGCATTTCAAAGAAGAATGTGGAATAGTTAAAAAAAAATTATATTCTGTAGTCGATTTTGGTGCTAATTTGATGATCATAAATACCAGAAATTGCATTGCTTTCTACGGAATTCCTGCTGAAAAGTAACGCATGCGCTATCAAATGTAAGTGAAAAATTGAACCTTTGTCGCGCAAATTCTGACTAGTGGCTGTATTCAGGTCCATTACTAATGAAAGCAATCTTTGTATGAAATATTTCATCATGCAGAATTGTGTAAAGAAGCCAACTGGTATTGCTACGGGTACTGATTTTCAATTGTAACTTATGTTCTAGGTTGCCCTTTTACTATTTTTTCAATTAACTTCTAATGCTATTTCACCAGCCTTTACATCATCTGGCATGCAGATATGCAAAAAATTAATAATTTCAAGTGACTATTCTGAATTTAGTAAACCCAATTTTCCCTAATTTAGCAAACTTCGTCGTATTCTGGCAAAAAAGTAATTTCGCACAAATATTGGAGTCCAGCTTGGACCGTAACTTATAGTGATTACATGCACTTAAAAACAATGCCAATAATAATAATATGAGCTCTGATAAGGATAAACTTTAAATACGGCTCAAATATAGAAGCAGGTGTTAAGGGTATAAACATAATTAGGGCAGAGATTTGATACCCAAGAGCCGTTAATATTATATTGGGCTATTTCAAAATAAAAATTCTGGGACCCAAATTGGTATAGCAGGATCCATACACCAACAGACATGCAGACAGACAGACACAACACGCACGCAAACATAATTTAATCGATCTTCTTCCAAGCAGTCTTATAACGCACCTTGTCATTCTTGTAATACAGTGAATGCCATATTTATGTTATGGCCAAAATCCTAAGTTATGACAATTAATGAAACGGCCTAAATCCGTCACAGTGCAGTTTAACCGAGCATTTTCTATCCCCTTTTAGGGTATGTAATGAAAGGGGTCAATACCTGCGATATTAATGCACGGTCACTTTCATCACGTTTTGAAATCGTAAAAGAAGATAAGGTTGAGACGTATGTTTGAAAGCTCTAAACACGGACCCAGAAACGGAATGTGGTGGTGGTGGGGTCAACAGATCTACTTATTTCTCTCTCTCTCTCTCTCTCTCTCTCTCTCTCTCTCTCTTAACTATACAGCTCCCGTAATGTATAGTTGACTAATATAAATTGGAATTTTGGCCACAGTAAATAACATATAAGCACGCACATAAAACACTAGGCTTTTTTTTTAAAATTGAAAATAGTACACCGCTCAGTTGCCCTTTCAAAAATGATTAATAAAGTGTATTTTTTAAAAAAATTGTACTAAGGCAAACTGGGGAAATTTGACTAATATGCTGTCTCAACACTGAAACTAATATAGCATTCATACACATATCAATACACATATAGCAAACACGAGACTAAGGAGACTTCTAGCAAAGGTCACAAACACGAACTAGGGGAGCGAATTCGAGCTAGGTGAAAGAAACTTGGCTCGGATGAACACCCCTATAGATAACACTAGGAAATATAAATACCCCATCGAAAATTTTAAATAATTAAATTTTTGATTGAAAATTCTTTTTATAAAAATAAAACAAGCAACATACATGGGGGATACACTTACACATAAAACACTTTTCACTTTTTTTTTAAATGCCCCCCACCCCCCCAAAAAAAAGGAATTGAACTAGGTAAACAAGCTTCTCAAATGTAAGACGATATCTCGGCCGAGTCTTTGTGCTTGATTTGAGTAGATAGTTGTATATATTAGAATACTGAATCCTCACGTATAGTTGCATTTATTAGAATATTTAATCGCATCATATTGTTGAATTTATTAAATAATTGAATTATGACATGTACTTAACATCTATCAGAATGTAGATTGTGCGCTATGCAAAATTAGACGGAGATGGATTTATGTGCATATGTATTTATATGTATAATTCTGTAATTCTTAGGACGCATGCAATAGGAATAATTACATTCTAACGATGGGTAGATACAGTGTGAATGTGTTACAAAAATTCGTTGAGTAATGCTATTCGTGCGTAGAGCGCAAGGCATGAATCCGATAAGTGGAAATTTATGTGTACATAGGGCCTGGTAAAATTGTTCGCCCATTAGTCTGATGGAAGGTCCGTGAGAGTGGTTAATTTCAAAGAGCAGAGTAGGGAGATAAAGGTGTACGTCCCTCATATTTCTTCTGGAAGCTCCCAGGGTGCCGTGAGAGCCGGTGCTGAGATTTTCCAGTGTGTACGAAGAGACAACACCGAGAGAATAAGAAGGAAGCCGTGTAGACTTCCAGTGTGTACACAAGAGGCACAGTGTATAGAAGGAGGAAGAGAAATGAAGGAGGAAAGAAGAGAAATTAGATGAGTACTTGGGAAAACTCACTGAACAGAGACTCTCTCACAATAGGACAGTGCTTTCTATATGACGAAGTAAAGAGTAAAGGGCATTTGGTCAACCCGGCCATTATTGTATTATGATATATTGAGCTGAAGATATATGTCCACGAAATACTTGCATTTGTATATTTAATTTAATATTCAGCCTTGAGTTGTTATATGTATTTAGAGAGTCAGGACTGCTGACTGGGGGCTCGTTAGTCATTAGTTATTAAATTTTAATGCACACCTTCTGCAGTATTATTTATAATACCGTAGTTGAACAGCATTATTTATAATAAAGCAGCGGGGTTGTGACAAATATTATACTTTTAAATGTGCCTATAAGGGTATGCGGAGAACTCGCCCCATGGAGAACCCGCCCCAACGCATCTGGAGAAGTCGCCCCAATTGGTTGGATAAGTCACCCCAAAACTTGTCACCCAGATAACCTTTTTATAACAGAAATAAACCATCTTTTACGTGATTCATAGTTAGATTTTTATATATACGCGTTCACAACAGAGATATTAACTGGTAATCATAAAAAGCAATATCATAGTAATATTTCTAAGGACGAAATTAAGTCTTTATATAATCTAATGAATGACGACAGTATAGTGATTAAAAAGGCTGATAAGTCAAACATTAATATTATTATGAATCAAGATGATCATGTTAAGAACGTCAATTAAATGATTAAAAATACTACAAACATATTATCGAAGACCCTTCAAAAGAAATATAAAAATAATTCAATATGCATTAATGAGATTGCTAAAAATAATAATTCCGTATATGAGGAATTTATGCTTTCCCTCTTAACATACGTACACCTCAATTTTACATATTACCTAAAACTCATAAAATAGTCATCTCAGGTTATTAGGTTGGAATCCTTTCATATATAAAACTGCAGACATCACATCATGCTTACACCGTCTCTATTTTTCCAAATAAAATGCATCTAATCATTTGAAGAGCAGAGCAAAAGGGACAGATAACACTTATTTTTCGTCAAGTACAGAAGCGGAGTTGATATAGATTTAATAAATTATTAAGTCGAAGAAAAACGACAATAAATAAAGCCTTAACAACCATGTGGCGACATCTCAGAATTACTATATATGATCCTTGGGGCGACTTCTCCAGGCGAAGTGGAGCGACTTCTCCTGACACCTAGGACGAGTTCTCACAGGGCGAGTTTTCCGCTATTCGCCTATAAGGCGTACTAAAATACTGTCACGCCTACTCACTAGTACATAACAAAATCACTCTCGTATTCACAAAAGCCATTAGCTCACTAATGCTAGGTATTACTGAGCAGCAATCGGTAAAATCTACATTTAATAGATATTTCATTGAAATAAATTGTTGGGAGAAAATTGACATCGCCACAACGGCAATACCACTTTTATTTCCACAGTAGTGTCATAACTGATTTTGATTGTTGAAATATGCCAACCGTTTCTATACCCCATGACTTTTCCTAATTGTATCCTTCCGTCACACACGAGTGTATGCGGTGTGGTTAAATTTTAGGTAGTAAAAATAATTTTAAAGTAAGCGTGAAAGATTTTGCATAGCAAATTTGGCTAGCGTAAATCTATATATAGCCTTTACTAAACTTATGGAAATTCATTAATTAATTTCTGACAAACATAATTTGTACATCCTTTGGTCGCGTAAATGATTTTGCCAATCAACATCTCTTAGCTGCGGCAGTCAGGCCAATGCGTTGGCAAACATGATGGCAGGCTGATTAATTTGCATCAGCAAACAGTCGCTCAATTTTCAATTTCTGTAAATCAGATACCTATGTTTGGTCGATAGTGCCTCCGTTCTGTTTCTGTGCGCTGAGACATGAGTGGTTTTCCATTTCTACCAGCATCATTTGAAACTCACCAACACCAACTGGGTTATCATTGAGTACCGATATTATTTTATTGGCTTCGACAGAGTCACCGGTTGTTATTGATATAGCTCTGACAACAATTCCGATTGGTGTATGATGGCTGCCGTGGTCACAATTCTAGTTTATATATAATGAGTAGCGCCGATCTCTAGATGATCTCATCTCGGAGCAGTTGTTCTACTTCATTTATTTTCTCAAGTCGGTAACCTCGATGGTACATCATAGTTCTTCTATTAATAATGGGATCGCGAAGCGTAATTGCTCGACAGGATGGTCCTTGTATTTGGTGCAGTTATTCTTTTTATTGGTATAACTGCCAAAATAATCATGACAATTATTTTTCGTTGCAATATTCAAATTTCCGGCGATTGTGTGTTCTAGGGGCATGGCATTAATTTCATACAAAACCATGGTAATATATCTATTTAACAGTTTCTGAAAGATCGCTCTCGTCTTCGTCCAAAAACTGTTGCTCGGACAAGTGCGTCCTTGTCAAATAGCAGTCAAAATGTTTCTCTTCATGGCTGATTCACTGTTGGTGGAAACATGTTCAATGGGGAATACAACAGGGGTGGATTTGTCGGTTAACTCCACTTCATCGTTGCAGAAACAATCCCTGGGAGAATTCATACCTGGCTGTGCATTCTGTGACTGAACGTTGTCATATGTTTAATTCCAATCGTTTTTTATTTTTGTTGTTGTTTGGTAATGTACAGCAGACTTGTCTCAACTGTCAGTTTCTATCTGGCTCTTACCAAGATTATACTGCAGTGTAGAAGAGTGTTTATTAGCATCATTTCCACGCACATTTTGACCGATAAGTGGCAGAAAATCAGTATTAACGTTGGTATTACTGGTCAGTTGGTCCAATACCCGGTGGCAAATTCTGAAACATGATCACTTCAGTCAGAATTAATTACTTATACAAATGAAAAATCTAATATTAAACTCAAACACCATGAGACGGTTAAATATGCTTCGGGACAGAAGTTGACTACTTCAAGCTGAAGTTCATCTCCGGTAACATGCATCATCGAAAAGATTTTTAAGTGCTTCTAAGATGCTTTTGTTGGTGATAGAATCAAGTCGTATATTGAGTCGTATATTGGGCCCATACTAATTGTATCCAGGGATGTACTTTTCACCATGATATTTACTCCATGGTGCTCCGAGTAGCTTCATTAACTCAACAGCGACATCACCGCTGGAGATCATTTTTGTTTTCTCAATAAATGTTTGCTCTTTGCTCCATACGGAACACATGTTCCCGCCATCAAAGCTCGACCATTACGTGTCTGAATCCGTGTTGGACTTCCAGTAAGAGTTTTCATGTGACATTGCATACAAAATGAAGTCATGATTTTCGTTTACGACAAGTGTCAAGATTGCATCCCGAAAGAGAAAAGATCTCACTGTTATCGACGTTTCTGCGCAGGGAAAGCCCAGATCAACCAAGTACGGTGACATGCTTCCTAACTCAGTTCGGGCTGGATATGGGGAAACACAACATTTTAGTCTCATCGTGAGAAGGATAAATAGGGTCGTTTCTACGTGATTGATAGCATACAGACTGTATATTTACATTTACGGATGCTACTCAACCCTATGCGGTGCCGAAAAGGATCTGAGCTGGTTTTCACCAAAGCGGATTTGGCCGAATTTACCAGCTTGGTTGTTGTTAGCGTCGAGCCGGGCGAGCGTGTGATTTTCCAAGATCTCACCCTAAAACTTAAAACATCTTACGTGGATATCAACGGTATTACTTGAAAAATACTAGGCTCAGTCGTGGAAATCACGCGTGAAATCAATACAATTGGGGTAACAAGAGACTCTGTCTATCAAATGATATGTTAATGATGTTATGCTAAAATAACACGATGCGTGGATAAAAACATGCAATGTTGCCTTCAACATCATGTGTAGTAACTTCATGGAGCACAGATTCTAAGAATATTATTCAAGAAAGAACAAACTGACGCCGTAACTTTAGCAAACGGTCGACGTTTTTCAATCTTCCTAAAAAATACTTTTGATTGACCTAAACGCTACATCTTAAAGGTATGCGAGTCTGGATCATATTTATTATATAACCGGAACTTAAGCTGGCTGGGGTAATATGTCTAAGTTGATAAACTACCAGCGTCATCTTGATTTCTTGTCACAAATAACGCGCATCGACAAACCCGGGAGTCACGTTTGCCTGCCCGCGATTACGTAAGTCAGGAACAAAGGAATGGGTTAGCGCAATGAGTATGTCGACCCTGCACTGTTACGGCGATTTTGTTTGTACAAGAACCTCCCCCCACCTCGTTAGGTGTTAACCCTCGCATATAGATGTTAGAAGCTTTGTTCTAAGAACAAAGGACCCTCAACGCTTTGTAAATCTCGCCGCTGTGACAGATGGCCTGAGGCTCGTCTGTTAATCTAAACCTACTGGGGGTAGAATTGATATCCAATCAGAACTGAGGAAGGGTGGGGCCATCAATTCGAACCAGAACTTAACAGTCAGTCGGACTGATAAAGAATTAGTGATTTGTAAGCCGTCGTACTGGTAAAGCAGAATATACTGACTCCGAGGGAGCCACTAGTGATTTGGCGGGAAAACTCTTAGTGCATTCTAAGGACAGAAAGCTTCATAAAGGTCAGTGAGTTATTTGCTCGATTGTTGCAGAATGTTACGGCATTGTAATTGTAATTAAGTGCAGTATGTATATTTACTTACTAGAATCGTTAGCACGTAGAATTACCCTTGTATTGTTTAATTTACATGCGTACTTGAGAAATGAGCTATGATTATGTAGATTGCTCGCTCGTCAGAATTAATATTGTATTTCGCTATTTAGTTACTTCGTAGTAAACTAGTGTATTTATTCATGTGATATTCTAGATTTTGCCATTGTGAATTAAATGGTAGCTTGTAAAATAGCTGCAGTGTGTAAATTTAAATAATATGAATATTTGAATATTTGTGTACACTTGTGAGAGTGTAAAGTATAGAAATGCGTCGGATTATTGTGATATTGTTGAGAATAATGAGATTAAGGAAATATATATATATATATATATATATATATATATATATATATATATATATATATATATATATATATATATATATATATATATATATATATATTGATGTGACGCAATTTAGTGATTTCTGTATGATAAGTAGGATACCGCTCTTATTGCAACGTTGTTTCTATAAGAACGTGTGTTTTTTCGGTGTGCACGAATGCGTGACCAAAGATGTAGATAACCTTGATCTGATGATTGATTGATTGTTGATTTAGTGTGAGCGAGATGGTTAACGCAAATGCTAACGTCCTTGTGTTTTTCGTAGGAAGCTTTAGGGGATAGAGTAGTCAAGTCCCGAGTCTCAGAGAGACAGGATAGAAGTAGGCGGAGAACATGCTTCGTTGAAGGAGAAATAGAGAATAGGAGTAGGCGGGGAACAAGCCTCGTTGAAGGAGAAAGAGAGAAAGAAAAGGAGGAGGAGAAAAGAAGACAAAGGGGAAGAGGACAGGAAGAATCGGAGAACGCCGGAAGGAGGAAAGCAATTGGCGTAGTAAACACAGATGAGTAGAAACCAAGTACAGGGGAAAGCCATCTCACACTAAAGTCACGTGATGAAATAGGTTGTCACATGGTCGAGAGGAAGCAGATTGGTTGAGAACTTAATATCGTTTAATTTGTATTAAATTGTTATTCTTTTGGATTTCACCTTTGTATTCTTAATAATTTAATTGTCGGTATTGCTGACTGGGGGCTCGGGGCTTTACCTCTCTCTATCACTAATTTCACTTCCTACAAAACGAGCCAGGGTGGGAATTCCACAGTAATTCAAATAAATTTGGGAGCACCCCACCCCAACGCATAACAGTGAGTCACATAGAATTTCACAGTGGGGGCTCGTCTGGGATATAAATTGGACAAAAATATTATCCTTACAACCTAAAGTTTTATTTGTTAGGAAGTATTAGTGAAAAGTGTGAGATATTTTCCATCCTGTGTATTTTGAATTTTATGATTTTTCATCTCGTGTATGTTATATTTTGATATTTGCGTGCTTGGTAGATTTTTAATTACTTGCAGTAATTGTGAAGGAAATATCGAGCAAATATCTTACCTGAACGAAATTAGTTGCTGTCGACAGGTAAGTATTTGGCTGGGAACTTGTAATATCTGTCCATTGTTAGTAAGGTCGAGACAAGGTATCACTTTCTATTAGTATAACAATATGGCTACAGAAAGGCAAATGTTCAAGGAGTACCGTGCCATGGGCTCGGAAGATCTCGGATACGAGGGAGATCGCCTGGCAGCATTTATTGAAGAAAGAATCAAGGAATGGAAAGCAGAAAAAGCAGCAAAGAAGGCGCTGGCTATGATAGCAGCGGACCAAGAGCTGGCCAAGATAGTAGCGGACCGAGAGCAAGAGCTGGCCAGGATATCAGCGGACAGAGAGCAAGAGCTGGCCAAGATAATAGCGGACAGAGAAACACAGAAAGAGCTAGAGCTGGCCAGACTGGCTCACACTCTCGAAATGGAGAAGGTAAGGCTAGCGGCTAGGGACACCGATAGGGACGACCCCAGTACGATTCATGGAGGGAGCGTACGACCATTTATCGATCACCGAATGGTACAGATAAGTATGGCGCGGTTCAATGACAAAGAAGAGTCCATTGACGATTTCCTCGTGCAATTTGAGAAACTCGACGGCGCTCATAAAATTCCATCGCAGCATTGGGCGATTAATGTCTGAGCTTTTTTGCAAGGTGCAGCTCGTG
Organism: Sinohyriopsis cumingii; assembly: GCA_028554795.2. Taxonomy (NCBI): domain Eukaryota; kingdom Metazoa; phylum Mollusca; class Bivalvia; order Unionida; family Unionidae; genus Sinohyriopsis; species Sinohyriopsis cumingii. Next base: position 75,381,552 of record CM068830.1, read on the forward strand.
AAGTCTACCACGGCTTAGCTGCAGACGATGCTGACGACTATAATGCGCTCAAAAAGGCCCTTCTTTGCCATTATCGGCTGACCGCCGAAACGTACCGTAAACTTTTTCGGGACTCGACGAAAAAGGTAACGGAGACCCAGTCTCAATTCCACAACCGTGTTCGGGGGTTATTTGAGAAGTGGATGAAGATGGCCGAAGTCGAACGATCGTAGGACGGACTACGCGAGGTTATACTCAAGGAAAATGTCCTGAGTACTTATCGTCGCGAGTTGACAGTCTTCCTAGCAGAGAGAGAGCACCGGACGCTCGAAGAGATCGCTAGCATGGCGGAGCGATACGAGCAGGCACACTCGAAGACTGGAGGTTCCGGGGGTGCGGACCGACCCCGACCCACTGAGTCACGCCGTGTGGTTGAGGTCGAGCCGGCTTTCCGTAACTGTCAGGGCGACGGGAGGATCGGAGGAAGATCTACAGGTAAGGATGCCAACCATAGACCTGGACAGGCCTCACCCACGAAAGCGGGACTTGCAGGTCGGCGAGGGCCGCCGACGTGTTACAACTGCAAGCGCCCGGGGCATATTGCCAGAGACTGTCCCAAGGGCAGGCAGACCCAGGTAAATGTCGTCGCTAGGAAGGAGCGCGAGCCGGAGGAAAGCTGTAACTCAGCCAACCTCGCGTCTGCTACTGTCAACGGAGAAGGTGTCACCATCTTGTATGACACTGGGTGTAGCGTTCCCGCCCTTGCCGACAAGAAATACGTGAAGCCCGAGGATTACACAATGGAGATAATTGAAGTTCAGTACGCGAACAGCGCGCGTGACTCATTGCCAGTGGCTGTCATCGACCTCGATTCACCGTACGTGAAGGGGAAAATTGAAGCTGCGTGCTTGGATGGTTTATCACATGACGTCATACTGGGATGTCGTGATGTGTTGCCACAACCGAACCCCGAAACCTGCACACCGATGTCGGTGAGTGCTGTGGAAACCAGGTCCAAGAGTCGACAGACGAAAGCGAAGCCGATGGAAGCTACATCGACACCGGTAAGTAACGTTCTTCCGGCCGAGCTGAGGAAGCTGCAACAGGAAGACGCAACTCTGACGCAGTTGCACAAACACGCTGCAGCAGGAACGGAGAAAGAAACTCCGAATGGCGTGGTGAAGTTCGCATACAAGAAGGGGATCTTGTATCGCCACGCCAGGAATGGTAACGAACACTTTAAGCAAGTCGTCGTGCCAAAGGAGAAGCGAGGTGAAGTGTTGAAACTCGCGCACGAGAGTCTCATGGGTGGACACATGGGAATTGCCAAGACGCGTGACAGTCTTGTCAAAGAATTCTACTGGCCAGGGATCCAAGGAGACGTTAAGCGGTTCTGTCTCTCCTGTGACAAGTGTCAGAGAATGGCACCGAAAACGGATCATCGACCCGTCCCCTTGGGGAGTACACCCCTTATCGATGAACCGTTTAGATGCGTCGCGATGGACTTGATCGGACCGATAAAACCCGCGTCCTCGCACGGAAATCGGTATATTTTAACGGTCGTAGATTACGCTACACGCTATCCGGAGGCCGTCGCGCTGCGTAATATTGATTCGGAAACAGTCGCGGAAGCGCTGTTTGGGATTTGGTCAAGAGTCGGAGTGCCCGACGAGATCCTGACCGATCAAGGGACACAATTCATGAGTCGCGTGATGGCAGAGGTAAACCGACTGATGTCGATTAAACATCTTACTACTACACCGTATCACCCTCAATGTAACGGGCTGGTCGAACGGTTTAACTGGACATTGAAGAACACGCTCAAGAAGATGTGCGAAGGCCGGCCTAAAGATTGGGATAGATACATTCCTGCAATGCTTTTCGCATATCGGGAAGTACCCCAAGCGAGCTTAGGGTTTTCTCCCTTTGAACTCTTGTACGGGAGGACCGTACGTGGCCCAATCGCCGTACTGAGACAACTGTGGACGGACGATCACGCTGTGGAGGAGGTACGCACTACCTACCAGTAAGTCGCGGACTTGCGCAACAAACTGGAGGAAGTTTGTTCACTCGCACAGGAGAACCTCAAGCGAGCGAAGGCGCGTCAGGCGAAGAATTACAACAACCGCGCAAAACCACGCCAGTTTGAAGTAGGGGACAAGCTGTTGTTACTGCTGCCCCAAGAACACAACAAGTTGCAAGTTTCCTGGAGGGGTCCATACGTTGTCACCGAGAAGGTCGGAGGTCAAACCTATCGGATACGGCTACCAACGAAGGAGAAATTGTACCATGTCAATCTCCTTAAGAGATACCGGGAAAGAGAGACCGTCAGCGATTTTGTTATCGCCACGATAGTCACCGAGGACACCGAAGGCGATACGGAAGGTGCCAACACTGTTCCGAGCTGTCCGTTAACGAGGGCTGAGACACCCTCGGACGTGGAGTGCGACCCCATGTTGACTGAGGAACAGCGGGAAGAGATTGAGACGTTGCTGGCCGGGTATTCCGATGTTCTTACGGAAATACCCGGGAGAACGTCACTTTTCGAGTTCGGGTTAAAGCTGGTTGACGACCGGCCAGTCCAACGGAAACCCTACCCCTTGCCCAACGCAAAACGACAAGTCGTAAGGGACGAGATTGAGCAGATGATTGCTCTGGGAGTAATCGAACCCGCCGACTCTCCGTACAGCTCTCCGGTAGTTCTAGTGCAGAAGAAGGATGGCACCCATCGGTTTTGTATCGACTACCGGAAGCTGAATCAGGTGACAGAATTTCAAGTCGAAATGCTACCTGACCCGGAACATATTTTCGCTTCTGTCTCAAAAGCGAAATATTTCTCCAAGCTGGATTTGTCCAAGGGCTATTGGCAAATTCCGGTAAAGGAGGAGGATATGGCAAAGCTCGCTTTTGCTACTCCCGACGGGACCTGCCAGTGGTTGGTCGTGCCGTTCGGGGTACGGAACGCGCCCATCCTCTTTACTAGGATGATGCGGAAGCTGTTGAAACCCTTGCGCGATAGGGGTGTCCACAACTTCATGGATGACCTCTTGTTAGCTACAGAGACGTGGGGTGAACACCTCACTCTGTTAGCTGACGTTTTGGAGCGGCTACGTCAGGCGGAATTGACAGCTCGCCCTTCCAAATGTCACCTTGGGTTCCGGACATTGGACTATTTTGGACATACCCTGAGCCAAGGCACGCTGTCCCCAGAGAAGTCGAAGGTGGAGCAGCTGAGAAACGCCGCACGGCTCACTACAAAATCTGAGGTGAGGTCATTCCTGGGATTGGCCGGGTATTACCGGAGGTATGTGGCCAATTTCAGTGCGATTGCGGGGCCGTTGTCTGACCTAACCAAGGAACGGGCCCCGAGTAAAGTTATTTGGACTGATTCGTGTGAGCACGCTTTCCAAACGCTAAAGGATAGGCTTACATCCGACGCGGTTGTCCGTCTACCAGACCTGTCCAAAGACTTCGTGCTTCGTACTGACGCATGTGGCACAGGACTTGGAGCAGTACTACTGCAAGAGCACGAGGGTACGCTTTTTCCTGTCGCGTACGGCAGTCGGAAACTGTCTGCTGCCGAGAAGAACTACTCCGTATCGGAGAGAGAATGCCTCGGAATCGTGCTCGGGATATCACGGTTCGAGCGGTACTTATACGGGCGGAAGTTCATATTGGAGACCGACCACCAACCACTCGCCTATCTCGCGCAGGTGAAATTGTCGAATGGACGCTTGATGCGATGGTCGCTGTTTTTACAGCAGTACCAGATGCAGATTAGATACGTGAAAGGAACCGAGAACGTAGGCGCTGATTTCATGAGTAGAAGCGCTGAAATGTCATAGATCGCTTTGTAGATAACCGTATGTTGTGTGTATATTCGTGTCCGTAGTCAGCGTGTAGTGTCGCTATAATTTTGTTATTTTATTACGCGCAGTAACGCGCATTTGCATTTCAAGTAATTTGTTGAATAAAATTCCGATTTTATTCTCAAGCGTGGGGGGATTGTCACGTTTGCCTGCCCGCCATTACGTAAGTCAGGAACAAAGGAATGGGTTAGCGCAATGAGTATGTCGACCCTGCACTGTTACGGCGATTTTGTTTGTACAAGAACCCCCACCCCCACCCCCCGTTAGGTGTTAACCCTCGCATATAGATGTTAGAAGCTTTGTTCTAAGAACAAAGGACCCTCAACGCTGTTGTAAATCTCCCCGCTTTGACAGATGGCCTGAGGCTCGTCTGTTAATCTGAACCTACTGGGGGTAGAATTGATATCCAATCAGAACTGAGGAAGGGTGGGGCCATCAATTCGAACCAGAACTTAACAGTCAGTCGGACTGATAACGAATTAGTGATTTGTAAGCCGTCGTACTGGTAAAGCAGAATATACTGACTCCGAACAACAAAAACAACAACGGAAAACACAACAACAACAACAAGGGGATCAGGAACGGCAGCATCAAATAGAACAAGGAAAAATAACATCACAATCACGATAACAACAAGAACCAAAACAACAAAAAGGGAAAATACAACAACAAAGACAACAAAATGGACAAAATAAACTCCAACAACAGCACGAAAAGCAAGAAAATAAGAGCTTGAAACAACAACACCAATTAGCACAAAAACAAACCCATCAACAACAACAGAAAGCACAACAAGTAACAGGAAAACCAGTAGAAGAAGCATCCAAAGAACCCAACCGAACAACATCACTAGAAGAGGAAATAAACAGTGACAAATGCAAAAGGAGGGCATTTAAGAGACAAAAGAGGGAAGAAGAGGCAAAAGTGAATCAAACCTACCTTATGAAAGATGACGAATGTATTGAATAGAATATTCACCTTATGCTCAAAAAAAAAAATTACATTATAAAAAAAAAACACAAATAAAAAAAAAATTACATTACAAAATATTAAAAAAATTATTTCTTAAACAATACTATACAAAAATGTACACAGATATATTTGAAAAATCATATCAAGATAGAAAACTATAAATAAACAAAAAATATAGCACATACAACCAGAAGTAGGGCAGGAGGGCCTCCCAAAATGGTCTGCGAAGATCAACCAGGGAGAGCACCCTCCAAAAAAAAAATAAAAAAAAAAAATAGCAGAATATACTGACTCCGAGGGAGCCACTCGTGATTTGGCGGGAAAACTCTTAGTACATTCTAAGGACAGAAAGCTTCGTAAAGGTCAGTGAGTTATTTGCTCGATTGTTGCAGAATGTTACGGCATTGTAATTGTAATTAAGTGCAGTATGTATATTTACTTACTAGAATCGTTAGCACGTAGAATTACCCTTGTATTGTTTAATTTACATGCGTACTTGAGAAATGAGCTATGATTATGTAGATTGCTCGCTCGTCAGAATTAATATTGTATTTCGCTATTTAGTTACTTCGTAGTAAACTAGTGTATTTATTCATGTGATATTCTAGATTTTGCCATTGTGAATTAAATGGTAGCTTGTAAAATAGCTGCAGTGTGTAAATTTAAATAATATGAATATTTGAATATTTGTGTACACTTGTGGGAGTGTAAAGTACAGAAATGCGTCGGATTATTGTGATATTGTTGAGAATAATGAGATTAAGGATATATATATATATATATATATATATATATATATATATATATATATATATATATATATATATATATTGATGTGACGCAGTTTGGTGATTTCTGTATGATAAGTAGGATACCGCTCTTATTGCAACGTTGTTTCTATAAGAAGGAGAAATAGAGAATAGGAGTAGGCGGGGAACAAGCCTCGTTGAAGGAGAAAGAGAGAAAGAAAAGGAGGAGGAGAAAAGAAGACAAAGGGGAAGAGGACAGGAAGAATCGGAGAACGCCGGAAGGAGGAAAGCAATTGGCGTAGTAAACACAGATGAGTAGAAAACAAGTACAGGGGAAAGCCATCTCACACTAAAGTCACGTGATGAAATAGGTTGTCACATGGTCGAGAGGAAGCAGATTGGTTGAGAACTTAATATCGTTTAATTTGTATTAAATTGTTATTCTTTCGAATTTCACCTTTGTGTTCTTAATAATTTAATTGTCAGTATTGCTGACTGGGGGCTCGGGGCTTTACCTCTCTCTATCACTAATTTCACTTCCTACAAAACGAGCCAGGGTGGGAATTCCACAGTAATTCAATTAAATTTGGGAGCACCCCACCCCAACGCATAACAGTGAGTCACATAGAACTTCACACCGGGAATTTTTCACTCATGCAGTATCAACGTAACTGGTCACCGGAGCAGCTGACATCCAAGATTCTGTAAGTAACGCAGTTGCCTCTTGAACGTTATTATACACGGGAAGGGCGAATAATTTCTTGAACGTTATTATACACGGGAAGGGCGAATAATTTCTTGGAGCCATTACTGCACTGCTGACAAAACATAAAGTGATTGTTTATCTTGGACATGGTGGCATATTGCGAAGTGAAGCCATTGTGGAACAATGACAATTGACAAAAGAACAAATACATCGGTAGACAGAGTCAGAACTGAAATTAAATTTTATAATTTGAGGGGATTTTTTAGTTTGTTTTCTAAAGGGATTAATTTTTATTTTGAGGTTTAAAATGCAAAATAAAACTATCTGCATGGTGATCATAACATTTATATTAAAAAAATTCATAAAGTAAGCTTTGAGTTTATTTCTAAATAAAATGAAGTGAAAAGTAATAAATAATATAAAAAAAGAACAAATACATGCAAGCGATAAGAAATTCGTGTGCTTTTTAGACCACTAGGCTAGTCTAACGAAAAACCGTGTGCAACTAAACCATTTTTGTGCGGTGTGGGTACAGCCATTCATATTGTTTTTCAAACCTTTAGTTTTTGTTTATATTTATCTAGGTTTTCTTCAGTTTTATGTTTTGTTAAATTTCTACGGTCAAAATGAAATGTTCGATTTTTCGAGGTTTTAAGGTCCGCTTCTATGCAACAATTAGTCCAACTGGTATTATTCCCGCATCACTTTACCCATGCTAGCCATGCTAGACATAGTCACTAGTTTGTGTGTAATCAGTTGTAGACGGACCTGTAAAGTTTACGAGATCTTCGGACAGTGCTGTAAATGTAGCCAGATACAAAGTTTAGAATTTACCCAAACAAAATATATTCATTATTCCCTCTTCATTTTCCCTATTTAATTATCTGTTATAAGAAAAGATGCTACTTATTTCTATGTTATCATCACAGAAAATAATTTGTAAATAAATCTGCATCCTTTCAGAACCATAGGTGTATATTTTTTATGTTCAAAATAAAAAAAGATTAACACTTATATTCTCTTGAACGTCATTCTTAAATACAAATAACTCTGGTAAATCTTTTATCGCGTTCAAAAAACATATATGCATTATCTTGTTCTTCTTACATTGTTACTCTCATGATAAACTCGGGAATTATTTATATCATCTCTCTGAAAAGCACTGAATTCAATACTTATTTACCTTTGTGTCATTATTTATGATGTGTCAACATTTTTCATATTATTACTTTGTGACAAAGATAGTCCATTTGCCTAGTGAAAAGCAAAGTTTTGTAAAATAACAAAACTTATCTTATTGTGCTACAAAATGTCGACTTCTTTTAATTCTGACTTTTGTTATATGCCTATACGAGTGTGTTGGTGTGCTACACTAGTGCGATTGAAACGTCTTTGTTTTTATTTTTGGTGTCTTCGTTAACCACTATGCGAAGGGGTTGATGTGCAAATAGTATACTGTTCAGTTATCGAAGTATCTACGCTACTTAGAGTTCATGTCCTCTAACATAATTTTGATATATTGTATTATTAGCCCTATTCAGAATTTGTTAACATTCTGTTATTTTCTATTTGTATGAGATGTTAATTCGGATTTATGCTGTAAACAACTTAACATAGAACACGCTACAATAATTTTTCGGTGTGGGCCTAAAGTCTTCTAGCAGGTTCCAATCCAAATCTGCGCATTTTTCACAAGAAGTTACTGACATATATTTTACAGGTATTTTGGTAGCGAATCACTTACTTTTCTTTAGCTTGATTTGCAAATGTCAAGTGCTAAGTTAGCTGGAATTATAAGGCTTTGTACATCACATTTTCTACTATGTCGCAACTTCTTTCAAGAGTGTCTTGAACTTCAGAAATGAATCGACATCAAAATTTAGATATTTTTTTTATCTTAATCTACAAAACTCATGGAAACAGCGCTATATTCGTATGCAATTTATTTAAGTCGCTTTAGTACCAAAGTATTCTTTTTCGGTGAACGTCGATCGTATCGTCGATCGTATAAAAAAATTGGGTTGTAAGGATGTTATAAAGGGAATATATTAAATTATTCGTTAGAGCGATTCTTCTGGTATTTTAAAGAGACTGCGTTGCCAGTTAGTCTGTCATCTATAAAGAGCACCCATATTGCACATTCAAGGACGAAGGTTAACAAGTTTGTACAGGGAAATCAGATTTGAAAAGCATGTTTACATATAATTCTTACTCAAATGCTAGGTTTGCTGACGTCAGAAAATCATTCTGAAAGATCGAAGTTTTGGCAAAAAGGTATGCAAACAGCACGTGTAATGATGTATTATTACAGTTACTCAGCAAATTACTCATCACACGTGTTGTCCGAAATCGCGTTCAGATGGTGGCTTTATTAGATGGACGTTGACGAAATGATAATCTGTTGATGTATGGTGGGAAATTGGGCAGATTTATCCGTACAAAGGTATGGAGGCAAAATAAAATACACTTTTCCGAAGTTTTAACCTCGCCTCAGATGCTACCAACTGTAAAAGGCCAGAGTAAGCTCGCTCTCGCTCTTTTTCGGAAAGATACTGTATTTATAGAGAGGATAATTTAGTATTTAGTGTGTGCAATGTGGAAAATCTTATATCACTACCTACCTCGGACTTGTCTGAAACGCCATGGTAGACAACTTGGAATGTCTAAAAAAAAGATCAGAATTATATAATGAAAAGAAATATTCCCTTTCGAAGCATTGTTTTACAAGATGAAGGAAACAATGGAACATACAGCAAATTTCCTAACCGAAACAATTAATGTAATATTTTCCTTCACATGTCTTGCAAATAAAAGCCACTTTGTGGCGAATGAAATAAACACACGTCTTGCAAATAAAAGCCAGTTTGTGGCGAATTAAATACAAATGACTCTAAATGATTCTAATTCTTTATTAGATGTAACATTTTAAGCAGAACTAAAAAGTTGACTGTCGCTGAAGTAAAATGACAACTGCTAGATTAATTTTCCACATTCCAGTCGTGTGTGCAAAGCCTGCACTACTGCAATAAGAAGGCGCAACACAGGGCATTTATTGCATGGCCATTTAAAATTTGTGTTGTAGACATGCATTTTAATTTTTGCAACATAACAACATATTATAGTATAGGAATCCGTCAAATTGAACAACGGAAGTAACGTGGACGTCTTAGCTATGTATATATATATATATATATATATATATATATATATATATATATATATATATATATATATATATATATATATATATATATATATATATTACAAAGGAGCTTTTGATTTCGATATCAAAGTCCATAGTCTCAATCTTAAATGGGCGAGTAGATCATGTTACAGTGCAAAGTCCAAAATATTCAACATTAGGTAACTTTATTCAGAATAAGCCCAGAATCAAAGAGTTTCTTAACTTTTTGGACCCTACTAAAATTCATTTCATTATGACCAAGTATGTATATCCTTCTTGTTTTCAGAAAGAAATGAAACGACTGCTTTACCTACGTAAAACGTTAGCAAAATAAAATCGATAACGCTTGAGTTCAAATGTTCTGTTGAGGTTAACGATTGTTAATTTCAGTTAGAAGTGCGACTTTAGTAATACAAATCAATGCCATTCTTGAAATCTATTATGGTAAATTTCTGCACGACATTAAGGGCATGAATAATGCTATCATTTTTCAAAATTTCGCTGATACATGAGGCTAACTAGTGAAATTACAACAGTGTATCGGTTTCATCACCAACAATGCGTTACAGAAAATTACGAATACCAACTTGTAAACAAGTCTGACATATACAAGCATTTTAACTTTTGCTGTCCTCCGCTATAAATGAAACCTCTAAAACACTAGAATTTAAATTCATTTACTGCCCAAAATAATCGAGCTCTTGAATAGTCAATGTACGTAGCTGTCATTTTTAAGTTTGGAACTGTTTTCTCTGATAACTGCAAATATACATGTCCAGTCTATGGTGTATAAATATACTTATACATTTCATAATCAACTACGGAGCTGGAGTTTGATTTACTTGCTATAAGAGTTCTGAGAATACACGGCTATGAATATTTAACTTAATTATTGTAATAGAAAGGTCACCTTGATCGTTGTGTTTCGTTCATATGGACCGTTGTACCTGCGTGCCCTGAAACAAGGATGAAAAATTATGGTGTTCATAACGTAATGTAAAATAAACTCTTAACATAGCAATCGATTCAAAGAGTGTTTAAACATTTAGTCCTTAAGTAACCTTATTGATTCAAATGCAATACAGTTGTAATTTTAATTAGAATTATGAACAATTTCCTGACTTTTTTTATAAACCTTATTTAAAAACTATTCAAACGATTATCATTATGCTGAAACGTCATCCGAAGAGGCTGTTAATTGGCTGATTAAAACAAAAACACCCTTTCTCTGATCAAACGTTTTTGCGTACAGTGAAGTATTTAAAATATTCTGAATATTGTTGCGCTGTACAACAAAAGATCTTTGTTATTGAACAGTACGCAAGCGCATCCTCTCAAAATACTTTCATGCACCTCTACACGCGTTCTCGGTCTGATTATCCGTATATTAAATGCCATTTTCAATTCACTTTTTAGTATATTGTTTATTGACTGGAAAACGTCACTTGCACCGACATGGCGGTTTTCAAAATCATATGTCCCTCAGCAAATGTTGAATAAAGCGATCCAGCTAAAACTTCAATGGAGCTAAGTCAGCGGTGTATTTATTGAGTATGTGGCAAAGTTTGAACTCGTGTTTCTTCAAGAAGTCTGTCAAGACTGCACATTTTTGTAACGGTGCGTTGTCATGGAGTTGATGGATAGATAACTCGAGTACCTGTGCGTGGATGTATGGTTTGGTAGTATTTCACAACTTGTGACAGTACTTTAGAGGCACAACACAGTCTATTGACAAAAATAGCGCGTGGCACATACCTGGATGACTGGACGTTTTTGCATCGAAAATTAATGCGTAGAAAACTCTCTTGGCAGTCAGCCTTCGTCGACCAGTTTTGTGGTCTTTACTCGCTTTTGTCTGATCCAGCCTTTATTTTTTTATCAGAAGTCGTGTTCAGAAAAGTAAATCCTTGTTTCATCATCTGTCAAAATACCATTCGGACGTTTCTGGTCGCTCGTTTTATGTTTGGCGATTTCAACCCTAGTCTGTTTTTCATCTGCCGTCAGCAAATGTGGAATCCATCTTTCACAAATCTTTCTGAGCTTCAAATAACACTTTGGTGTATCTTCAGTATATTAAAAGCAAATGACAATGTATGCCAGTGATACCAAAAATACCTTCCAATGTACACCGATTATCTTCATGAATTTTCAATTTCCCCCCTTCTCAGCAACCACTTTCAGATCAACAAATGAAGACATTAGTCCTGTAGAACGTGGGTCATATTTCATTGATTAGTGATAATCATTAAAACAATGAAACCACCTCAGAGTTATATGATATGACAGAGAATTCCATTCGTAAACTTTATTCAACTAGACATTGCTGTCATCAATAGAGTACATATTTATTTTAAATCCGAATTTTACAGCATACTCTTTGCTCAGTGGCATAGTTGCTCTTCTGGTCCGACATTTACACGTCAATGTCATTTGCTTATGTTACGTCGCGTCTGCATGTTTCTGGCATGTTGTACATGTACATGAAGAAGTATAGCATTTTATACAACGTTATTTTGTCTGTCGATCGGCATTAAAAATTAATGACACTGTCAATACTCGATTATCATAAACTAAGTACCAGAAAGAAGCAAAACCATCAAATTTGGTAAAACCTAACAATAATTTAATTATCCATGTTATGCATGAAAATGTGAGTGGAACATACAGTATTATAGAGCCAATAAAAATAATGCTGATTAAGCTCTAAGAAAGTCCAAAAGAATGAAAAGTTGCGTAAAAAGCGGGAATATACTGGTCCGTCAAGAATCGTGGCATTGTCAAGATACCATTGTCCAGAAATTCTACGAGTAATTCGCAACAGTTTCAGAATAACATTATAGTCCAAATAATGAATACTTTCTATTCCTAATAAACAGTTCCAAAAATGTTTCTCCTCTCGAATTATATCTGTGTGTGTGTGTGTGTGTGTGTGTGATTTGGATTTTTAACGTAGCTTTAACAATTTTTCAGTCATATCGCTACGATGTCTGCAGTGTAACAGTTTATAGTGATGTCTAGCCTTGGGTCATCATGCCGCAGACATGTAGCATGATGTCCCACTCAGTCACATTTTCCTGACACCAGGCCGACCAGTCCTAAAACTAACCTCTTAATGCTGAGCGCCAAGCGAGGCAGCTGTTAGTACCATTTCTGTAAGTCTTTGGTATGACTCGACCAGGGATCGAAACCACGACCTCCCTCATCAGAGGTGGACGCTCTAACCACTAGGCCACCGGAGCGGTCGAATTATATCTAAGTATAATATTAAATACGTCTGCAAACTTACAACAGGAACATAACAACACGTTCAAAGAAACAAAGAAGTTATAGCAAGATACTATGAAGTCTTCGGATACCCCTCATATTTACTTACGGAAGTTATACGATATTTGTTACGATCGTGCTTGTTTCTTGTGTGAACAATTTTTTCGCCCTTTATTCACCTTTTTCATTTCTTTTACAATCTAAATCTAATGATATTAACAAACGATTGATAGTAGCTGTCATCACCGAACACAGTCTATTATGGACTGTGCAAGGTCCAAATCTGAGATTTATTTTTACGTTGAATTGTAAAACTGGCAAAAGGATATAATTCAATGTATATGCGTCAAAAGTTGAACCTATAGACTGTTAAATTTATCATAATACCACCAACATATTAATATATGTTTAAACGGTCAGCTGTTATCTCATGACCTAATACCATAGACTGACAGAACTCGTCCCAAAGGGAAAGTCAATTCTCAATCATATCATGTACCGTCAAAACGTCACTTCCCTGATATACTGAACACATAATTTAGACCTCAAAATTTTCACTGGTATTCCCCATAATAAACAAATGTTTCTGTTTTTTTCAAGTAAAAAGAACCATGACAATTTCCCATTCCGTAACAAAGAAGTAATTTAAGTTGTATTCTTTCATAGTATAATAAATAAACATAAATAAATATGTACAAACCTCTAGTTTGAAGATCAGGAAATACACAAGTTCCCATTTCGGTGTATATTATAATGATCAATCCTCAAAAAAGCAGTTCTCCACAAAGTTTCTGGTGAAGAAGGATGGGGATGTCTTGCATTCTATTGTCAAAAAATAGTTTGGATTTACTCTGAATACTTGCAAATGACCAAGTGATGCTAAGAGGCAAAAGTCGTATTACCGCATTTATAGCCTTACGGTTTCCGCTTTATGTATGTAAATGTTTACTATCATGTGTGTTCCTGCTTCACTTTATGTTCAGTTTCTAATGGTAACTTTGCATTTGTTGTTGTTATGTCTTCATTTAGTGTAAGCTCAATTCTCCCTTTCCTTTGATGAAAAGAAAGAGTCTCGCTTATTTTCAATCAATGGTGTCCTTCAATCCGTTTCATTGATATGTGCTTGTTTTATTTTCCTCAAGTGTCACTTCAAATCTCCTCAGCAATACAAGCGACTTAGTGAGTGCTTAGACCTTGACGTTTGTATTCCGAATGATTAACAATAATAAATAAATCCATGGGAACGATAGACATCACTTAGAAAGAAAAATCAAGTATACTTTACGTCATACTTGAGTATCACTGAATATTAAAGAAGCATAAAAAAATGTTGTCGCTACAAATGGTGTTTATTTTGAATAAACAACTTGCTGGCAAGAAGATGAAATACGACACCACTAGAGCGATTTCATTCAAATGAAAATCACACTGTACATTAGGGCACCCACTTACTGTGTACTAAAACCATTTACCTTTATTCATCAAATTTATTTATATTAAAACCAAATGCTAGTTTCTTTGTTGACTTACCTACTTGATGATCAATATAACTTTCTTTAATAACGTACAATTATATATCCAGGAAGGAATGAAAATCGTTGCAACTTAAAACAAATAGTTCGTAGCCATACGTTTAATCGTAAAGTATCCATTATATATTTAAATATGTTATGTAACACACACACACACACACACACACACACACACACACACTTCCAACACCGACCTGACATCGCGCAATGTGTGATGTCTTTATTCAGTATGCAAATGACTCAACACTAAAAAAACAACACAAAAAAAATCTGTACGATCTTTAGGCCAAACAAAACACGATTTTCTAATTTTTAAAATGTTTATCCAATACGTGTAATCCGAAATTTTATGCACTTTTATTTGGCTTGGTTTGTGGCTTTGTGGATATAACACCATTTTACAGCACATGATAGGATCTCTAAGGCGGCCAGTATGTTTCATCGAGGAAGATCCAGAATCGAATGGATGATTTCCCGCATATCCACGTTGGGCGAGCCGAGACTCATTTCACGTGGAATTGGTCTCTAATGTTTATTAACACCTGCAATCGGCATGAAGGTATCACACATAAAAGATAGAAAGATACATCGTATTCGCACACGATTTTATTTATACAAGTTCTCCTTCTAATAATATTTTTTCCAAATTGTAAATTAGTGACTAACACTTCGATAAAAACCAGTGGACGATATCACGCCCTAAAGTGCTTTGATGTTTTCGGATGTGCTCAGACCATTTACACACATTTTTGACTCAACGCTACGACTGTGCAGTGTGTCGCTATCTGTTTATACACGAAAAATGGCAGGCCACCAGTATTATACCGTATATTTAATGTCTGTAACTAGAAATCACATTGTATTGAAAACAAATTCTATATATGACCAATCAGTGCCTTGAGATCATGTTTTGTACTCAATTCAGTCTCGCCCAACTTAACTCAGTTAACGTTGTTGTCTGTCATTCTATTTTAAGCATCCCGTGATAGGCAAATGGGTATCACCTTCATTAGGTATTACACGTCCCACGCATCCATTATTTCCATGTAATACCTTTTGGTTTTCAGAATCTAGTTATATGTGGTATTTAGTTGAAGAAGTGTATTCCTTGTGTTTGTTGATTTTCATAAACAGAACGATAAAACTGTGATATAAATGTATGTGCCTTTAACAATATAAATTATATGAATTCCTCCATTCGTACATATAAAATGCCAATTCCTAATATGTTTAAATAAAAAATATGAATTAACCAAAGCTCATTATGTCTGTCTGATTGTTCTCAAGAGAAGAATGTCTGTCATTATTTCTTTTATAAACAGTATGACGACCTTCAACATTTGCAGGTGAGCAGCACTTCTCACAGGTTTATAACACCTTTACCTTTCGTACCGAAATTTCAATCCATCTTTTGGACCAGTGATCAATCCGTTGCTATCTGAATGAGGGAGGTTAATGAATGAGTGTCTCATTATTTTATTTACTGTATGGTGCTACATTTCCATAACTTTTAGCAAAGTAAAACATCTAAGAATACCTCTTCAATATTTACAGTCCATACAGTTCTAAAAATACTTTACAGTAACAGATCACCTGTTCTGAATACAAATTCATTGCCGAATATAATCAAAATATGCTACTTTCATACTTTTTGCTTTCGTAGTCTTGGACTAATGGAAATAATTTATTTCCTCACTTCCTCCATTCAAAAAGAATGAAAATTCATTGAACATACTATCATTTACCACCACACTCCCACCCATTTCAAGGAAATATGTAACATGCTTGTAAAAAGTAATTTTAATTGATGGAAAATAACTCGCTTTATTCAAGTTTTATAAAATCGACACAGAAGAATGTTTTATCTGTTTTTTGAAATTAATCATTTTTCTCCATAATAAGAATATTTAATTGTACTTGAAATCAGCTCAGTAGTTCAGTCGTCCTCATTGGCAAAATCACGTTTCAAGTTAAAGTTAACAGTTGTGGAGACCATATTGGTCTATGACACATCTTTATTCCTACTAACTAATATATGCCCATTTTATTTTCTCAGTTAACTTTACATTATTAGAATAGTGCAGTACTTTTCGATAATGAACACCTTTATACTGCACGACATGGATGTCGAATAATAGAATCGTGTATTAGGAACTACTTTGTAAAAAGAACCGTATACACACATATTGTATATGTTTTTGTGTTATTAGATTGTTTTTGAATGAAATAAACAAACTGTTTCGTCCATTTGAAAGTAGCGATGATAAAGTTAACGATGTGGACGAATTCAATGAGTCACAAACGAATCTTTGAAACAAAAAAAAAACAAAAACAAAAACGAATCAACGTGATATTTGCGATGTCAACAACAAACGTGAGAGACGCAATAATTGAAAATACAATTCTGATCAGTTAAATAAAGTTATTCAGGAGAAATCTTAGTAACTTTTCGCAAATATAAAGGTTCATAATATGACCAGTGCTCTCTAGAGTCCATCAAAATGGAACAGAAAAGCACATTGAGGCCAAGACCTATCGCATATCTATCAGTCACGTACCATTTTATAAGTCAGTCAAAACAATAAATTTGAGAGAAACAAATGCAACTAAAATTTTGGTAGGAAACTAAAAGCATCAGAGCCAATAAGCCAAGACGACGTAAAAGTATTATTTCCGCTTACTAAATGGACTTTCATACAACAACTGCTTAGCAATTATCCCGTTGAACTGTTTTAATACAATGTTAGGCTTGCAATAGAAGACATATACGGTACGATACAGATCTTAGCCGGAATCCCTCCACCAACAGTAATGCAAGTGACAGGGCAAAAACGCGTCTTCTTAGTTGGTAATAAGAATAGTAATAAACATACTTTCATTTCTACGTCTTAAATTTCCTCAAAATGTACTTTCTTGGTTAATTCTACAAATCCGAATGACATGACACATGTCATGGAAAACGATTCATACTGAAACTGTCCCGGAAGTTTGACTACATTTCCAACTGAAATCACATTCTTCTTACTGCACTGAATTGACCTAATATACCATGTCCATCATAAGCAGAAAAGTAGAATTGACTTAGATCAACAGAAGAAGCAAACTTCATCCATTCCAAACCAACTGGAAACGTTTATTCGATGTGCATTCATTCAAAATATGTCTCTAAAATTCAATATTAAGTAGATCAAAACAAGTCTTTTTAAAACTAATGTCGAGCGCGCGAAAAGGCTCAGTGAGTCGCAGGGCGGTGTTATGTGCGCATTAATATTGTTACTATGTACTGATGAATCTACGGTAGTATATTTATTCTGAAATACAGCATAAATTCAGTAACTTTGTTTCTGCTTGTGCATTCCTTTATTATTAAGCCTTAGGTAGGAAAATGAAATTAGTATATAATAAAAAAATGTTATTGCATTTGTATAGGAAAAAAAAACTGTTTATATTTCGTAGTAATAGTTCACTTCCAAGGTCCTGCAGTATTGCTCAGACAAACACTCGTTCATACTGACCCATACAAATGTAGTAACCTAGAAATCTTCATTAACTATCTAATTAGAAAATAAAAGTAATTGTTACGACTATTTGGTCTTAAACTAAGTAACGGAAAGAAACAAAAGCAACAGGTTTATTAAAATAAAGAAATAATTTATTGCTCTAAGTTACAAAGTGATAATTGTAGAACAACTTACATTATTTGAATTAAATCCTAAATAATCCTAAACTTTCTATCACTGGTCTACAAAGTATAGAGTATTCCAAACTTATCCCAATACTGAAAGTGCTGCTGTACCGTAAGTCTTGAACAGGCTGATGCACCAGAAATCCTGATGTTAGACAATGATATAATCCAGAATGTCTTTGAATGAATCCACAATAATCCCAAAGTAGTGATTTAGTCCAATTCGTCAATGAGCACTTTGTAATTCCATTGAATAATTCAATACACGATTCCTCTCAAATTATATCTGATCACCATATTAAATGATTTCACAGACTGAACTTTAAATGGGAATGAATAATTTTGTTTACCACAGCCTTACATAGGAACCTAAGAAACAATAAAATGACCATGATATGGGTCACAAGTTCCAAAACATTCTATGTTTGTAAATCAGACTGGACCTTTAACTCAAACTTATTGACATGCCAAAAATCAGGTACACACAATATATATATGTATGTGTGTGAGTGTGTGTGTGTGTGTGTGTGTGTGGCTTTTCAGGTTTATCATGCCGTCAGTGTGGCAGGTGTGGTGTGGGCTGCTTTCAATATTTATTTAAAGTACCATGGAAATCCCATCCGGGCTCTATTTTGGTTGGAAGTTAAATCAGTGAAAAGCTCCGAGCCCACAGTCAGCATAGCCGACGTTTAAATGATTCAATATACAAAAAGCGAAATTCATCTTATAACAATTTAATGACAATTCAATAATCAAACGATTACAATTTCCTAAGTACTCTCCTTCAGCTCGACCCTGTGGTAGCCTGTAGCATCATTTTATTTGCAGTGTGAGATAGCTTTCCACCTGTCCTTGTATTCTACTCATCTGTGTATTCGTCTCTCCTATTCCTCTAATTACTTCTCCTCTTCCTACCGACTTTCTCCAAATTCCTTTTCCTGACGGACTCCGACTCCTTCTTCATTTTATCCTCCTTGACTCATTTTCCTCCTCCTTCTCGACTATCTACCGACTATACTTGTCGACTCCGACTGTTCTGCTAGTCGCACTTCCATCTCCCCTCTTAGAGACTCGGGACCCACTGAACCGAACGTTCTGTCCCCCGAAAAGCTTCCTTTACGAAGCTTTGTCTTTCCTTAGAATCTATTTCTAAGTTTTCCTGCCAAATTACGAGTGGCTTTCTCGGAGTAATGCTATTTCCTCAGCAAGCATCCCAGGAGAACTAAATTTGTGCTTGCTAATTAGAAGTTATAATTCGGATCGAAAGTGTTATCACATCCTCCGTCTCAGTTCCGATTGGATGTCTCTTTGATCTGATCCAATCAAACTTAGCGGACAATGTCTAACCACGTGGGGACGGATTTAGAACACGTCCTGGTCCTCGCGTGTTCCTCCGATCTTTGTATGACATAGTTGGGAAGTCGCTCGATCTAAAGCCTGTGCCGGTTCAATATGCCAAGTCGTCTCTTTGGTCACGGTAACCTTGCGTATATATATATATACATATACATATATATATATATATATATATATATATATATATATATATATATATATATATATATATATATATATATATATATATATACATATATATATATATATATATATATATATATATATATATATATATATATATATACATATACATATATATACATATACATATATATATATATATATATATATATATATATATATATATATATATATATATATATATATATATATATATATATATATATATATATATATATATAACATAATACATGTCTGAATACAGACCTTTTCCCATATACGATATTAATTGCTGTCACACCCTATTTGATGATTTATAGATTGAGTATGCTTTTGGGGGGTTCCAATAAGAAAAGGAACCTCACAGTTGTTTAGCTCCATTAAACCCTTTTCGAGAAGAAAGATTTAATATTAATTTAATGTGGTTATTTGGAAAGAAGTTGATTACTCCAAATTCTTTCGAAAGCCACTTTGTGTACACATGGTGGTGATGTTGGAAACACATTTCATTCTGGTCACATACTTAATTCGCAAAGGATAAACCCGGTATTTAACTCTCCAGCTCTAGCAGAATCAATACAAAATTGCTACTCATAGAGCCATACCATCAAATATAGTTACCTGTAGGATTGAAATATTTATATTTCAATGTAATATGTAAATTAACCATTGGATCTATTGCAATTCTATTTAGATCTCTTCCCAAAGAAAGGGACAAATTAGTTTTGGGCTGTTCATTCATCGGTCTGGCTGTCACATCATTACTTGTAAGCAAGCTATTTTAAACAAATATTAATTCAGACAAAACCAGGAAGGGTATTTATATATCTTGAGTAGGTTCAAAGACCCGATTTAGTATTGGTAACTGACCTTTGGTTTTAATAATTTGAAGACATATATTTACTTTTTTGTATCGTACATTGTTATAAAAGCCTTGTATGCAACATTAAGAAAGTTCAATTCAAGTTGACAAATGGTCTTTGACTGACGAATTCATATTCTATTGAAATAACCCAATTAGACGCTCATGCATTTGTGGTAATTATTCAGCTGTTACACATTTGGATACATTTGGGACTTGGAATTCTTTAACATAAACATTGTGAGGAAGATAAGCGAAAATCTCTTGAGGTAATCAAATGGAATTTACAAGGCATATTTGTAATATACAGATGATCCGATTAGAATTTCAAGTCATTATTGCAATTCGCTCCATTATTAAAAGCTAATCTTGAACTTTGTTTACCAAAACCTTGTTTGTATTTTATTGTAAGCATGGTAACAGATGAATTATTTAGCTCATATGCATTTGTCTATGTTTATATTTTTTGTTGGAAACTATTTTATAAACCGTGTTTCCAAAATATATTCTTGCATAGACTTTTCATGCCCTTGTGACCTAGGGACTATAACTGCACCATCACCAGGGTCTGTGACTATGTTTCCTAAAAGTAAGCTTGCAGTGACTTCTCAACCCTGCGACTGTCTAATGTTTTGAACAAAATACTGTTGCACCCTAATAAGCCCACACCTCTCAATAGGGAATACAGCTGCACCATCACTATGGTCTACATTTCATACACCATCTGTTATTATATACGTTGGTGTTAGCTCATCTCATTAAAAAAGCCCAATGTCTTATTATAGTGTAAGACATGTATAAAGGTAAGTTAATCACTTGGATCTACTTTTCCTAATTTGTAACTACTGAACTCTTCCATTCCTTTAGTTTAATGTTCCAGATTCTTTTTCTTTTTGACTATTAAATGTTTAAGCCTTCATTTTTAAGTCAACATCAAAATAACTTATGGAAATTACTTTCAATAACGTGCACTGCTTGAAATTTTCATTCTAGATAATTAAAACTGTTCCGGTGGCGTAAGTGGTCAGAGCTTCCGTCTCGGATGCGGGAGTTCGCGGGTTCTAAGCCCGGTCGATTCATACAAATAACTTTTAAAAATGGTACTAACAGCTGCCACACTTGGCACTTAGCATCAAAAGGTTAGTGTTAGGACTAGTCGGCCAGGCGTCAGGATAACACTGGACAACAAATTTTTACAAAAGTCATGTTACTGAAATAAAATTAGTCAATTCTTATCAATTTTTATGTGCTGAACACGAATATGACAGTCAAATTGCAAAATTGGCTCTAGTTTTTTTGTAATCTGCAAGAAATTAATGTTTACATAACGAAATGCATTCCAATAGTAAAAGGTCAACTGTAATAGCCTACCTATAAAAAATCAAGTCATTGACTACATCTTAGATTTCTTCGCCTGTCTCTTGTACAGCTGTTCGGGAGCATCTCTGAGGAGTGTCCAGCAGTAGTCAGCCAGCATTGTAGTGGACCATTTTCCCTGGTATCTTTGTTCCATTGTTGCGATATCTTGATGAAAACGTTCGCCGTGTTCATCACTAACAATACCACAGTTGCTAGGAAAGAAATCCAAATGGGAATGAAGGAAGTGAATCTTTAGAGACATATTGCAGCCAAGTTTCTTATACTTCATCAACATGTCTTCTACTAGTTCCTTATAGTTTTCTGCCCTAACATTTCCGAGGAAGTTTGTAGAAACTAGGCGAAAAGCATTCCATGCTTGTTTCGCGTCACCTTCCAGCAAGTTGTTGAACCGGTCATCTTTGAAAAGCTCTCGAATCTGAGGACCCACAAAAACTCCCTCTTTAATCTTTGCTTTGCTGAGTCGAGGGAATTTTTCATGCAGGTATCGGAATGCTGGCAAAGTCCGGTCAATGGCTTTCACGAAGTTCTTCATCAAACCTAGTTTGATGTGAAGGGGTGGTAGCAAGATTTTCTGAGCCTCAACCAGAGCTGGGTGTTGGATATTCTTCTCTCCAATGGCTACATTCTGCCTGTGAGTCCATTCCTTCCTCATGTAGTGCATTTCCCTTGCTCGGCTATCCCACTCGCATAAGAAACACATGTATTTTGTATATCCTTGCTGCAGTCCCATTAAAAGGGCAACTACCTTCAAATCACCACAGAGGTGCCAGCTGTACTTGTTATACTCAATGGAATTCAGTAGCTGCCTTAAGTTATCGTATGTCTCTTTCATGTGGACAGCATACGCTACTGGAATAGATGGAAGAATGTTTCCATTGTGCAAAAGCACAGCCTTGAGACTCAGTTTCGAAGAGTCCACAAATAGTCTCCATTCTTGTGGGTCATGAGTGATTTTTAAAGCATTCATGAGGCCCTCAATATCGGAACAGAATATCAGATTACTTTCCTTTCTGAAGAAAGGCTCCAATTGCTGGTGGCGCTTTCGATATGCAGTAATTGTGACATCTTCTTCTAGAAGATTCCATTGTTGGAGTCTTGATCCTAGCAATTCTGCCTTGTTCTTTGATAAGTCCAAATCACGAATCAGGTCATTTAGTTCTTCCTGTGTTATTCTGTGTGGGGTTGATGATGCACCACAGTGAAAATCTGGATCACTGCATGCTGATGGACCAGGAGAAGAACAGGTCGACTCACCTTTGTCTTCGTCAGATGAATCAAGAGAATATTCTGCTGGAGGTTCTGGAATAGGAAGTCCCTCACCATGTGGAACTGGTCTCAATGCAGACGGAATGTTTGGGTAGACTATTCTCGACTTCTTTCGCTTCGTTATTCCGCCGGAAAGAGGAGGAACCAAGCAGAAGTAACAGTCATTTAGGTGGTTGCTTGGCTCTCTCCACACCATTGGGACTGCAAACGGCATTGATGACCTTTTGCAATTCAACCACTGTGAAAGCTGTGTTGTACATGTAGCACAGCATATATGCGGAGCCCAAGGCTTGTCTTGGTCACCAACCTTGCATCCGAAGTAAAGATGATATGCCTTCTTCACTTGAGAATTGATACTTTTCTTCTGGTTGGCAAATGTCACTTCCCCACAAATATAGCAAAAATTGTCCGCGGTATTAACACACTTTCGAGGCATTACTGTTCTTTATTGTACGTAAATGGATAAAATAATAAGTTTTATGTAACAGTAGCTTGAACTGTCTCGCACAACGTCTAAAATATTTTAAATGCTGAACCTATCTGATTGGGCTTTATATAGTACACTGCTTACGTCAGCTTCAGCAGCCGCCTGGCATTAGTATAATAGGCCTACACATGTATAGTACACTGCTGACATCAACTTACTTCAGCAGCCGCATGGCATTAGTATTGCATTGCATCAGAAAATGATGCAATCAACTGTGGATGATGTGAGCATGATGGTATTATGCAATGTTACATCATTATTCCGGATGTTGCTGCAGTCCTACTGGAGAAATTTACACAGTGAAACATAGAAAATGAGGTATATGAATATCTTCAAAACGAGAGCCAATACAAATTTTTCACGGTTATATTCGTGTTCGGCACACCAAAATACTACAGATTAGGGCCTTTTCAAGTCAGTAATGATTTCACTGTTGACCAGTGTAATATGACTGGATGGGTCATGATGCTTCATGTCTGTTACAAAATGCTCCAGTGCAGACATCGTAATGATAATGATTGAATAATGTTTAGAACTACGTTAAAATCCAAGTCACGAACTCATATAATTAAAGTATGCATGCTGAGGAAATTTGAAGAGATGAAGCTCTCAGAGACGTACACATTATAATATCCAGAATAGGTCAGTGTGACATAGGTCTATGTGACATTCTTTGCCCAGTTGCTCTTATTAATATCAGTGTTTGTTTTCACATCTTTGTCGGTCAACATAATTATACAGACACTTAACTGGATCTTCAGCAACATCGAAAAATATTCATGCAAAACTCTCTTGACAGCCCAGCTATAGCGAGCGGTTTGTGATCTCTGCTCGTTTTTCGTCCGATCCAGTCTTTCATATTTTCTCAGACGTCGAGTTCAAAAAATAGTAAATCCATGTTTTATCACCTTTGAAAATCTCCCCAACGCCCTTGGTCGCTCATTTCATATTGCACAAACCTTTTTGATCTCGATTATTAAATATATTTAAAACAGCTGTCGATTAATTACGTGATAATACAAATATCTTCCGCCGTGTATTGAGTCGTTTTATCAAAATCACTCTTCAGAGCAGCCACTTCCTGCTCACCAAAAGCAGGCGCCGTTTCTACAGAACATGGATCATTTTCCATGGATTCGTAACGATTCTTAAAACGATGGAACCATCTCAGAATTTTATGATATGGCAGAGAATTACATGCGTAAATATTTTCCAAGTGGGTATTCACATTATTCAGAGATTACCCTAAAAACGTACGGATTTTACAGTATGATCTTTGTTTTTGTAGCTCCGACCTGACCTTCATACTTAAATGTCATTTACTTATATTACGTTACTTCTGCATGTGTCTTGCGTACTGTTCATGAAACTGCATATTATTCGATAGAATGTTTTTGTATCTGTCTATAGGCGTTCAAGGCACAAAGCCGAGGTAACAAAATATTTAGAAGTTTTAAAATACGCCTTGTATTTATTTACGGATGTTATAATATATCTGTTGCGACCGTGCTTGTTGCATTTTGAACAATTTGTTCGCCCATTATCAACCGTTTTCGTTTCTTTTACACTCTAAATCTAATGATCAAAGGAATGATGGCAGCTGTTGTGATCAAAAACAGTATATTAAGCACTGTGCAAGTTCCAAAATTGAGAATCATATATTTATGTTCACTTGTACAACTGGCGAAAGATAACTTAATGTATATACGTCAAAAGATGAATAGAAAAGAATGTAAATTTATCACAGTACCGACAACTATGTGATTTAACAGTGTAATGGTACATACGTGGGTAGAGATAATTTTACTGTAGATTCTGTCAGGGTCTGCTTGACACTTTAACATTAACATAAGGATTATACTTGCCATCATATATTTTTGGCTGTAAGGGATGGAATCTGTTTTGTTTAAGGCATGAATTGAATTTTAATTAGGACTCGTTTTGATTAACGGTTAAAGCTAAATGGAGTGCAATGTTAACGCAAGGCCCATAGCGGTAAAATGACAAGAGTTGAGACGAACCAGGAAAAAATTTAGGAAGTCGAAGGTTATTTTGACGCAGATGTTAAAAAAATTATATAGTTATCAATAAAGTTGGACTAGAGAGGATTATTCTGACTTCTATGGAAGTTGTCACGTTGTGGGCAACATTTGCTAATGTTCATGTTCATTTATACACATATTTTCTTATAGTTACTTTGTATTGAGAGCACCTGGATATGTTAATACGTATTACGTAACGTTTTGACTATAGACCAAATTCTGGAAAAAAGCTGCCTTTCGGTTGTGTAACCGTTACGCAACGGCCTGTTCCCGCCTTACTTGAAAAGGAATTCGACGTCGGGACACGTTTCCTTGCTTTGCACTTAGTCAGCGATGTCCCGACCGGGAATTCAGTGCGACAGGTAAGTGCGAAATTACCCCAGGGCAGTTTTCAAAGAGACTGGGCCGTAGCCAATCGGAACCGAGAGATGAAAATTTAGGAAAAAGTCTCAGTAGGAAATTTCTTCGGACTAAGTCCATTTTTCCGTTAGTGGATGTTTGGACGTTGACGAGAGCAGATCATAGGAAAGTTTAGAGACACTAGACTGCGCTCGTTAAAATAGCGGGGAAATGAATTTCAGGGAAATTCTAAGTTGGATTGTGAACGAAATCTTCTTTAGGTAATTTTTCTTCGCCCAAATTTGTCTCACTTTCATAACTAGTTGTTGTAGGATTGATGCATTATTATGTACCTTCTTATTAATTAGAAATGGAATCTTCAACGTTTGTCGAATAATTAATATGCAAGATTTATAAGTTACTGGATTTGTATGGGAAAATAAGAAAGTTTTTTATATGGAAATACTGCACGACCTTGAGAGTGCAGTATATCCATCCGACAAAGCGAGTTCATAGGTATCTCGATGTGAATGAATGCGTGACCGAAGCAATTTAATAGCTGTTTTCTGATAATAGGCTTTGTGTAGTGTGAGATGGGAGGGCTAAGGGAAAAGATTGTACCGTCCCTGTGTTTTCACAGGAAGCTTTTTAAGGGTCACATAATTTCAGATTCGACTGAGTCCCCGGTCTTCAAGAGATGGAGACGGAAGTGAGACTAGCTAAAACAGTCGAAGTCGACCGAAGTCTAATCGGTGGAGAGAAGGTGGAGGAGGAGGAGAAGTATAAAGAAGTCGAGGAGGAGGAGTAGGAATTTGGAGAAAGTCGGGAGGAAGAGAAGAAGGAATTGGGAAGAATAGGAGAGAGAAGAATACCACAGATGAGTCGAATACAAGGACAGTTGTAAATCAATCCCACACTGCTAATCAAGTTATGCAATAGGCTATTCAAGGATCGAGCGGAAGGAGTCTAATTGGGAAACTTAATCATTTGATTATTTAATTGCTGTTAAATTGTTATTCATTGAACTTCAACCTTTTTGTGTATTTAGCCATCTAACCGTCGGCATTGCTGACTGGGGGCTCAAAGCTTTACATCTATCTTTCACTAATTTAACTTGCAACCAAAATCGAGCATGGATTGGACTTCTATAAGATATTTTGAGCACCCCACCCCAAACAGAACAATCCTCACAATATATATATATATATATATATATATATATATATATATATATATATATATATATATATATATATATATATATATATATATATATATATATATATATATATATATATGTGTGTGTGTGTGTGTGTGTGTGTGTGTGTGTGTGTGTGTGTGTTTCCATGTATCAGAAGTCGTTGAAATTTTTTTATTGTTATAGTGCGATTAGTTCCGAACCAAGCCTGCATGGGATATTTAGAAGCGAGTGTAAGTTGACCTGATAATGTATTCGCCGTTATTCTGATGAAAGGTATGTAAGAGTGCAGTTAATTCTCCCGAGATTAGAGCAAGTAGACCAGATTCTACGTCCCTTTTAATTTCACAGGAAGCTTTCCAGGGGGGAGCGAGAGGCGACACCCGAGATTCGGAAAGAAGGAAGACAAGTTGAAACCAAGTGGGAGGTCTATCATGACATAATCTGATGGGTGAAGGTGTATTATCGGAAAGTAGCGTGGAAGAGAGTTCCGGAAGTGCAAGGAAAGCACGGAGTCAATGGTACCGGATGCACCAGAGAGACGTAGTATTGGAAGGAAGCGTGAAAGAGAGTTCCGGAAGCGCAAGGAGAGCACGGAGTCTATGGTACCGGAAGTACAAGAGGACAGATGAGTAACATAATCAACACCGAAGGGAAACGCACTCTCTTAAGACTGTAATTTCATATGAGGATAGTAATTGGCAACAGAATAGGTCAGTGTTTGTATTTATCAAAAGCATTATTTGAGAAATTGTAGATGAAATAATTGAATACGTTAATATTTATTAAATTGTTGTACCTTTCACCTTGGGCCTTTTATCCACCTAGACCGTCGATATTGCTGACTGGGGGCTCGGAGCTATCTAAATTTTAAATTGACGTCCTTCTCCGGTGTTAGAAAATAATACATGTAGAGGGCACGTGACAGAAGTGATAAAAATGTTTGACGGTTAAAGTAGTAATACTGATTGGCTAAGCTAAATGAGAGGGTGTGCGTTCCCAAGACAGAATTCAGGCTTTTAAGAAATTCCCCTAGAGAAATTAATTAATCTAAGTTCTGAGGAGAGCCATGCTATTAGCTCCGGGAAATAATAAGTATTTCTCCTTAGATTGTCCTAAGGGCGCGTGTAGGAAAGTGATGGACACGAACAGGAGAGAGATTAGACTTCATAGGGACGTACGAACCTAGAATAATGCACAAGGTTAGTCTCACTAGCATTTATTGATGTAAACGTGTAATTAATTGTTGAATGTATGCAAGTTACGTTCATACTACAATTTTTCATTAAATTCAGACGTGCCCGAGTAACCGATTGGTGTATTTCCATATTTCTTTCCTTTTCCTCTTCCTGGACGCATGGATGTTTGTTTCAAACGTTATACGACCCATGGATCATGAGTGAGTTTCGATTTAGTTGGTTTATAATAGAAATTGTGTGGTGGTGTAAGATTTCATGTATTTGTTCTGAAACAAATTGTATGAATATGTAAATTATCTGTCTTAAATGATTTGTATCATGTACGCTGAGGGTTGATTTTTCCTATGTCTGAAAACGTATGTCACGGAATCGCCAATTAGTAATGCAACGTATTTAGAACAGAGAGTGAAGTCCATTAATTCGCGTGTAGTTAAGTTGTGAATTCTCTTTAATCCGAGAATCGAGGAAAGTCCTGACTGGCATAACTCAACTGGTAATTTGTGTGATGGTTTGCCTAAAGAGGTCTAATTATGTCACGGTCATATCAATAATACGAGAGCAGCTAGAAACACTAAATTTCACGTTAATACAGCGTGAGTGTGTATTATGCTGAGAAATGACCACAGGTAGTTCTGTTGAATTTCGATCGACGATATCTGTCCGCAGAAAGATTGCGCATATTGTTGATCACAGGGTAATGAAAATAAATCTGAAATGTATTTAGGCTGGGTACTATATTTTCATTTTGAAGAAGAAGAAAATAGCTCCATACCTGTATTGCACAATGGTAAAAGTGCAAGAGGTTGATGACCCGAAGGAGAGAGAGAGAGATAAAGAGAGAGAGACAGAGACAGAGACAGCAGACTCACAAAGAGGTGGAGGAGTAAAGTAATACGGAAACGCGGACCGAGAGAGAGAGAGAGAGAGAGAGAGAGAGAGAGAGAGAGAGAGAGAGAGAGAGAGAGAGAGAGGGAGAGAGAGAGAGAGAGGAAGATAGAGATAGAAACGGAGAGAGAGAGAGAGAGACAGGGATAGAAACGGAGACAGAGACAGTAGACTGAAAAAGAAGGGGAGGAGGAAAGAAATACGGAAACGCTGACCTGGCATCAGCAGTGATTGGTGGAGACCGGAAGCGCAAGATGATGCTGTCATGCCGATGATCTGAACTGATCATATGATGAAATTTGTTCTATTAGTATATCAGAACGGCTAATTGAATCTTACGTAATGATATAACTCCATTTTTTGAGAAAAACAATCATTTACATGTCATGTTCGATCTCATTTTGTTTATGTATTTGATAAAGTTGTTGTATTTTTAAAACAATATCGGGATTTGCTCTGAATATTTGCATTTGACCAAGTGATACTGAGAGGTAAAAGTCGTATTACTTAATTAAATCCTTACTGTTTCCGTTTTATGTATGTAAATGTTTACTATTATTGTGTTCCTGCTTGACTTTACGTTTATTTTCTATTTGTATCTTTGCACTTGCTGTTCTTATGTCTTCATTTAGTGTAAGCTCCCTTTTCTTTAATGAAGAATAAATATGTCTTCATTATTTTCAATCGGTCGTGTTTTGCGATCTTGTTCACTTTTTCCAAGCTGATGTATTCTTGTTCTATTTTACACTTGTAAATATTTCCTACGAAGTAGCTCTATTACCAACGACCTCGTGTGTACTTAGATATAAGCATTTCTATTTCGAATGCTTAACAATAATGCTAAAATCCGTGGGAGAGATTTAAACTTTTAAGAAAGAAAAAGCAAATATACTTTACATTATACTCTAGAATCATTGAATATTACTGAATCCTAATAGAATGATTTTGTTACGAATTGTGTGTATTTCAAACAAGAACCTTCCTGGCAAGAAACAGATTATACTACACCACTTATGTGATTTTATTCAAATATAAATCATGTTAAATTGTGTGGCCATCTACGTAGGGCGTACTCTAGCCCATCTTCATTTATTAACTAACTTGATTGCATTGAAACCAAATGTTATTTTCTTTGTTTACTTACGTCTACTTGACGATCAGTTTAACTCATGACAATGCATTCTTTCATCAATAACTTGCCTTTACATGTTCAGGAGTCAATGCATCGCGTCGTAACTTTAAACAAACAGTCGTTAGTCAAAAGTAAAACCGTGAAGCGTATATTATATAAGTAAACATGTTATGAAAATAATACACACATATACACACACACGCGCGCGTGCACACACAGACACGCACACACACACACACACACACACACACACACACAGAGACACAGAAGCTAAAGAGCAAACAAATCTATCTTGAGTACGATTTTTAACCCAAAGAAAACATGTTTCTCCGTTTAAAAGTATTACTCCAATACATTTAACTCGTCTCTTTTGCACATTTATTTTGCTTGGCTTCTGATTGTGTGGGTTTAGCGCCATTTTCAGCACATTATAGGCTATGTGTGGAGGGTATTAAATTTGGCGGAGGAATAACCTAGAAGGAACCACCGGTCCAAGAAAGCTACTGGCAAGCTTTCCCGCATACCATCGTTTGCCGGGCCAAGACTCGAACCCACGACAGACGTGGATACCAATGATCTGTAAAGGTGACCGCCTTAAACCACTAAGCCACTCGAGGCCCTATTTGACTTGAATTCGTTCTGTAACATTATTTTAGTTTTCTTTATACATATTAATAAATATATATTAACATTTGCAGTAGGAATGAAGGCATGACTTATAAACGAAATAAAGATAGTTCATATTCCCACATGATTTAATTTATACAATTTATCGTTCTTGTAATATATTTTTTCTTGCTGTAAATTAGTGACTAACACTTCAACGAATGCAAGTGGACATATATCACACCATATAGCACTTTGATGATCGGATTTTTGTCTCAAAGCCAGTGCTCAGTAGCTTGTAGCTGACTGGTACATGCCAAATTGGCAAGCCGCTGGTATCAAACCAAACAAAACGAGCAAAAGATCCGTCCAGATTAGTCCGTGACGTCTTTCGCACAACACTAGCGTGATTGCAGTAACGACTATTCTGGAAACTCTTCCCTGAACTGCGGTAATTTGCTGGTAGTTTTACATCCGGTCACTGCATATCGGGCAAAAGTAACGAACGTTTGTAAAAAGTTTTAAAAAAACAATAACAAAACAAAACAAAACAACGATTGATTATCCGAATCAATAATTTATAGAACAACTATTTATTTCTTCGACGGAAATTTCTACGCCAAAAAGAAACCGCAATCTATTCTGATCACCTCAGTTATTTCTACGATAGGATTAACCATACGATTGACTGAGAAGTTGTGAATGCGTGGTAGTTTGGTTTATATGTATGCGTAAGAAGTATGCTTGCGCACACTTGGCAGGAGAATGATTGAAAGAAAAACGATAAAAACAGAAACATAATATATACGTATGCATCCTTTGTCTTGGTAATTTTGTCCATGACTCTTTATTATCTTTTAAATCTCAAAAGCCTCTGAAAAAGTTACGCTAGCTATAGTTTAATCCGGCACATTGTATCCATTATTATTTCGATCGAATATTTATAAAACATACAGTACAAACTTGGCAGTATCAAACAGGACTAGCTTGACGGCATCAAACAGGACTAACTCGTGATAACATACAGTACAAGCTTGACGGTATCAAACAAGACTAGCTTGATGGCAACAAACAGGACTAACTCGATGATATCATACAGTACTAGCTTGATGGCAACAAAAAGGACTTACTCGATATCATACAGTACTAGCTTGACGGCATCAAACAGGACTAACTCGATGATATCATACAGTACTAGCTTGACGGCATCAAACAGGACTAACTCGATGATATCATACAGTACTAGCTTGATGGCGACAAACAGGACTAACTCGATGATATCATACAGTACTAGCTTGACGGCATCAAACAGGACTAACTCGATGATATCATACAGTACAAGCTTGATGGCAACAAACAGGACCAATTCGATGATATCATACGGTACAAGCTTGACGGCATCAAACAGGACTAACTCGATGATATCATACAGTACTAGCTTGATGGCAACAAACAGGACCAACTTGATGATATCATACAGTACAAGCTTGACGGTATCATACAAGACTAACTCGATGATATCATACAGTACTAGCTTGATGGCAACAAACAGGACCAACTTGATGATATCATACAGTACAAGCTTGACGGTATCATACAAGATTAACTCGATGATATCATACAGTACTAGCTTGATGGCATCAAACAGGACTAACTCGACGATATCATACAGTACAAGCTTGACGGTATCAAACAAGACTAACTCGATGATATCATACAGCACTAGCTTGACGGCATTAAACAGGACTAACTCGATGATATCATACAGTACTAGCTTGACGCCATAAAACAGGACTAACTCGATGATATCATACAGTACTAGCTTGACGGCATCAAACAGGACTAACTCGATGATATCATACAGTACTAGCTTGACGGCATCAAACAGGACTAACTCGATGATATCATACAGTACTAGCTTGATGGCAACAAAAAGGACTAACTCGATGATATTATTAGGACAGAATTTTT
The DNA here is from genome assembly GCA_028554795.2 of Sinohyriopsis cumingii. Taxonomy (NCBI): domain Eukaryota; kingdom Metazoa; phylum Mollusca; class Bivalvia; order Unionida; family Unionidae; genus Sinohyriopsis; species Sinohyriopsis cumingii. The sequence continues at coordinate 75,414,377 of CM068830.1, forward strand.
TAGAACAAGTAACAAGATTGAAAATTCCTCTAAATTGTATTAAGAGTAAGTTTTGATTAAATTGTATTAGAAGTAAATTGATAAATCATATTGGAAGCAATTTTCTTCTAAAATATATAGAGATTGAATCCATTTATTTGTGTTACAATTATATGCTACTATTCAACAAAGATTACGCTATTATGATCAAGTACGAACCGTCTTATACAAAACATTACTTGTATCTCAGACTCAGCACAAAAAGAGTACATTGATTACGTTACGTAAGTAGTGAACTAGACAGATTCCAAAGATTTCTATAGAGGGCAAATGTGCTGATCTTGCAGAAGTACTTACGTAATAATGTACATAGACCTAGACAATAATCTGTAAGAGACTACGAAACCTCACTTGAGATTCTGGCCAACGCAAGAGCTAGGAGCACGCCATATTTGGCGTTGTCTTAAGAAACGGGTATAAAAAGCCCAGCCACGGGCTGACATCAGTTTTGCTGGCCAGAAGCTCAAACAGGCTTTGTCTTTACAGGTAAGATTATGATCTATGTACAGTTTTTCATAGCATAAGACTTTTTAGATGTTGGTAAGTGAAAGAATATCGTAGTTTTATATGTATTTCTTATATCCGAAAATTGAGCTTGTTGTAGTTTGATATTGAAATGTAAGTTTATATGTTAAGTGTTTCAATAAAGTTTTGCTGGCCAGAAGCTCAAACAGGCTTTGTCTTTACAGCTCGACCCGTGTACTCTCGCATGCCAAGCTTCCCCGACATGTAGCTGTATTTACAACATCATCAAGTGACACCTCTTTCAAGAGGATTGAACTTCCTTTCTTCTCTCTCTCTCTCTCTCTCTCTCTCTCTCTCTGAATCAAGAAACGGATTGACTTAGAGTTTGCGAAGCAGATCTTCACATAAAAGCTGGTGAAGAAATCTCTCTTCGTAAAAATATCATACAGTACTAGCTTGACGGCATCAAACAGGACTAACTCGATGATATCATACAGTAATAGCTTGACGGCATCAAACAGGACTAACTCGATGATATCATACAGTACAAGCTTGATGGCAACAAACAGGACCAACTCGATGATATCATACAGTACTAGCTTGATGGCAACAAACAGGACCAACTTGATGATATCATACAGTACAAGTTTGACGGTATCAAACGAGATTAACTCGATGATATCATACAGTACTAGCTTGATGGCATCAAACAGGTCTAGCTCAGTGGTATCATACAGTACTAGCTTGACGGCATCAGACAGGACTAACTCGACGATATCATACAGTACAAGCTTGACGGTATCAAACAAGACTAACTCGATGATATACAGTACTAGCTTGATGGCAACAAACAGGACCAACTTGATGATATCATACAGTACAAGTTTGACGGTATCAAACGAGATTAACTCGATGATATCATACAGTACTAGCTTGATGGCATCAAACAGGTCTAGCTCAGTGGTATCATACAGTACTAGCTTGACGGCATCAAACAGGACTAACTCGATGATATCATACAGTACTAGCTTGACGGCATAAAACAGGACTAACTCGATAATATCATACAGTACTAGCTTGACGGCATCAAACAAGACTAACTCGATGATATCATACAGTACTAGGTTGATGGCAACAAACAGGACTAGCTCACTTGTATCAAACAGGACTAGCTTGATGGTATCAAACAGGACTAACTCGATGATATCATACAGTACAAGCTTGACGGCATCAAACAGGACTAACTCGATGATATCATACAATACAAGCTTGACGGTATCAAACAAGACTAACTTGGTGATATCATACAGTACTAGCTTGATGGTATCAAACAGGACTAGTTGATGATATTAAACATGACTAGCTGGATGATATTAAACAGGACCAGCTGCATGGTCTCAAACAGGACTAGTTTGATGGTATCTAACAGGATCAGCTGGATGGTGTCAAACAGGACTAGCTTGATGGTATCAAACAGGACTAGCTTGATGGTATCAAACAGGACTAGCTTGATGGTATCAAACAGGACCAGTTGGATGGTATCAAACAGGACTAGCTTGATGGTATCAAACAGGACTAGCTTGATGGTATCAAACTGGATCAGCTGGATGGTATCAAACAGGACTAGCTTGATGGCATCAAACAGGACAAGTTGAATGGTATTAAACAGGAATAGCTTGATGGTATCAAACAGGACTAACTTGATGGTATCAAACAGGACTAACTTGATGGTATTAAACTGGATCAGCTGGATGGTATGAAACAGGACTAGCTTGATGGCATCTAACAGAATCAGCTGGATGGTGTCAAACAGGACTAGCTTGATGGTATCAAACAGGACTAGATTGATGATATCAAACAGGACTAGCTTGATGGTATCAAACTGGATCAGCTGGATGGTATCAAACAGGACTAGATTGATGGTATCAAACAGGACTAGCTTGATGGCATCAAACAGGACCCGCTGGATGATATCAAACAGGACTAGCTGGATGGTATCAAACAGGAATAGCTTGATGGTATCAAACAGGACCAGCTTGATGGTACCAAACAGGACTAGTTAGATGGTATTAAACAGGATTAGTTTGATGGTATTAAACAGGACTAGCTGGATGGTATTAAACAGGAGCAGCTTGATGGTATCAAACAGTTCTAGCTCGATGGCATTAGACAGGGCTATTTCGATGATATCAAACAGGAATAGCTTGATGTAATCAAACAGGAATAACTTGATGGTATCAAACAGGAATAGTTTGATGGTATTAAACATGACTAGCGTGATGGTATCAAACAGGGCTAGCTCGATGGTATCAAACAGGACCAGCTGGATGGTATTAAACAGGGCTAGCTCGATGGTATCAAACAGGACCAGCTTGGTGGTATCAAACAGGACTAGCTCTATGGCATTAGACAGGGCTATTTCGATGATATCAACAGAACTGGCTCGAATATATATATTCGGACGACAACCCCAATGGCATCAAGGTTTCTATATTCACAATGTGTCATAATAGTGTATCTGGTTTAACTTTTATTTGGATAATCCTAAACCCATGTCATGTCCTTTTGGAATCAGTCAGGAGATATATATCACGTCACCATTTAGAATTTTCAAACATCTTTATAGATTTAAAAGTAAGATACAACAGAATACAACAATTGTGTCGTAACACAATATCATTGGCACAATGAACTGGTCTTGCATAAACACACAACACAGGTAAAAATCTCTGAAGACGATTTTTTCAAACTTTAGCAAGATCATTTTTATTTTATAAATTAATATCTATACTGGAACAAATGATAGCTCTGCGTGTTTCTTTCAAGCTACGACGATCTTCACCAAATGCTGTTAAATCTATATTCTAATCTTATCAATAAATTATTGAATTCATGAGTGATACTTTAATTGTACATTAACTACTGAATTCATGAGAGGTACTTCGATGTTACATTAATTACTGAACTCATGAATGTTACTTACATTAATAAATGAATTCATGAGTGATACTTAAATGGTACAATAATTACTGAAGTCATGAGTGATACTTGCACTAATTACTGAATGCATACCTGCTAAGTGGAGATTCATGAATGTACATGATAAATACATTTATGGTTGATAAAATGAATAAATGTGGGAGAGGGGCTATTTTTCAGGCTATAAGATGCTAAGTACCAGAACATTCGTACCTTATGATAGCACGATTATGCAAAATGAAAACTTACTGCGCAGCTCAAGATGACCTGATTATTTATTATCACGTATTCAATATAACATTAAATTTCGATGGCACTCTACAGTTTCGTATTTGCTTAAGGGCTAGAATTTCAATAAAAAGAATTACCCTGGTTTTCCTCGCTGGTTATACTGGCTACTTAAACTGACCTTGTATACCTTATATATTCTTCAAAGAACCTTTAATTCCCTTTATTTTGGTGTATGATTCTTGAGAGTAATATGGGTTATTGAGTGTACAACTTGACCTACAGATGCGCTCTCTCAAAAATCTGCTAGCTCCTTTTGGTAATTTTCGCCTCCAGGTCTTCAGAGGTAAATTGTCGAAAAAAAAGCTGATAAATATTTTATTTTTTTAAAATATATTTGGTAATTCAGTCCATGCACATTCAGAAGCCGGTATTGTCTAGTCCGGCAATATTCACTTTCCATATTTTAATAGCTGCTAAAGATAGTGAAGTTTAGACTAATTCAGGATGATTTTTTTAGCACAAGGGAGCAGCCGTTTTTCTCAGCTGTCTTCTTAGATCGTGTATGTGTGTGTGTGCGTGTGCGTGTGTGTGTGTGTGATATTGATTTTTAATGTAGCTTGAACAATTTTCTTGTTATATGGCTACGATATCTGCAGTGTGGGGCAATTTATTGTGATGACTAGCAGACATGTAGCAACATGTCCAACCCAGTCACATTATCCTCACACAAGGCCGACCAGTCATAACACTAACCTCTAAATGCTGAGCGCCAAGCAAGGTAGCTGTCAGTACCATTTTATAAGTCTTTTATGTGACTCGGCCGAGGCTAGTTCATTGTGCTAGAACCCGCGACCTCCCGCTTTCGAGGCGGACGCTCTAACCACTTAGGCCACCGGCTTGGCACTTATATCATATACAATTTCCACAGGTACAATATCCAAAGAAATTTCAGCCATAGTACATGAAAATAACAGAGAAGTTCACAATATCTGCAGTGTTCCGCCATAAAGGGCACATACCTATTATTATTGCATGATTTAATTGTGTTGTAGGGTTGAAACATGTAAGTGTCAAGCATCAAAACAGTCCTTCTGAATCTCCTGCATCAACCACACCCCAGAAAATAACATGTATTTGTGCCAGAGTCCCAGAAGAGTCCAGTCCCCCTCTCCCATTATGATGAAAAGTGAGCTATTTTAAAAGTGTACATACATTTTGTCAACACAGCAACCAATGTTATGCTGAAAGACAGGGAGCTGAAACTTGAAATAATTAATGATTTCACCAATAATTTGTAAAGTTTGAAAATGAGGTAGATGTGATAGATGAGGTTCAAGGAGGTCCAAGGTCAAATGTTAAATAAAATGTTCGTTTATTGTTTAATATGGGAAAAGCGAATTTGCTTTGTCATCACTTATTGCTTAATTTCATTACAAACAAATGAAAATAAACATTTTCCATATATATTTTGTTTATGGTTAATGCAACAGTTTTAAATTGAATTGACTTCACTCCTGTATTCTAAGACTTCTAATTCACCTATAGTTAAGGTCATTACACACACGATACTGATTCAATGTGTAATTAATAGCAAAATAAGCAACACTAGATTATTTTCATGCATAACTTCGATGTTAATGTACCATTTTGTTCAGAACAACATACATAATAATATGAAAATAAGAAAAATAATTGCACAAAGTTTCATATTTGTTTTAAGGTGACACTCAATGGATTCGTATTTTGCACAAGGTTTAGAAGTTTAAAGAAAACTAATTTCCCGGGTTTCATTACTGGTTGTACTGGCTACTGAAAAAGACCTTGGATATCTTATGTATTCTTCAAAGAACTTTTAATTTCCTTTATTTTGGTATATGATTAATGGGTGTAATATGGTTCGCAGAGTATACATTTCAGCTTTACGTCAGATGTGCACCTCTAAAACAAAATGCTAGCTCCTTATGGTAATTTTTACTTCCTGATTTCAGAGGTAAATTGTTAAAAAAGAGCCGATAACCGTTTAACTTTTTACATATTTGGTAAATCATTCCTTGCACTGTCAGAAGTTGGTATTGTCCAGGTCGGCAGAGCTCATTTTCCCTATTTTAATAGCTGCTAAAGATGTGTACTTTACACTAATTTCAGATTTTCGGGCTAGTTCAGGCTGATATTTTGTACAAGGGAGCGGTCATTTTAGTTGGCTGCGTGCTTAGATCACAACCAGTTTTCACAAGCACAATAGCCAAATAAATTTCAGCCACAGTACATTAAAGTAACATAGAGATATACCAACATTCTCTCCACTGTGCATGTTGTCAACATAAACAACTTCACCATACACCCGCCACTCAGAAGTTCATAATCGCAGTACCGGCAATTCGATTTGATGGATCAATGGACTGTTAAGAAGTTCAATAAGTAAGTAACACATACCGTTCAACCCTTTCTTTGAGGATACATGTGCCCTGTTTCTTGCCATCACACTATCTTCGTCAGTTTTAGGAACCCAGTTAGATTCTATTGGCCTCTCAGTATGAACCGATACAATATTTCTTGACTCGCCATCTTGGCCTTACGAAAAAGAAATTGCTTTTTATTTATAGTCGTACTTTAAGTGCACAGTCACGCCTGTACGCGAACACAAATAGCATATGAACAGTATTCTATTAACTAAACTTAGGTGTAATGTCAACAGCACATATCTAGAAATAGCAGCTACTGAGTATGCGTCGTTACATGCGGATGCTCTCGAGTACTCCCTATAGACTTAAGGCTAGAGCAAGGACTTCAATCAGCCTCTTCTGCAATGATCAGGGTAGCATTCAGTTCTGAGATTTATTACCACAGTCTGGTTATAAACATATGTGTAATTTACGCTTCAATAGTTTTACAATAAGAACGAGTGTAAGATCGGTCTTGTCCATGCATTGCATTCATATATATTTTAATTTTCATTAAATTATATCGATCTGGAATTATTTATCCATCTCATCTTGAATTAATATGATATTTCTATCTTAATATCATTACTAAAATGGTAAAGTTACAAGTTCATAGAACTTGATAAACATAACATTTGAAGTTGGAGATGAAGGTGATTATAAGCAATTGATCGATTTGCAAAACAGAGTTAAAGTGTTGTATGGTTGACGCGATATCTGCTCATCACGGAAATCAAGAAAATAAGTTGTCATCAACTGTGCCGGAAATGGTTTTATCACCATCTATTAAATTCTTGTAAGCAGCGAATTGATGAGTAGGACTAGAAAGAGTGGTGTTTCTAACCTATTCAGTCATTAAATGCATTAAGCTTGATTGATGTGTGTGTGTGTGTGATGAGAGAGAGAGAGAGAGACACGTACTGCTTCGCTCCTTACTGGTGTGGAGAGATTTTAGCCTGACGGGTTCACTCTTGCTACTCTTGGTGTCCTCATCCCCTCTCGCTTTCCCACGCGGACGTGCAAATCTCACAATAGTTCCACGATGACTTTCGAGGGGTTGAATCTGGGCCCTCTCCACGGCCCCGTCGTGAGATAACCTTATGCGGAAAAAAATCAAATACAAACAATTATGAGCTCATGTCACCTGCATATGTGCACAGTTCTACATGGAGTCACATTTTCCGTTCATGATTCACAGCCGGGTATTCAGTAGTCAGCTCCTCTATCGATAAAAAGCAAGAAATATTTACCTTATAACGCAGTGAATGAGCATCTTATCCAAACGAGAATATTTAGAAAGAGTATGTACATTTCAGATCAGGAATGCAAATGTTATCACGATCTGTTTTGCATATGTTCTCTCCAGCTTTCACGTCAATTGCCACAAAAAGAATAACGCGTCTTTGTACTTGAATTACTGTTTGACATGTCTACGTTGTTTCCTACTCCTTAGTGAACTCAAAGACTGTAGAAAATTAAGTCTAACGAGGTACCCATAAAAAAGTTATTCAATCGTATTCCCCTATTTCAGCACTCTTAACCCTATTATGTTGCCGTACGCAAAGATTTGTGTGGGTTGACATTTAAAATTCGCACGATCAAAAAAGTCAAGTTTTATTTATTACTTTCCCTGTAATAAGAAACCATCCCTTCAAAATTCAAATGGAACTTTAAACTTACATTGTATAGTGTCTGTACTTTACCTATGACAAACCTCCTAATGAGATTGCAGGCATATTAGAGATGAGATTCGCAAGTGGAACATTCACTTGACAAGAAAATAATACATTTGTTCCGTGGCTTTAGCCTTGAGGAGTTAAACCTCAATTAATCGGGACTTAACATTCTTTGTCGTGAATAAAGGACAATAAAAAATTTTTTTTTTTGGTAAAGAAAATGGATTACCGTTCATTTTGTATGCTATGCAAGCCCACTATGAAGTACAAATAAACCAGTATTTTCTGTGTATCTATACATGTCATATATTCTAGAGATTTCATCTTTTTTTACCTTTATCTTTTATTTTATATACAGTGTAAAGAATTTTAGCATCTTTATATTGTACATTTTACTTTGTATTAGTACATGTTTATGTTCAGTAGGAAGGATTTACCTACCGATGTTTTAAATTAGTTATCTATATATGCATGTATTTTTTAGTACACAGAATTGCGTTCAAGAGACATTATACCCTATGCATACATACATACATACATACATACATGCATACATACATAATTCTATGATATGTATAATATGTATCTTAGCAACCTGATATACTCTTTGTTGTAGAGGTAACTAAGTCAGTCATAGATAAATGCATGCACGCACGCATACGCGCAAACAAGTATATATATGCATAAATACATGCGTCATATGAAGAAAAGAAACTACATATAGAATTACACTGTTATAAGTTTTACATTTCATTTTCGTTGCTATCTCGGACTTAATGTTAAGCACATAACACTATAGACGTATTAACTTTTCGAAATATTATCATCATCATGCAACGTTTAAAAGATCAGTGGCATGCTCAGCCAAATGATTGCAGATTTGCATAATTGCAGGTATTGAGATATTTCGTTTTGTCAATACGATAGCTGACACAGTATTACTATTGTATTTATGTCAATTTTCTGTTCTATTTTATGATCTTGTATTATCATGAATTTGTTTAATCTGATGTAATCTCTTTTTAAAGAGGAAATAAAGTCAGTCAGTCAGTCATACATATATATATATATATATATATATATATATATATATATATATATATATATATATATATGGTAATTACGTTCACAAAAATTAAGTGGGTCTTCTCATATAAGACCTAACTCAAGCCAATTATGAGCGAAACTTCAAAAGGGTTATTTTGGTTCATATGTACCATTTGAAGATGTCTCGGCTACATTTCAAGGCCATGTATTTGGAACATTTCTGAGACATCTACACGAAGTAATAGTTTGAAAATGAAGATACATTGTAGGGACAACAGCACATATACGACATGCATATAGGATTACCTGCACCGAAAGGTATATAGAACATGTGAAAGCTTGTTCAAAAATTGCTCTCCATTACAAACAAAAAGTTAATGCCATGCAAGTATAGATAATTTGCAAAGTAATATATATATATATATATATATATATATATATATATATATATATATATATATATATATATATATATATATATATATATATATATATATATATATATATATATATATATACTTTCTAACAATCAAAATGTTATAATATTTTACTCTGTACTCGAAAGATAGCTCTAGGCTGTAGAGATACAACTTATAATTATTGGAGTTATTTATATCAAAGTAGTAATGTACAACTGTGTCACATGTGTCTATAGTATTTCTACCGTTTATCTCCTCCACTGGGCCTTAAATGGAAACCGAAGGGATACAAAGAGAGAAAAAGAACCATGGATAGCTTTGTTTGTTCCTACCACTATATAAACGGCGAGATTGCGGTGACGGTAGCAGTGGTAAAGTTATCGCTGTTAATGATCAAATATGAAACGTTTACACTTAAAGAATCTCTTCTCGAATCCCCTAAACTGATTCACCTGTATTGTTAAGAAAAACCGCTATTGCATGATAGTACCACATGAGTTCATAATGAGTATTGGTTTAGTCTGAGTTTACCTTATTTTGACATTTTTAAAAAGTATAAAAAGAGAAACATAAATTTCACAATGATCAAATAAAAAATTCATTTTCGATAAAGAGCGAAATACCGCACCCCTTTCTTTTGACGAGTTTTGTCTAAGCGCGTGCTGTGCTTTGCATCCCGGTTTGACCATTAGTAATCGTTACATTATATGGGGTACTTCAACTATACATTTCACGGTTTGTCTTGTATATGAAGACATTTTTTTTTTCCTCATGATGATACATCTGTTGTAAGTGGTTTTCATGTTTTCGGGTACATATACTGTTACCCTTTAAAACACATTATATTGACGATGGATCAGTGAAGCGTAATTTAGTTGTCTTGATAATTTGACAATTTTCATTCAATACCCATCCAATGCGACGCCTATTTTCAGATTAAAATTTTTGTTTTTCGTGACCAGTGCTCTTAATCTTTGTGACTGTATTCGTCTTCGGTCCGCCGTTTTCCTCCGATATAACATAGTACACATTCCTCCAAACATGGTTGTTGTCCTTCATTTCACATGGGAATGGCAGTCTTCCAGCGAAAATATTTTTTCCTCTTCTCTCAGTTTTCATACTTTCATTATTGTGATTTTCAATTGTTGCATTCCTTGCTTCCAACCAAAATACTTTCTTCGACACTCCTTACAGCAAATCTACTGAATTCATTAATTTGATCAGCTGCTCGTTCGTTGTCCTTTTTTAAAACTCAGATATTGGATTACCTATATTAAATGTGAACTGCCCATAGCAGATGTCCAGTTGTGCATTGGGATTATAGAGTCATGACTCAAAAGGCTTTCCAACTTTCAATGCTGGTCTCAAGATGATATCCGCTAATACAATCACATTACCCTTATAATATAGGAATATGATTAACATATTTTCAGTTGCCATTTAATCTTTTCTTTTGCACGGAACCGAATAATTATTTGCTTGGCGAATCCTGAATATTAATTAAGATACAAGACCAACATAAAATTGCCGCATCTGAAGGTAATGTCTATGAAAAGAAGTCATCGGGTAAGCTGACACTCCCTTCTAATTATGATTGTTGTTACTCATACTACGTAACCATGTCTTCTCGTATGTCAAGCACCGACAGACTTAGTCATCACACGATCAATTATTTGACAAATCCGATACTTGTAAATCAATGATTTGAATAACCTCGAGACTACAATCAATAAGAATATGCACATTCCTCGTGGCCAATATCACACACACACACACACACACACACACACACACACACACACACACACACACACACACACACAGTGAACGCTGTTACAGATAACAGGGTCGGATCTGTTTAAGTGTTTGGGGGTGGGATTTCCAAACCTTAAAAAGGGACCTGTCTTTCTTTGAAAGGACACCAAAGCAAAACTCTATGGGTCTATTTACTTAGAACGTGCATAATAAACGATGGTCAAATTTCAAGTGAAAAGTGGCTGTACGTTTGTGCTTGTGTACGTTTTTCTCCGGGTGGGGGTCCAAAAGCCCTGCCCCCCCCCCCATTCCGGCCTTGGATAAATTATTTACCATGATAATTATGGGAAAAAGAACGATTTCACACAATGTATCATTGTTGTGATTTTCGTCCCAGTTGACTGCTGTTTGAAGGACGACACGTAATCTAAATCCAGAAAATATGTGTGGAAGAATTCTATATTGCTCACGAAAATTGAAATAATGGGACAAAAATTATGAGACACATGCTTTCCTCTTGTATACGCTATTGTATCTTGTGAATCTATATTCCGAAGTCAATAATATATCGTGTAAACAAGCAAAGCCACACATGTTCAGTTTCTCTAATGCAATGCAATGTACTCTCTCTCTCTTTCTGTGTGCAGGGACCCTGGTTGACCGAGCGGTTTAAGGCGCTATCCTTCACAGATCACTTACCTATATCAATACTTCTGTCCGTGTGGGCTCGAGTCTTGGCTAAATCAGTGTGGGTATGAGAGAAAGCTTGTCGTAACTTTCCTTGGATCTTCACGTCTTCCCCGGACTCTACCTGCACCAGATATACTACCCACGATGTTATGGCCTAGCCGATCGGAACATCGCGCGGCCATTTCCGTCAAGCAGTGAAATAACCTAGGAAGTAGTGGTAGGAATACATAGCAATTTGATAAGTTTGGGGACTCGCTTCTAGCGGAGTGCACCACGTATGTTACAGCAGCAAAGGCCAATGTAATTCCGACTCTAAGTTTGTCTCCGTCCACAACCATCTTGTTCTATGTGAACGAAAATACTTAGAATATAGTTCTCGAAGGCGACCAATTATATCCGAGGTTTATTTCACAACCTGATGGTAATGCCCAAGTGATGTTCCGGTTAATGACCCATCATGTGCTAAAAATAGCATCGAGCTAAAAACAAATCACAAACATCTCTCTCCTTACTTATTAATTGTGACAGGAAGTCTTATAAATTAGAATTAAAGCTTGCATCGTGCTCTGGCGGCTTTTAAAACAGATAGAGGATCGCCAAATAGGTTTTACCAGCGGTAACGCTTATATATCAGACACAAGGGGTTGTCTTTCTAGAGAATTCTCTAACTTGATTATAAATGAGGTACAAGAAAAAAAGAGAAACAAAAGTCGTTTGTGCTCGAATAAAACATATCCGACTTCAGAGCTGGTTAATTCATCAAGAGTAGTAATTCACCTGACAATCAGTTGTTAAGTATAAAGCGAGTATTACAATAACATCCTGGCTTAGTTTGCATGCAGGTTTGCACGAGCAGCTCGTGTTTGTTTCATTCTGCCAGCAATTCACTTTTCCGGTTTAGAAGTCAATTTACAAAAGAGGATATTGCATCCAGTTTTGACATCGTACAATGCAGAAAAATTGCTATATAGTGGGGATGTTTAGTGCCTTTATTTTGGTCTTTTCCAGATTCTATTCTTCTGTTACATGTTAGGCTCGAGAAAAAAGGTTCACAAGAAAGAGTGAAAACAACAAGCTCTGAAAAAATTAACAAATAATGTATTTCCCTGGAAAAATATTGTAAAAATAAAAATAATAAACACTTACGGTTTTAAAAATCAAATCCAAAATTAATCCAAGAATAATCCACGATTTAAAATGTATAAGTCCTAATAATGAAATAATCTAATAAATTAAAGTTCGAGTCCCCACGAAGAATCCAAGATGGAAGGCGATGACGTATACTGTATCATTTATGGTGTTGTAAGGTGTACAGTTCTGTGTTCTTCACAAACAATTATCCGGTGTTTGAATTTCCGAATAAAATTTAATGAAATGTCTTTGTCTAAAAATGCTGTATCAACACTCAAATATTTCCAAGAAAAAGAATTATCCTTTAGAATCCAAATAATTTAAATAAAAATTAAAATATAACTCCAAAATGACAAAAAAACGCCTTTACGCCCCAGTGTTTAGAAGCCAAATTGAGAGATCTTTCTCTTTACGATTCACTGTTAAAATGAACCACTGTGCAATTTGAGAAAGCCAAGAATTGCGAAATGAAGGATGTTTACATATTAAAAAAATCACGTAGCCCTAGTATGACCTTGATGAAAACCAATCATTTTACTCCTGGAATAAAAAATATAAAATGGTGTTTACTTCTCTAATTGGTTTCTAAATGAAGGTCGGGAACTATGTCAGATTTAGGTGTTTACAACTGAAAAGTCAAGGTCAAACTATTTTCTAAAATAATTCCAAATCACGTAAATAATATTATATTATAAGAACATGTAATACAATACAAAATTAAAGCTGACAAGCAAACAATAAAATTAAAATAAATATAAATTAAATCAGATATACGTAACACTTATCCATAAAGAAAAAGAAAGATTTATATAATAAAGCTTTTTTTTACCATATATTAATTATACATGAGGCTAAAGATAAACATAAGAAGAACTCTTATGAATAATAAACAATGTACATGAAATAATACATTTCTACATACGTCTGCTATGACATTATCTTTTCCCTTGATGTGCCTGGTGTCAAGATTATGTTGCTGTAACACAAACACGACCTTAGTAGCCTTTGATTTTTATTTTTCATCTTGCCGATGAAAGTAAGGGGGTTGTGGTCACTAAACACAATAATCGTAGAAGGAACTGAACTAATCTGGACTTTAGACTGTTGCAATACCAATATCAAAACCAAGCATTCCTTTTCGATTGTTGAATAATTTCTTGGTGATTATTTAATTTCTTAGAAAAATAGCACACTGGATTATCAATACCATTTTCACCTTCTTGAATCAAAACTGCTCCAACCCCAACATCACTTGCATCAACATACATTTTTAATGATCGGTTGAAATCTGGAGCTGTAAAACTGGCGCGCTTTTAAGTATGGCTTTTAACTTGTCAAAAGCCTCGTGAAAGTTTTCAGTTAAAAAAAGGAACTTGTTTTTCTTAGTCAATAAATTTGTCAGGGATTCAGCAATTATAGAAAAATTAGAACAGAATTTCCGATAGTATCCGGCTATGCCCAAAAATCGCATCAGTTGCAATTTATTTACAGGCACAGAGAATTCGGAGATAGCCTTGACCTTAGCATATATTGGTTAAACTTGTCCATGTCCCACGATATATCCTAGAAACGTTACACTAGCACGGCAGAACTCACTTTTGGATAAATTAATTGTCACACTTGCATCTGTGAGTCTGTCATTAAGAATTTCCGAAGTGTTGCTAAATGTTCTTTCCAGGTGTCGTTGTAGGTGATGACATCATCGATATAAGCATCACAATTGTCTAGACCAGAGGTAAAAATTCACGAGACGTTGAAAAGTACTTGGCGACCCTTTCATCCCAAACGGCATGACTTTATAGTGGTCAAGTCTGTCTAGAATCACGAATGCCAAAATTTCCTTTGCTCTTTCCGTTAGTGGAATTTGCCAAAATCCTTTCAGAAGGTAAAATTTGGTGACATACTTGACATTTCCGAACTTATCAATACAATCAGCTATTTTTGTTACTGGAAATAAATGTTTTTGTCACACTATTCAGCATCCTATAATCAGCGCACATACCGAAAGTTTTATCTAGCTTTTGAACAAGTATGCATGATAAACTCTAGTCACTTTTACTGGCCTCTATAATTTTTTCAAGCATTCCAGTTTGAGAGGGTTCATCCTGTATGCACGTTGTTTCACAGGTTTGGAATTTACAATTTCGACGTCATGGACAATTTTGTTTGTTCTTGTAGAAACATCTGGAGATAAGTGCTCATATTCAAATATTAACTGTTTAAGTTCATTTCTTCATTGCTCTTGCAAATGTGAAAGTTTTTGGTCCAGATGTTTCATAAGTTCTAAATTCCGAAAAGTTTTCACTCCAATATCAGTAAAATCCGATGATGTTCCTTAACTTAAATCTTCACTGAGTGGGACAGATACAATTAAATCAATTGCATGTTTAACCTAGCTATCTCTTTAAATATACTCTTTTGGCATGTTTATGTGGCAGAGTTGGTTTTGTTTTCGCCTCCGAGCAGTATTTATGATGTAATTTAAAACATTTTTTTCCTGTCAACTGTGTAAGGACCATACTACTTAGCCTGAAGAGGATTTTGTGACAGGTCAAGTTAGTCAGGACTCTATAACCAGGCTGAAAGTTCCTTTCCTTCGCGTTTTTATCATATCGTGACTTCATGTTTGATTGAGTAGAGGGCATATTTGCTCTTGCGACCTCCCAAGCCATTGACAACTATACTTAAAATTGGAAACATAATCAAGGTGATTAATTTCAGTATCTTCATTTGAAAGAAGTTCCTCTTTCAACAACTTCAATGGTCCACGCACAGTATGTCCAAAAATAGTTAAAAGGGACTAAATCATAAAGATTGTTGAACTGATTCCCTAACAGCAAACAATAGTAAATGAATGCCTTCATCCCAATCTTTACCCGTATCAAAACCATATGATCGAATCATATTTTTCAAAGTCTAATGAAATCTTTTTAATGAACATGGGCTCTCAGGGTAATAGACAGAAGATTTGAATTGTTGGATGCCTAATTCGTACATAACTTGCTCGAAAATTCCAGACATGAAATTTGAGCCTTGATCAGACTGGACAGATTTAGGAAGGCCAAATTGAGTAAAAAAATCTTTATCAAAGCTATTGTTTTAGATTTAATATTTCTTAAAGGAATTGCCTCTGGAAACCTTGTTGACCCACACATAATGGTCAACAGGTATTGGTTACCTGACTTGGTCTTAGGTAACGGACCAACACAATCTACCATAATTCTACTAAATGGTTTGTCAAATGCAGGAATAGGTTGTAGTTGAGCCTTAGGTATTTTCTGATTGGGTTTTCCTACCATTTGACAAGTATGACAAGATCTACAGTATTTGCCCACACCACGTTTGATTTTTGGCCATCAGAAGTGAGTCACGATCATGTGATAAGTCTTCTTAATCCCTAAATAACCAGCCAAAAGAGTTTCATGGGCCAAACTACGTATATCCTGTCTGTAAGGTCTTGGAACTACAGTTTGATAGTTCACTGACCACTCATCACTAGCAGGTACTTCTGGAGCTCTCCATTTTCTCATATGAATTCCATTTTCAATGAAATAAAAGACAGGAACTTCAGTGGCTTCAGTTTCACTAATGGCCATTTGAAACAAACATGAGATCTCGGGATCTTTTTCCTGTTCGACGACAAGTGATTGTCGTTTATTACCCTGCTTAGAATAATAAGAATGAGTAGTTAAAAGAGGATGAATGTGATCAATATCATTTAATTGATCCAAACAAGAAGTGAAAATGACCGCATTAGAAGCCTGACCAATGCATATGTTAGCTAAAGGACTATTGTTCTGTTCAACGTCATTCTCACGAGCTTTCTTTGCCATAGCTCTGGTAACTGCACAAGCTGGGAATAAATCAGGATTTTTTTTTAATTGGATCAACTTTCTGATCCAAGCAAGGCTTATCAGTTACAAGTAGTATAACAACAACATTATCTCCAGCTAGGTCGTTGCCTAGTAATACATGAATGCCCTCAACGGGTAAAACATGCACTGTGCTGACTGTCACAGATCCTGAGACTAAGTCTGATGATAAATTTACACAAAGAGAAACATTAACAAAGCCGCACTCTACTCCCTGAATAAGAACACTCTCATTAGAAGAAGACTTCTCAGAAAAAGGCTAAGTACCTGACAATAAAAGACTCTGAGTAGCTCCTGTGCCCCTTACAATTTTAATAGGGATAGGATTGGTCGAATCACCCAAGAGTGTTATAGAACCCTTCGATGTGAATAGTTCAGTATTCTCCATAATGAAATCAGACTCGGGTTTATTAGACCCATCAAATATATTGCTTTCAATACATGACCGTGACCTTGACCTCTTAGAAATAAGAGTATTTGGAATAGGTCTGTATTGATTCTGATGCCTATTTTTCAATGTGTAGCAATGAGAAATAACGTGTCCATTCTTCTTACAATAGGTACACGTAGGAAGAGACAAGGATCTTTGGTCAAGCTTATCTGAAGCTTGAATTTTAAAAGTTGTGTCAGTTTGAGATTTAGAAGGGCTTGTATTAGGCTGAAATATTTTCCTACCAGAAGACTGTTGAGTGGAAGTCATATTTACTAAAGAACTTTATGAGTTAAAGAATACTGATCAGCAGCACAAGCAGCATTTTCCAAGGTTTCAATCTGATGTTCGTCAAGATAGGTCTTTATGTCACTATGGACACAGTTCTTGAACTCTTCAAGTAATACAAGTTGTTTGAGATTTTAATAATTTTGTTCAACTTTCTTGGCTAAGCACCATCTATCAAATAACTGCTCTTTTTCTCTAGCAAATTCGACCGGAGTTTGTCCAGCTTCTTTAATTATAGTTTCTGAATGTTTGCCGATAAGTTTCAGGGACTAACTCATAACCCCTTAAGATATGGTCCTTAACTTCACCATAGTCAGCACTCTGCTTATGTGACAGCGAAATGAAAATATCATGAGCTCTACCAGTGCGTACACATGAGTGAGTACACCTTGCAATAACAGAGTCCAGTATTCTCTTGGCCATTTCAAATTTTCAAGAACTTTTTCAAAATAAGGAAAATATTTGTCTACATCGTTTCCTCTAAAAGGGGGCATTAGCCTAATATTCCTTCCAACATCGAAACTTAAATTTGTATTTGAAGTGTGAATATGCTTTTCACTTGACAGCTCCGTTTCTTTTATTCTAAATTGATATTACATCTCTTTCTCTTTCTCCCTTATCTAATTGCATTTGCATTTGTTCTTTTTGTAATTGCATTTGTTTTTTCTTTCTCTCTTTCCTATCTCTCTCCTCCCGTTTCTCATATTGTAACTGCATTTGTTTGTCTTGTAACTGTATTCGTCTTTCTTTCTCTTTTTCCTCCGCATGTAAATGCATTTGTTCTTTTTCTTTTTCC
This sequence comes from Sinohyriopsis cumingii, assembly GCA_028554795.2. NCBI lineage: Eukaryota > Metazoa > Mollusca > Bivalvia > Unionida > Unionidae > Sinohyriopsis > Sinohyriopsis cumingii. Next base: position 75,432,636 of record CM068830.1, read on the forward strand.
AATTGCAACTGCATTTGTTTTTCTTCTTTATCTTTCTGAAGTTCCAGCTTCCTCAACTTCAATTCCATCTTGCATTTTAATTCTAATTCCTTTACTTTAAAGTCAGAGTCTGATGCAGATTTACTGATCGAAACCAAAGCACTTTTATCCAAAAGATTCTTTTCTACCAAGTACTGGACCACAATATTTTTTATTTCTTGCTTCGTTAAGGAAACCGTTACCTCATAAAGATCATATTTTCTGGCAAGTTTGATTGTTTCATCTTTTTTGAAAAGGTCTAATTGGTCCTGAGTAGGGCTTGAAAGAAAGATTTCCAAATTTGATGACATTTTAAAAAAAGCTTGCCGACTTCACTAAAGAGTTCCAAAAATAGGAAAAATCAATTTTCAAAAGACAAACTTTTCTGAAATGTTTTAGCCAAAATTTAAAATAATCAGAGTACAAGCGCCCAGTTCTTATGTTACGTGTTTATGCTCGAATGAACAGAAACAGAAGAAAGAGTTAAAATAACAAACATTGAAAAATGTAACAAATAATTTATTTCCCTGGAACAAATACTGTAAAAATGAAACAATAAGAATTTAAGGTTTTAAGAATCAAATCCAAAAGTAATCCAAAAATATTCCACGAATTAAATTTTAGAAGTCCTATTAAAGAAAAGTCCCATTGTTTAGAAACCCAACTGAGATATCTCTCTCTCTCTCTCTCTCTCTCTCTCTCTAGGCACTATTGAAACTAACTAATGCGCAATTTCGGAAATCCCAGAATTGCGAAATGAAGGCTGCATACATATAAAGAATCACGTATCCCCAGAATAACCTTGATAAAACCTAATCATTTTACTCTAAGAATAAAATAAAACTAAACAGTTGTTTACTTCTCTAACTGATTTCTAAATCAAGGTCGGGAACTAGGTCAGCTTTAGGTGTTTACAACTGAAAAGTCAAGGTCAAACTACTTTCTAAAACAATTTCCAAATCACGCAAACAAGATGATATTATAGTAGCATGTGATATAATAAAAATATAATGCTGACAAACAAGTAATAAAATTAAAATAAATATAAATTAAATCAGATATACGTAACACTATGCCTATCAGGTTTTCATACATAAGTATAAAGAAAAGTTACCCTGATAGTAAGACACGTGAATGAAAGGCGGAATAATCCTATATCAGTTTTGACACATAATCTTCTCAATGTTATCAATACTGTTAATAAATCAATATAGCATTTATGCCATCACACGCACATAAAAACAAATCATTACAACGTGTCAATTTGTAAGGCGAAAGCGCCATGTCCAATTGGGATTAAAGGTTTAATACTAGTCCTTAAATACGGTCAGCCGGGCAGACCTGTCTGCAAGAATGTTATATGTATAGTCAAAGTCAGTACACTTTATTATGTTTCTGGGAAGGGGCAGGAGTATAGAACAAAAAGAGCAATCTTACACTTATCGTTGCAAATACCACAATGAGCCGTCAGAGATATAAATTATTCAACTCATCCATACATTTTGTTCTTAATGTGAACTGAGATAAGATAATATATGTAAGTGTAAATATAAGGTCATAGAATGATGCCCTAGAGGTGGATGGGTGGCTATGGTTGCTTGAACATCAGCAATTTGATTGTCACGTCCAATTTTCATTGGTCTTTCAGCTTATGTTAATACTTTTCACACAAGCGCATACAAATGAGGCATCAATAGAGGGTTTAATGAATCGTATATAAATGTATTCACACTGACATAAACTCACCGAACAGTTGAGTCATCCATGACAAAAGGGTTACCTATCCATTGAACTGCACAAATCGCACACACTCACGCACGCACGCACACACACACACACACACACACACACACACACACACACACATTCAGACACAGACACACACACACACACACACACACACACGCACACACATAGAGGATATCCCATTTTATGATACTAGTGCTTTTTTATCCTCTCTTAGCGAGAGTCCTTTTATTGGTGACTTTCTTACGTGCACCAGTTATAGGACACACGATACAAACTGTATGGAAAAATTGGAACCAGTCTGGAAATGGGTAAAATAGAGCATATATGGGTTTGGTTGGCCAGGATTGGTTGATAATGAAAGTTTTTTTTTTTTTTTTCTAGGAAAAATAATCTTTCAAGAGCTTATCCAAGTTGTAACTGAAAAAATAGAGAAATTGCTTTATTGATGGAATTTCAGTAATTTAACCGTCTTGAGTTTGGAACACTCATTACTCAAATAGCACCGGACGCTTTGGTGAGGAATTGAAAGCACATGTTTTAAGCACATGTAGGTCCTGAAAATGACGCGGCACATATCCTTTTCTCTACACAGAAGCTGCCATCTAGGTTTCATCTGTACTGATAAATATTGGTCTGATCATGAGCACGCAGGAATTTAAAGTTATTCATTTTCTAATATCATGGTGTTTGCGTAGGTTTACTATAGGGACTGAATTAGTACCGTGAGTCCTACCTAGGGCGTGTTGGCTTGAATGAAACAACAATAGATCGAACGATAGTGTACAAATTATTCACTATAGAAACGTTTGGCTTTCAACACATTCAATTAAAGAAAAAAAATCTACACTGATATAAATAAAGCCAAATTCCTTCAGGTCCTTTTATCAAAACGGAAACCTTCATCAGTATTCATAACATCAACATGCACGGTCTTTTTTTTTTAGAAGAACGTGTTCTGGTTGGACTATTCATCGATATTCAGACAGACTGCAGCTCATGGGAAAATACGACTTTCATACTTAGTAATATAACTTTCTAATATATATTTATAATTAGATTCAAAGTTTTAAAATCTTGTTGACTGTAAAATGTTTATTAAAGAAACAAGTAATACGAACCCATTTCTGGAAAAGTTAACGATTGCATGTATCTATTATTTAAAATAAATAAAATAAAACTAATTAAAATTAGCAAATATAAACGTGCTTGGATCAACATCCGCCGGCGATTGTTCCCACTATTTGGCTGTCTCTGCGAACAGAAGGAAGCTATTCAACTATTCTTTGAAAATTACAAGAATCTGCTTGCACATTTCCTAAACGTTTATGCTTAGTTGTTGACTGCTTTTTATTTTTATGATTTATGCATCAATATCAACTTAGTAATTTATGAAGGCAATCGTCTGTACGAGTGCATCTGTCGTGCTAAAAAAGCGAATCCCTGTGACCTGTATTTCATATGTATAGACTTTCCATAATCTTTTGTTTTTAAGCTATTTTTCAGGTACTATTTGTTATGATCACGAAACTTAGTGACTGCATTCATGCCGGAGAGCACAATACTTTCTTTACAAAAGTAGGACATTGTAATCTACATTTCATGTTTCATGGCATTTCTTAACTGCCATAGACTAGCATCATTAATGGAATCAAGTCTTCTGTTTACATTCTACTTCTTTGTAATAACGAGGTGCGTAAAAGTCGAGGGCATCTCATTTTTTTGGGATAAGCCCTATCATTAAAAAAACTATGGCTTTTTCGATGATAATACAAGGTAGTGTTCATTTCTATCAATGACAAAATTCAGCACAAGTTTTGTTCAGCAGACTTTATCAGTCTATTTTGAGAACGCATTGATCTGCATGAATAGCAAATAAGTACCTAGTATTAGAAGCAATTTAATTGAATGTATGTATGTATGTATGTATGTATGTATGTATGTATGTATGTATGTATGTATGTATGTATGTATGAGTGGCGTACTAAGTAGGAGCACGAGGCTACTATGAAAGCCCAAAGGGTTTTTGGTGCCCTAGGACCTCTGGCGACAGCAGTTTTGGCAATTGCAATCGCCCCGTCCGCTCCACCTCCGTTAGTACGTTAATGGTATGTATCACTTTATTTCCTGTTAAACTTAGTTAATATCGGAGCTTATCAAATTCAGGAGAATACATGATGTAAAAACGCACTTGCCACCCCCACCCCCCCTTCACCTGTAAAGATGTTTTAGCCTACGTCCGTAAAATCTAATTAAATAGCTCGACAGTGACGTATTTCCTTGTTCACCGAACCGATATATACAACACTATAGAAACGGGTGGGTGGGTGGGAGGTAACCATCTTCATTGGTTTCATATATTGTTTCGTAATTTTAAAAGAAAAGAAAAACTTGATTAACAAAACAAGAAAGAAACTTGCACTCTAACGTGAATCTTCTAAATTTGCTTGTTAGATAACCTGCATTATTCTTTATGTAAATTAACCGGCGAAAATTAACATGTATAAAATAACTAAAATAACCACTATATTTATACAAGGTTAAATTAACATGTATACAATAGCTAAAATAACCACTATATTCATGCAAGGTTAAATTAACATGCATACAATAGCTAAAATAACCACTATATTCATACAAGGTTAAATACGAAAGCAGCGATAATAAAAATAGCGAAGTTAGTGTAAATTACAATTAACAAAGAATATATTAAAATAGGTAAATGCAGGGCAATATGCATTTGCCTTCAGTTTGTGGTTATAAACACTAATACTCACTTTTTTAACATAAATTACACTGAGGAAATAGAGATATGTGTACCTGTCTAAGCTTATGACATCATAACTGATTTTAAACTATTTAAGACAAACTAATGCGATTTTATAGTCCCTCCAGTAACAGTTGAAAGAGAACATTGTAGAGTCACTAATTTTGGTGTGAGGGCTTGATTTAACGCATGTACGTTGCAACTTCACTGTGAGGTGATAAAAAGGCCGATACATTTAAATGGTCCAGAATCCTACATGCGCAAAATTGCTACATAAGTTGTGAGAGGTCTAATTTGAGAGACACAGAAGCTATTGCTCTTGCTCCCTATAAGGGGGATTTGTCAGACGTAAAAGTGATTGTGTTTGGAAAATCTAGATGGACTTCTAGAAACTTTAGCTAGGGACAATGCTCTGTTTCTGGTCGGTCTGCCTATTAGTTGACACAAACTGTTAGAAACTGCCAGTACTTCCCACATATCTTATAAATGAAAACAAGTAAAAGCTTTCTAAAAGTCTGCGTATGCCGTATGCCGTAGAACGCAACTCCGGATGCAGTTCTCCCGTATATTTTATTTGACGGCGCAACACATTAAATCCAAGAAAAGTACTGTACAAAGGGCATTAGTCTTTTGAGTTGTTTGGTTAGTCCTGATATCATAATACATCAGATGTCAGTATGCTGTGTTCCTGATATCGCAAGATAGCATGTATCAGAAGGATGATATCGCACGATAGCAGTTTTTAATATGCTGGTATCACAGGAAATCAGGTGTCATTATGCTGATGTCACAAAAGATCGGTTGCTAGTATGCTGGTATCACAGGAGATCAGGTGCAAGTGTGCTGGAATCATAAGTGATCAGTTGCTAGTATGCTGGTATCACAATAGATCAGGTGCCATTATGCTGATATCACAAGAGATTAGTTGCTAGTATGTTGATATAACAAGAGATCATGTGCCTGTGTGCCGGTATCACAAGAGATTAGGTGCAAGGTGTTAATGTAACAAAAGATCAGTTGCTGGTATGCTGGTATCACAAGAGATCAGGTCCAGTGTGTTGGTATCACAAGAAATCAGCTGCTAGTTTGCTGATATCACAAGAGATCACGTGCCAGTATGCTGATATTCCAATAGGTAAGGTGTCACTATGCCTAGATGAAGTACTGTAGAAAGATTATAATTTTGGCTTTGTGTAAACTCTGATGTTGGCTGTTGCAAAGCACAAAGTATTGATGTGTCTGGCCACTTGAGTCTACAGTTTAGCTCCTAGCCGGAATTCGTAGTTTCGATCTGCGTCGGCATACAAAAACCAACTTTGAAACAAAATCTCAATCTTTCCGATATCCTGGATTTGATTAACACGTTCTGGCACCACCTTCTTGACCTACATGGACTCCCCGACCTTAACTTATACTGCAATGATATGATAACTATCATGCGACAACAACATTTATTTCGATCTACCTCTATTAAATATCGACATAGCTGTAACTCGTTATAGGACAAAGGCTGATTTACTAATACATTAAGTGGAGCCTATTTTATAATTAAGAAGTCAACTTTCGGTGTCTAGAGGTTTGCACAATTAATTGACAAAGAAGGAAGGGCTCAAAACATTAAATCATAACCAATCTTTAAAAAGATAAGTGGCCGTGGTAATGAAAAGTAAATATATACGTAATATTGATTTACATAATTATTTACTTGGCATGATATGTTTTGTATATCATTGGAGTCGATGAGTGAAAACAATTTCCAATAATAGCCACAGCTACTCGTCATGTAATGGAGAACACAGTGGATCAGTATCTTTAATGGTGGTATTTTTATACCCCAAGGACAGCATAGTAAAATCCGTACTGAATGCACAATTTGAGAAAGAAAACACATATAAACGTAAACGAGAAGATAAATAAATACAATTAACGCGGAAATTATCAAATAAAGTATCTGCTTCCTATAGAAGACTGAGGGTCCGGAATCGTATTACCTTTTTAATATTAATTCCCTTGGTTACAATTTGTATAGATTCTTTAATTGTATAAATTTAAACTACTGAGATAAACATAGACTTTAATGTATGCCCTTAATCGGGTAGTGGGGTGGTGGTGGTGGTGGTGCGAAAAGCACGAGGCACTCAACATCGTTTTTTCCATGTGTTTAATAACATGTTCGCCTTGAGGAAAGTGTCATTATGATTAATGTATAATTGTGACGATACATGAGGTCGGGGTGGGATGCTGTCAATATTTATTTAAACTATTATAGAAATCCCAAACCAGGCTCTTCTTTGTTGGAAGTTAAATGTAGTGATGTAAAATTCAGAGACCCAATTCAACAATGACGACGGTTAGATGGTTAAATATACAAGAATGGTTGAAATTCAACGAATAACAATTTAATACCAATTCAATAATCAAATGACTTCAATTTCCAATAACACTCCTTCCGCTCGACCCTTTAATAAGCCTATTAAATCACTTGATTAGCAGTGTGAGATTGATTTCCACATGTCCTTGTATTTATATTAATCTATTGTATCCTTTCTCTCTCCTATTTCTCCCAATTCCTTCCCATCTTCCTCCCCGACCATTCTCCAAAGTCCTTCTCTTCCTCCTCCTCGACTTTCCCTAGACTCCTTCCCATCCTCCTCCATTTTCTCCCCCACGACTACACTGCTTGTCGATTTCGACTGTCTCGGCGACAATCTCAATTCCGTCTCCAACTCTTGAAGATTTGGGATCCAACGAAACCGGAAGTTTTCTGTCCCCTAAAAAGCTTCCTGTCAAAACACAAGGACGGTAAAATCTCTTTTCCTTAGCCCTCTTATCTCACACTACACACAACCTATCATCAGATAACGGCTATTAAATTTCTTCGGTCACGCATTCATTCACATAGAGATACCCATTCGTTATTGTATGGTGAAGCAAACGTCATAATACAGCACGGTATCAATTACTTCTTATACATACATCAATAAATTCCGTCACATTAGTACATATTCTTAATCCCGTTATAATAAACAATATTACAATAATCAGACGCATTTCTTTACATTACAACTTATAAAAAGCACGCAAATATTCAAATATCGATGCTCTGATACATGCATGTGTCCATAGTAACGAATCTCACATACTTCAACCATGTTTCCGAATTCACAATTCAAGCATATGTCGTCGTCGTTGTAGGGTTTAACGCCATTTTTCAGCATAAGATAGGCTATACATGGCGGCCAGTATAACTGATAGAAGAAAAACCCCGGCAAACTCCGGCAAGAACCACCGACCCACGAGAAGCTACTGGCAGGCTTTCTCACGTACCCACGTTAGCCGATCAAGCATGTGTAAATTCGAACATAACGGATTAATAAATGCACTGGTTCACTACGAATTAACCTAATAGCGAATTGCAAAATTAATACTTCTGACTGCAAGCTAACAATCTACATTATTCCGCCTCGCATATAATAATTCTCTACGTAAGGCTCAAGTCCATTTCTCAAATACGCATGAGGTAATGATGAGGTAATACGCATGTAAATGAAACACCACAAACGTAATTCTGCATACTAAACGATCCTAGTAATTAAGTGTACATACTATAAATTTTACATTTATGATGAGGTAATATTCTGCAAAATCGAGCAAATAGTTTACTGACTTTTTCGAGGCTTTGTCTTTCCTAATAATCTACCTCTAAGTTCTCCCGCCAGATTACGAGCGGCTTTTTTCTTGGAGTAAACCCTATTGATCTGCAATCATTCCAGGAGAATACTAAATTACCCTTACGATTTCGGAAGGTATCAGTCGGGTCTGAATTGTAATCACGTCCTTTATCTCAGTTTTTGATTGGATATCGCTGTGGTCCGATCAAATCAAACTTAGCGGACAATGTCCCTCTCGCTGTCTGTCAACGTGGAGACGGATAAGAACACGAACCATTAACCCTGTGGATGTCCTTTTTATCCTTGAAGTAACCTTTAAGATAAAGGTGTGATAACGGCAAGCCCTTGTTAAGGGACGATAGCGCTCATCTTTGCCGACTCAAGTTTCCGGTCTCTGGCTGGTCATGTCAACCTTGCGTAAGAATTCAACACTAACCCCACGACAATTTTTAGAGCTCAAACACAAAAAGCCGCGGTAATATTCCCAAGACAGGTAAATTATAGCTTATACATTACTTTACAGCTTAGGCTTAGCAAACGTGACAATAACCATGCCACTAGTACAAGAGATCATATATACAGTTTTGTCTGTCTCTGAATTTAAGGACTACTGGCAGATGTGTGTGTGTCACCATTGCCAGATAATCAGAATGGACCGAAAGACAATCTTCTTACACTTTGTAGAAACCCATATAAAAGGAATAGCTTTATACAACGGCACCACTCGTAAGAGAAAATTGAGCAAATAATGTCGATCAAAAGTCGAAGAAAACGAGGTTGATATACTCTACCAAAATGTGCACGATATCAGTGTTTATTTTGTTTCCTTGGCAATGAAAATACATAGAATCTGTCAATAGGTAAATGAAGTCAGACTTGTTTCACGAGTGTCTCTTGAGCATCAAATGAACAGTCGCTGTTACATCTGGGTTTACTACATGCATTAGAATCGGAATGCTTCTACTAATATCCGCAGCTTGCTATTTTTGGATCTTCTATAGCGATAATAACTTAACCGATGCTATTCAGCATAAACACAGAACAAAATTAGCCGAAAAGACATAATTTGTTTTATGCAGCAATAAAAGTTTAACGTGTGAATATTCATGCGTTGTTTACTCGCATATTCTACACTTAACTAACACAGGGACTGAAATATCAATTTTTTTTATATGATATCTTCATGATAGACAGATTTTTTTCTTATTTTTAATAAAATTAATTTAATAGATGCTTTGCACTATCTGTGCAATTCCTACCGTAAGTAATCTTCACTTCAATACATTTAAGTCATTCTAGTATGCCAAGAACCTTTGCATGATGATGATGATGATGATGATGATGATGAATTATTCATTCATAATCCTGTATTGTGGTATGTCTGGACTGTTGGATTAAACTTAATTAGTCTTTGCGATAGATGTAATAGAAAAAATGTGCGAAACACACTAGAGCACTGCCTAGTCTTTGTGCCGCACGTTCCATGACTACTGTTCCAGACAACCTTTTAACTCCCTGATCTTTTGTAGCCACTGAGTATGACCCCCAGTAATGAATAATTATGCATTTTAGATGTGAGATGTGGCATTTCAAAAATTATCTCCCAGAAGATCCAAATGATATGATTTACATTCAATACCTTGGTGTTTAATTTATATTTGATGGAAGTTCAAAGTCAAGATAAGATCTGCAGTGTTTCACAAAACATTGAATATAATTTCCTTATGAGCTAGGACATGAAAGTCACAAATAAATAAATCAAAACATTTACCCTTAACAGAAAACACTATTATAGGTACAGTCGGATTCTTGTAAGCCAACACTCCCAGACCTTAACCTTCAACAGGTATTGGTGGCATACAAGTTACAACTATTTGATAAACTATTCACTTGGAGCACAATATAGGCTATTCAGGCGGCCGGTATAAACGGTGGAGGAAGAACCCGGGAAAACCCCAGAAAGAACCACCACCCCACGAGAAGCTTCTGGTAAGCTTTCTCACATACCCACATAGGCCCAAACCGATACTTGAACCCACGCAGAGGTGAGATGGCAATGATCCGTTACGGTGGTGGCTTTAGACCACTCGGTTCCCCCTCCCCACATATTTGTAATGAACTGAGATAGAATAATTTAGAACCTGAAGAAAGTAACACACGTATGGATAAACACATCATTTCATGGGATCGAACCCATGACCTCCCACATCAGAGTCGGACGCTCTAACCACTAGGCCACCGGAGCGGTGCTTGGAGAAAGTAACACACGTATGAATAAACACATCATTTCATTACACAAGAAGACAACTCAGAGACACACGCAAGGCTGAATACCGCTATGAATAATGGGAGTAACAGATGAATGAAAAATGGGATTCATGAGATGACACTTACAGGGGGTGGGGTGCAGCTACCCATAGGACAGATTATAAAGATTTAAAAAATGTACGATAATTGTTACATCAACCAATACAAGGACTGTGGACAGGTCCTTAAGCAAACCTCTGCTAACCTGGGCAGAGACTCGAAATACTCGGTACATTAAACGCAAGCAAGAACTCGGTAAAGAGATGACAAACGATAGTAAGCAAGAACAATATGACACTGATAACTGTAACATACTACATCCTGACGATACAATATTTCGCTATGATGACGATATTGGTAATAGTTTTTATTTTGGTAGTGAAGACTGATTCGTACAACCGTACCATAACAAACACACCCAACCCACCCAACTCGAGACTGACGTCAATCCGAAAAAGAATGGCGGGGGGGGGGGAGGAGGGGGGCAGAGAAGAGACTCCGCCTGGTACGATGGCAACGAAAGCGAGAGAAAAGCCTGGAGTTCGAGCAGCAGCGACTGCGGTTGTCACGCATGGGATAGTGGTCACGGTCCACCAGATTTTACCAACAAAAGAAATATGTAAATAAATAATAAGCTGGCACATTGGGAACAATAAAAAATGGTTTAAAATGGGTGTATAAAAACTATCTGAAAAAAGTTTGACACTATTGCACTTTGTGACCCTTGGAGTGAGTATTATACTGGCACTAAGGGAAACTTGACTTGTATTGTAAATAAAAGAGTCAATGTATGCTTACAGTATCGCTTCTGGTGAACATTTTTCCTGCTTCCTTTTTTCAATGTTAATGTAGATGACCTTGACCAATCAGTGCATTGCAGTGTCAGTTGACATTTTGATATCCAAACTGTTAGTAGCTTTCATCATTCTAAAAATGTGTTACACAGCCTAATATCAAATAAGGGTGGCAGAAAAAATATCGTGAGCGTGATTTCATATCGGAAACCATATAAAAGGATGTTAATAAATCACTAAATAAATTAATTGGAAGTTTCACATCAGAGTCTGAGCGTACGTGGCCAAAATCTTTTCCGCGTTCGGTCGAGTCACGCACTGCTGGGGGGTGGGTGGGTGGGTGTGGGTGGGGTATATAGAATGTAAAGTAATAACCACAAAAATACTGAGATAATTTTGCCAAACTAATTCTTTGGAAGCTCATGTTCGATATAAGACCGATATAAATAAAGTAAAGCATATATTTCTAGATACAGCATATAACAATTCCAGATTATTAAAGCCGTTCTAGAGGAATTCTTTTCACCGAATAACGACACATGTATTCTGTGGATGATTTCTTTACACATCCGGAAATACCATCTGATGAGTATTTTAAATAATTCAGTTTCAGAGCCTAAAGTAAGCTGAAGCTGTTGGCAGCTTATGTCGGGTACAAGTTCCATACCTGATGAAATTAGAGCTGAATGTTTTAAAAAGCAATCGTACGGAGACACTAAAATTGTTCGTGACTACTTCTAGAAACATATGTAACTCTAGTATTTTCACTGTACTGTAGAGGGATGGTGCTTCCATTATACAAATGGATTGTCAAATTACAAAGGTACCTCTCTGATTAACACAATTTACATATTTTTTAAATTCTCGTTTAAAGACTTTCTTGGGCCGAGATAAATAATAAAATAGGCGAAACCCGAGATGCCTTTCAAAAAGGTTATTCAACAGTAATAAATATTTCTCACTCCAAAAAAATAACACAATATAAGCTGCCACAAAGAAGGGATCGTTTCTTTTGTATGCGTATATTGGCTTTTCAAGGCCGTGGATAAAGTTAAAAAACAAACAAACAACAGCTAACTCCCAAACATAGTCAATAAAGGTGTGTATTGATTGATCGATCGATTGATTGATTGCTTGATTGCTTGCTTGGTTTATTTATTTCTTTATTTCTTTATTTATTTTTTCTATTTTTGAAAGACAATATATCATAAATAGAAAATGTGTGTATTTGGAGGTTGTTGTTGTTGTTGTTGTTGTTGTAGGGTTTAACGCCATTTTTCAGCACACGATAGGCTATACATGGCGGCCTGTATTAATGGAGGAGGAAGAACCCTGGAAAACCCCCAGAAAGAACCACCGACCCACGAGAAGCCACTAGCAAGCTTTCTCACATACCCAAATTAGCCTAATCCGAGACTCGAACCCACGCAGACAGAGGTGATATAAAAGGTAAGGGCGCGGCCGATTTCTCTACCTTTATTATCGAAACGAGACATGGGGATATCAACAGCAAGTTACAGTTCGTCTGATGTATTGATGAGTTATTGACCGTGCAGAACTAACATTGACGAAACTTACACGCAAAAAAAAAAAATATTAAAAGGAAATTTTGGGAGTGTGAACTGAGACAAATAGAAATCATTGTTTATCGAAATAGTGCTGCGATACGAAAATACGAAATGTGTTAATAGTACGGTTATTAAAACCACTTTGATTTATAAATACACCGCTTTTATATTCATTATAAACTGGCATGGACGCCACCTAATTAAAATTCAAGTCACCAGCGGAAAAATTCTTTAACAGAGATCCAAAATTATTAAAAGCAATTTGGGTGTTTCTTACACAACGAAGTATTTAAGTCATCTGATTCATTGATAATCGGGGACCCGAGTGGCCGAGTGACCGATTGGTCTACAACACTTCCTCCATCATTAATACTGGCCGCCATGTACAGCCTATCGTGTGCTGAAAAATGGCGTTAAACCCTACAACAACAACAACAACAATAAAAATCATTGATAATCTCCTTCATTTCTTACGGGTTTGAAATCTGGGACTTGGAATAATTTTATGTTACCGAACAGTGTTTGCTGATTTCATAATAATTGTCATGGAAAATACTATTTTCTTAAATCACTTATTAAAGTTGACACAAACTTATAAATTGACTGTTTAAAGACGTCTCTCTGTATAAATCACTTGCCTATGGTGGAAACAGAGTTATAAAGTAACTGTATAAATATGGATATGGTCAAATTTGTTAATGTCAATAAAATGATAATATCAACATTTTTGTACAGTTTCGTATGATGGTCTCTGACTAATGTCAACAACGGTCACTTGGTAACACGATCACTTGGTAACATCAGTGAGTCCAATAGACGTTGGTAGTATCAACAAGTCAAATAGATATCGGTAACATCACTGAGTCAAATAGACGTTGGTAAATATCAATGAGTCAAATAGACGTTGGTAATACCAACGAGCCAAATAGATGTTGGTAACATCAGTGAGTCCAATAGATATTGGTAACATCAGTGAGTCAAATAGATGTTGGTAAATATAAATGAGTCAGTAGATGTTGGTAATATCTATAAGTCAAAAGGATGTTGGCAATATCTATGAGTCAGGTAGTTGTTAACATTCTTTATATATTTTAAAACAATGTTAAATACTGATAGATACTAAAGAAAACATTTGATCGGCTCAGGTGTTCCACTCAAAATTTTAGAATAGACAGACTTACGTGAGGGGTTAGATAGGAAGTTTGTTCTTATTGTTTAGCTGGTTCCGTTATTAAATGTTAAGAAAGAAGTTCAATGTCCTTATCTTTAAAACAATGAAGTATTTTGTAACCCTGAAATGGTAATTAAATGCTATTTTTTACCTGTTATTTATTAAAGTAGAAAACTCCTTTCCATACGATTCAAGAACACTCTTTACGAATTGTATGTGTGCATACCTACCTACTGCATGCATATATGCATGCATATAGACATACATACATACGTACGTACGTACATACATACATACATACGTACAGTTTACTCCCTATAACGTATTATTCGTAGACATTTATGTGTATGACATTAATATACCTTTGAAGAAATTTTTTATATAGAGCGTACACCATTTGTATAGGCATACTATTGTATGAGAGTGTATTCATCTACTATATGAATTTCATATGTAGCCGTAGTATATAGCTCATACTTTGAGATGGATTTAAGATATTGCGCCAGCACTTTTTCCTTGTCCTTTACTTTGTTAAACACAATGCTTTTCTTGAAATGTCTGAAAATAAATACTGTTTGAACCAAAAGGTCAGCGTGACTTATATCTACTAGTGATAAATGTTGCTTCTCAGGATAAGTTTATTTAGCATGTACTATGGACATTAATGGAGAAAATGTTTGTGCAACGAAGAATGTGCTAGAGCGTATTTCTCAGTTATTATGGCCAATGTTTCCATCGGTTTTTTTTTTATTTTTTATACAGCTTGCAGATTTTATTTTCTATTTAAATAATATTGAATTTTATTTACTTTATCTACACTGGTAAGGCACTTTAAGTATTTAAGGAGAACTAAAGAATCGTTCAGTGGCACCTGAGCTTTTGTTTTTTTTTAAGGCGGTGCCTCGTGGAACCACTTCAGAAATGTACACTCATTACATTTAATTCAAAACACGTACATGTGTCACTCCTCTAGATAAAACACATTCACAAAGACTAGTGGTAGTGGTTATGCTACTACATTGATTAAAATGAAAACTACTGAGGGGCCCCGAGTGGCCGAGTGGTCTAAAGCGCTCATCGTTACGGATCACTGCCATCTCACCTCTGTCTGCGTCGGTTCGAGTCTCGGATTCGGCTAATGTGGTTGTGTGAGAAAGCTTGCCAGTAGCTTCTCGTGGGTCGGTGGTTCTTTCCGGGGTATTTCCGGGTTCTTCCTCCACCATTAATACTGGCCGCCATGTATAGCCTATCTTGTGCTGGAAAATGGCGTTAAACCATACAACAACAACAACTCTGACTTACAGTGAAGTAATTCTGCCACCGATAACGCAGGAAAGGTAGCTGGAAAATAATTTGCATGCCTAACCTTATACCGATCTTATATATCTGCAAGTCCATATTTCTTCAGCAGACAAATATGGCGTGTACTCGCAATAAACATTCGATATAACTGTAAACAACATACACCCCGATCTCCCATCGCATAATGTAGGGTATATGTATTTGGTCTACTGATTAGACGTAACAAAGTATGCACATCTATGCTGATTACAGCTCCAACTTATACACTAATGTATACGGTATATGCATATAAATGTTCAAAAAATATTGAAAAAGTCATGGGAAAGGCATTGCTTGTATGGATAAGATAATTGAATCTTAAATACAAATTTACCTTTACTAGTATACTACAACCAGGTTTATTTTAATGTTTGCAAGTTGATTTTGTACCATATATAGGATCAGCAAAACAACTAATTATGTTAATACATTTGGCACTTGGCCAATTTCAAAGATCAGCTGTACCTTCCCAACATGGAACCAATTAACCAATTGAATGGTATCTTAAGTATGTGTGATCCACTTGCATTAACTATACCTCCATAGCGAGTCAGATAAAAAAAAAAAAAACGAAGTAAAAACCACATATCAGGCCTTGCTTCTGGCAGGTATACAACACTTTTATGCTAGTCTTAACTTGTGTACATATCTTTTTTTAATTACCAGTTTATGCGATGAACAACACTGAGGAATAATATAGACATATCCCGCACCATCGGCGCCACATGATCCCTGTTTAATCTCTCGCGGTTACTCTTAAAAATGCCACATTAACAGCTGTTCCATTTAATTCGATTGGTTTGGTTCTGTGGGGTTTAAAGACATTATTCAGCACACGGCAGACTGTATTTTGGTGGGGGATAAAACCATGGAAAAACCACCCGCCCACAGAAAAATACTGGAAAGCATTATCACATACTCACGCTAGTCGAGCTGAGACTAGATCTCATGCGGACAGAGCTGAGATATTGAGTGACTCGTAAAGGCGAACGTCTAAGACCACTCTGCCACACTCGGGGCCATTCAAATCAATTTGAAATTAGCTGAATTTATACATTAATTAAAAAATTCCAATATCAACCCTTCTTACATTAAATAATAAATTGAAATTAATAATAAAAGAAGTATCAATTAGTGTAAACAACAAAAATACTTACAGTAATATTGACCTTTTTAAACATAACTTAAAATCACTTTTTGATAATAAAATCCATAACATTTGTATTTATTTGCTTATGTTTTGACGTAATAGTTCGTATTGGTTGTATGCTGTTCTCAAAGTACACGCTGTGCAGATCTGTTAGGTTATGGCGAAGCCAATAAAGAACTTAAAATTAATACTTTGCAGATCTGTTAGGTTATGGTTATGCCAGACCAGAACATGCAATGTATACTTTTGCTGACAACACCTGAGTGAAGCGTGCATGCATTCGAATCTGTTAAAAATCGTTATAGCTTCTTCCTGTTTTGTGGTCGTACTATGTGACATGGTTTTAGTGTCTTCCTCCTTTCTGGGAGTCCTGTGTGACATGATGTGCAAGATGCTGTATTCTTGCTATATATGGGGGACATTGACTTCAGAGCTTGGTAGTCTTTTTCATTTAAAATATTACGCTGTTAAAGAAAAGTCTTTTGATGATTTCCTTGCCAGAAAAAGGGTTCCATCAGATTTCTGACCAATAATCAGTATATCACAAAAAAGGATTTTAGTCATTTTTCTGGATTTATGTACTAGCCTCACACTCATGTAATCTAAACAAAGAGTCTGTTCCTGTCTGAAAGAGTTATGGTCCTTGATAATATATTTATATTACATCTTTATATAATATATTTATAGTACATCTTTATATTAAAATAAAATAAAAAAATCACCATGCACTATAATATATTTATATTACATCTTACATAATATATTTATATTACATCTTTATAAGCCTGACAACCATCTAATCTTCGGTTCGGCAAACTTTGGTACACTTCAGTTAGAAAACGTCTGAAACAGCTCTTGTCTGACTGCTCGCTTAAGCTGGCGTTCTTTGTCTATTTATTGCTCCGCTTCTTGACCTGGGACCACATGTAAACACCGCATCACCAGTAAACCATTGATAAATCTACTCTCTGTATACAGCTACCACACCTGTGCTATCACGAAGAACAAATGTCGCTATATCGCAATTGTTTTTATCTCCATTTTTTGTAACCCTTTACAACAATATCCTGAAATTCGCCATATGTGATATTTATTGTTTCACGCGATACGCCATGGTGAACAATCACATTTTAAAATATGTTCAAAATGATTATTTTTTTCTTGTAAAACGCATTCGATTACCTACGTGATTTATCTCTATATTGATAGCAGTTTCTTTGACAATTGATTGGAGCAAAATTTACAGCAGTACTCCGTTGCGCTCTAGGGTAAATATGCTTTCAAGACATGAAAGCCCCAAATAAAATGACCAAATTTGCACAGCGTTCTTTTACAATCTTTTTACAGGTTGAATTCATATTAGGAAATTCAATCTTTGGAAGTAAAAAAATATATATATATATATATATATATATATATATATATATATATATATATATATATATATATATATATTAGGAACTTAAATCTTTGGGGAGGGACGGTGGTTAAATGTTAAGAACAGCTTTTTGCAAATAAATATAGTATGGGGGTTAGAAAACAGGGTTGTTTAGAAACAAAGGCACATAAAAGCAACACTGTCCTTTAAACAAAATTAATTTAATCGGCGTTGCATGGTTCATTTTGCAACAAAAGAAAAAAATCACCATGCACTATTCATAAATTTGTATTGAATAAATAAAAAAGTGATGGTTATTGAATAAAAGCTTTTTTCTACAAGATGTCGGAGACGGAAAAGAATACCATTAGTACTTTAGAAAGGTACCAAAATGAACACGCTAGTGTAATTGCATGAAACATTGTGTTTCCTAACGATGAGGTCAACCAATTTTAATCTGAAAGTCGGTGCTTAGAATGAACCAGCAAGAAATTATTTCGAGTGCTATGTCTGTTTTAACGATGCATTATCCTAACACTGAGCATAACGACTTTAGCAAGAAAAGTAGGTCGTTGCAACCAAAATGTTTATAGTTGTTAACATAAGTGACAAAGGTAAATGCACATATAACTTCCATTAACATACATGTAACTTACTTTGGAAACTGCAGCAAGGGAAGAACAAATTAAACGGAGAACGAAAAGTACATGTATGTACATTATGCGTACACGTACCTTCTGCGTGTATTGATTTCAACTTTAAATACATCCATGAAGTTGAGGGAATATACATACAAAAGTGTATGTCAAAATAAGGATCAAGTTTCGTAGATGGTTAGCAGTACCTTGACGGACAACATGCCATTTATTGACATCTCGATATGATTGTTCGACGGTCCATTTGCTTTAACATGTCCGATACATTGCAGTCCTGTTTAACATTGTTCTAAGTGTTTCTCGCTTTCTTTGACAAAGTAATCAACAATGCTGGATAAATGTAACTTCAGAATATCCGAAAATTTTCATTTCCTAGCATAGCACTTCTTATTAATGCGGAAACAGTAAAATTAATGATTTCACATAGCCGTCGCCGCCTCCCCCCACCCGTAAAACCCATAAAGTGTAGGATCTATTTTGGCACTATAAAATGCATGTCTGACGTGAAAAAGATGTCCAAGAAGCAGACAAGAAACAATTGTAGCAAACTGGTGTTACTAGTTTTTAGATCGTTTATTTTGTTTTAAAATTGTAGTTGTGCACAATTTGATTGATTACAAGCGTGCAGGGTAAACCAGTCTCCCAATAAAATCAATCTTGGACTCAAGTTTCGTTCACACAGACAGTCCAATATTGTCTGTCGCACGGTTTTATTTATATCGTGCATACAATGAATACTATTCTCCTTTTAGAGTCAACATATAGTTGACGAAGACCCGCCCAATAAGGGAGCACTCTTCTACTTCAAGAAATAAATACAGCCCAAATATACCAGTATCCAATAAATCAAGAGAATTTACTCACATAGACATCTTGGAGTTTTTCTCTTGCACGACTGTTCAAACTAATAAATTACATCTAAGGTTCCGTTCCAAAACTCTATTTTTTCACATGTTTCAAAATTTAAAGAAATTATGCTCCTTGGTTTCCACATTGGTAATATTTTGTTGCTAGAAAGAACATATATACCCGGGGTGGGTAGGTAAAGAACCCGTGGTTTCCTTTAATTCCATATCTTAATGATGGAGGTTGATTTGGCTTTGAAGGCTGTTAGCTCTGCATAGCATTTTCACTGCATGAACTTCAGAGGTCAATTATCAATAGAAATGTGAGTCGGCATTTTATTCTAGTTGTTTGGCATTTGAAAATTACATATTAGTGTATGTTTTAGACAACAGTAATTACCACACTGTGAAAACGTCGTTTCTGTATTTCAAGGGAAGGGTAAAGTTAGTGTACTTCGAACTAGTCGGCTACATTTCCTAAACGCATAAAGGCATACATTTTCATCTGATGTCTGCTGCAGACGCACATGGTTTTCCTAACAATGATAACAAATGGTTGTCAATGCAAGCAGATGAAAGACTATCCAAGTAGATAAGACATACAACGGTATGTTGGCCTTGTCAACATTGTGAGAGTTGTAGACCAAAAAGCTTTGCCCAGTGTAACTCACCCACCCATCCCAACCCACCCCCATTTAACGGTGCTCCAATAGTCTGAAACGAAACCTAAAAGGTCCGTTTGGCTTCCGGTAAACAAAGCACAATATGAAGATCCAAAGTTATTAAAGAAGGATAATAAGTCTATCAGAAAGCGATTTCTTTATTCCCCGGTAGAAGACAATGTAATAAAAAGCGATTTCCTTTAAAAACGGTACAAAAAGACCTGGTAAAATGTGATTTATTTTTAAAAACAATACAACAAATAAAAATAGATTTCTCTTTAAAACGGTCCGAAACAATCTAATAAAAAGTTAGCACAGTAAAGGGAAATTGAGCAATGTTTGTAATTAGGTGCGGAAGAGAAACTTTGGTTCATTCAAACATCACGATGATTCATATTTGATCAACTTTCCGGCAGTTTGTTCGAACTCGCAATGATTACTTAAACACGTTTTATGCAGTATCATTAGAAAGGAGAACACGTTATTGTTGGAAGGTACGCGTGAAAAAGAAGCGTAGCAAAGCTTCGCATGTGGCTTGCAAATGTGCCGCTCAATGCATTCACGCAAACGGATCTATTGATAGTTTCACTAAGCACCTATACTTCATACTGAGTTTGAATCACAAACTTAGCATGCCCACTGCTTTTGCAGGAAGTTTCCTCCAGTTAGATTTCTAATTTTAGCTTGCGGGTAAACCTGTTATACGCAAGTCAGTCCCGCTATACTTGTTCACTAAAGCATGTCATCTGATGTTAAAAGCTATCATGCTTTGCTATATGTATAGCGAGTAGAGATTAAGACAAATATTATGAACTATTTTCACAACGATGTACTTGTAAAAAATGATACCCCGCCACCTTTCTTCTGTTCAGAAACTGTGATGTTCTTGTGGTCAGCAAGAAAAATGTGCTTTGTGTATTATATTTCTACATGAAAACGGAAAACGACCCCTAATTTCCTGCATTAGTCGCATATAATTTTAAGTTTTCATCGGAGTCTAGGTACCTATAAACAGCTAAACAATATTCTGTGTAGTAGTTGGAGGTTACCAAGAATGAAACCGGTTTTAACGTTGACCGTAATTGTGATTCCAACAAAGAAAACAAAGACAATCCTAATATAGCGTAGAATATTCCAGATGCTCGTGATACATCATTAGACTGTGTCCTTCAAATACATGCCATGGTTTCTTGCTAAAATTTAGTAATGTAGATTCTTTTTATTAGGTCTTCACTTCAGGTATTGGTAGGCAATGCATGCTGATATTGCTTTGAAAACAAAATAAGACATATAGATTTCATAGATTTCTTGTGTTTGTAGATATATGCTTATTTCTTCCATCATAATAGAAAATGGAAATTTAATCGTTACATGTAAAAATCAGATAATACATTTTCCCAAGGAAATCAGGAAAAGAAGCATATCATTTACGCAAACTGAAATAGGATTTATCACAGGATTCGTGTTAAATATGAGCTATCCACTGAGATAGCATGACGTCATATGATTTGAGGCAAAGCATCTTATTAAATATACATCTCGTGACTGCCCATGTAAACGTAATGTGTGAGATGATCCAGTATTTTTTGTTGACACGCACTTTTGAGTGCTGTGAACACATACTCACACACGGTATTCAAGAAGGTGTTGTGTAACTTAATGTCTCAGCGATAAATTCGTGACAATACATTATGCAGAATCAGGTCACGTCATGATAATTCTTGTTTGTGAGCAACTCTAGGTCCGTCCCAGCATATATAGCTGGCTAGAACTTTAGAGAGGCAACCTCCAAACGTTATGGATGCCCAAAGACGTTATTGCATTCATTTAACGAGTTAGCAATTTTGTGGAGGTTCTTTGCATATTTCCTAATCTTTCCAAGCTTGAGGTCTTGGGGTCAAAGTTCGGTACCCCGATCCCTTCAGGCAGTTGTCTGTTGGTCAGTTTTCCCTGCTTTATTCCCTCAAGATAGATTTGATGAATGAACTCTGGCCTGAGGTCACTAGTACTGGTCATTGATTTTTTATGGATTTATGTCTCTGTCTGTGTATACTATATTTTAGTAGTGCTTTTACCAAATATTGTATGGTTCTCTTACTGTTATTATTGGTATGTGCGTGAGTGCTGTCTCCCTTTCCTCTCTCTCTCTATCTCATTTCATGAATGTCTTATACGGATCTTTTTTTTAATGAAAGTCCTGTAAGGATATATTTTCCCTCAAACTGGCGTCATTTCTATGGATAGAAGGTGTCCTCTAGCTCCTGATTAGTAGTTCTTTCTATAGATGTCTGTTTTTCTGCTTCTTCCTTCTGCTGTCTTTTCTTTTCTAGTTCATCTCCAATCTTTCCTTTTTCCTTCGTTAATGGTGGTTGTACTTCTTTCTGTTGTGAGTTTTCGTCTTGCTTCCATTTTTGGTCTTCCTGCTTTCTTCTCCTCGCCAACTGCAATTGCCCATTTCTTAATTGGTTGTTGTTTGATGATGTATATTGTGTGTTGTTGTTTTTCATTATATTGTTGTTGCTGCTATTTTTTATGCCGTCGTTGCGTCCTTGAGTTGAAATGCATCCTCGCCCGCTGTCAGCTCAACTTCCTTAATTTGTTTTCGCTTATTGTTGACTGTTTCTTGTTGCTGTTGCTGTTGAATCCATATCTTCGTTGCGTCATTGAGTTTACCCTACTCCTTTTTTCTGAATCCTTCTCATTGCCTACTGTGATCACCGCCTCATTCATTTGCTGCTGTTTATTGTTGTTTGTGTCATGTTGTTGTTGTTGTTGCTGCCTTTGATTCCCTAAAGTAGTTACGTCATTAAGTTGAATTGCATTCTTTTTCTCTCTGCTGTCGACTCGCTGTCGACGCCCTCTCCATAATTGTTGGTTATTTATTATCATTTGTTGCTTGCTGTTGATTCTGTTGGGTTACTGACGTCATTGCATCCTTGTGTTGAGATGGATCCTTTTTTGTTCTCATCTTTCTTTCTCTGGCCCACTGTATTGCCATCTCATTACTTGTTTTTTTGTTATTGTCATTTGTTACTTCTTGTTGTTGTTGATGCTGTTGATTCTCTCTAGTAATTGTATCTTGGGGATAGAATGCGTCTTTTGTTTCTCCGTCGATTCCGTCTCCTTTACATTCTGTTTAGAAAAGGTCGTTAATTCGCTTATTCGGGTTTGTCCTTTTCTCTCTTCCGTTTATCTCTTGTCTTCGGGTATTTGACAGTTATTCAACGCATGTCCAATGTTTCCAAAGTGTTTGCACATTCTATAATGAATACAAACCTTGTAGCGTCTCTTTACAAGAAAGCCACGAAGAAAGAAGACTGTTTATTCCGTATCTTTTCTTTTTCTATTTGCAGTACCCTTACACAATTCTCTATGGTACTTAGGGGGTGGGTACCCATTCTCGCTTTCGTGACCTTGATCTTGAACTTGTTCTCGAATAGTTCTACTATAGCTGTTAGGAACATCTCGTAAGGTCAGTCTGACATGTGTAGTTATTCTGTCGTTTTCTTAATTTTCCTCAAAATGGGCGATGGTTCCTTGATGATGATATCTTCTCCTCCTATCTCCATTATTCCATATGGGAGTATGGGTTGTGTTCCGTTCGGTCTTAGAATGTACCATTTATTCCCTCTTCTATTTAGTACCTCCGTTACCCTTTGAGAATCTTTGTTTCTCAGTTCCAAGGCTACCATGACCGCCGCCACGAATGATCTCTGTTCTAAAGGTATATCAGTCATGTCTATCTCTTGTATACCCGCTGGGTACAAACATTTTAGAAAAGGTCCCTCTTTCGTCTCGATTTATTGTTTTAAAGTACTGCTCCAATTTGGACATATTCCTACCATTTGCCATGTTTCCTCATCGGTCTCTGCCACAGTAATCGTAGTGAAATGAGCGACTGTTGTTTCACGCGCTTTCTTCATACACTGCGATATTCATGAGTATACCGGATGATCAGTATGTAATTAGGTTTATGGTTTAGGATGAAGCTTGTAGTAAAAGGGTGGAAATGTGAAGCGGTTTCTTTTGTTTTCTGTTAAGTATAGCGAAATTATGAAATCATATTGAAATCGACAGGCATATAACACAAATATTATTATACTAATTCGATCTTCATTATAGATGACATCTTGTTATCAGAAATGTTACGTTATATCAGTGAACGATTTCCCTTTTATGTAAACAATAGATTTGTATTTACTCTCACTGGTATTCTTTGAACCTATACTTGGAATGTAATGAAACATAAGCGACTACAAAATGAATATATATCCTTTTATGAGGTAATATCCACGCCTGGTGGACCACAATATCATGGCAACAATCCCGACTCATAATGCACTTTTAATTTACTCGTTACCATGACATTATCAATGAAACAATCCCAACAATACTGTAACCTTATATTGAATTTTCATAGCTTATCTTTTCAGCATGGTATCTTCAAATTTCACTGTTACATTTGGCCAAATGTTCATAATAGTAATATTATTTTGTGTTTCTTTGGTTACGTGACATTTCATCCTCTTTAAAAAAAACTAGTTTCGTTCATTGTTTACTGATAATCACCTCATGTAAATGCGCGCAAAAAAGTAGTGTGCATTACTGCGCGGTGTGTATTTCCATTCTTTAATTTATCGACGCGTATAATATTCAATAAAGCATTGAAATATAATTTTGTTTTGTGTTATTCCTTTAACATAACATAATAATAATATGTTTGTTTTAAGCATATGATAAAACTTATTGAACGACTATTAAAAGATATTGGGCCCTCATTCATGTGACATAGAATGACTTCGCAACTTCTTGCATCCTGCACCGCATAATCCTGGGTCAAATATTTTCCGATGCTCATTTAATACTCTATACATATCTTCATTTATAAGCAGAATATGGAAGTTTGAATAATGTTCATGGAATTATTAACTTCCACTGAGGTTTAACTGAAGTTTTATGAAGCAGAAAACCTGATATTCACAGTCGCTGAGCCGAGGTTAGTGTGACCGGATTAGTCATTCATAAAACTTCGTATACGCAAAGCAGACGTCTACAATTGTGTAATTACATGATCATAGAACTAATGGGGGGGGGGGTGCGAGGCCTGAGCCTGACGACCCGCTTGCCAAAGGAAAGTGAAGCGTCTCTCATAGCCTCTCCTTCCCAGGTGTAGTGATCTCCGCAGGACCACTGTCTCGCTCTGCGGGGCAGGAGGTTACTTGCATATGGCATCTCCTACACTATTGTATCCACAGCAGCACCTTCACGCGGTGCCCCCTGTTTTAACAGAGCCTGCTGTGTGGCGCGACCGAGTACCTGGCGGTATAACTGGGTGGGCAGACTGGGCTCATTAGCCTTGGCAGGCAACCATTCTAAGAGAAGGGAAACTCTGATCCCAAACCTGGGCAGATGAAGCTCGTTAGCCTTGTCAGGCAGTTCATCTAGGAGAAGGAAACTCTGATTCAAAACCAACCAAGTCCCATCCATTGGATTATGGCTCCACTGCCTTGTGGATATCTTCGGGAGAAGGAAAGGCTTCGGGAGTAAACCCAGACAGAAAATCAGAAGTGGAGCCCCTAAGGCGGCTGGGGGTCGACTACGACCTCCTTCCGGCAGCTCCTGCATCCAAACTGGTGCCAAATGTCATTCTCAGCATTCCTTTGGACCCCACCAGCAAGGACGAGAGGGGGATCCTGACGTCTGGGCAGCCCAGGATCTCCATACTCCACGCCCAGGCTTGCGCCCTGGAGAGGACACTCCAGTCTCGCTACTGAGTGAGGAAACAACACGGAAGCTAACAGTTTACGGGTTATAAGTCCCACCCGATTGGCGTAGGGAAGGGGCGCCACGGGTCAGCTTTGACGGTGGGAGGGATCATCGTGTCCCACTGGCCAACTATCGCCCGCCTCAAGCCGGGCAGCCCCCGGTCAATAAGGTGTTGACCCGCCATCGTCTGCCTGCTTCAGTGGGTGTCTGGAGCTCAGTGTGTTGTTCAGCATGACAAGCAGACGGTAATTCCACACCAGACAAAAGAAACAAGAAACCAATAAAGAAGACTCCAGCTCTTCGATTTGCAAGCTGGAATGTGCACACCATGTGTACATGCATCTCCGACGACCTCCGAGAAGTGGACGACACCAGAAAGACGGCCATCATCGATAGAGAACTCACCAGACTAAATATCAGCATAGCTGCCCTCCAGGAAACCAGGCTCGCCTCTAGTGGCTCCCTCAGAGAGGAACACTACATCTTCGTCTGGAAGGATCGAGAACCTGAGGAGCCCCGTCAGCACGGAGTGGGCTTTGCCATCAAAAACAATCTCCTGGCCTCGGTTGAACCTCCCACAGGGGGCACTGAGCGTCTCTTGTCCATCTGCCTCACCACTGCTTCAGGTCCTGTCAACATCATCAGTGTCTACGCCCCAACCCTCACGTCATCAGATGACGTGAAGGATCAGTTCTATGGGCAACTGGACGAACATATCAAAGGATGCCCCAAAAATGAACCAC
Source organism: Sinohyriopsis cumingii (assembly GCA_028554795.2). Taxonomy (NCBI): domain Eukaryota; kingdom Metazoa; phylum Mollusca; class Bivalvia; order Unionida; family Unionidae; genus Sinohyriopsis; species Sinohyriopsis cumingii. The sequence continues at coordinate 75,459,219 of CM068830.1, forward strand.
TATTCCTCCTCGGCGACTCTAATGCCAGAGTAGGTGCGTACCACGAGTCATGGCATACCTGCCTCGGATATCATGGCACTGGAAAGACCAACGAAAACGGCCAGAGACTGCTGGAGCTATGCACCTACCATGGCCTGTGCGTCACAAACACCTTCTTCAAGTGTAAGCCACAACACAAAGTGTCATGGAAACACCCCAGATCTCATCACTGGCACCAACTCGACTTGGTCATCACCAGGCGCTCTGCCCTTAACAGAGTCCTCTCCACCAGAACCTACCACAGTGCAGACTGTGACTCCGACCATGCCCTTGTGAGCAGCAGAGTGCGACTACAGCCACACACGCTACACCGCTCAAAACCAAAAGGACGTCCTCGCATAAACACTGCGCAGATGTCAGTCCCTGCCAAGGTGGAGGAGTATGTGTCTGCCCTGAACAAGGCTCTCCAGGACCTGCCTGAGTACGACGCTACAGCCAAGTGGAACGCCATGAAGGATGCCATCTACAGTACAGCTATGTCAACGTTTGGCAAGAAGGAACGACCCAGCCAGGACTGGTTCAGTGCACACCTGTCAAGGATGGAACCACAAATCGAGGAGAAACGAAAAGCCTTCATACAAAAAATGCCCTAATGAACGGACGCTTGCTGCTCTCAGAAGTGCCCGAAGTAACACCCAACGCATTGCTAGACAGTGTGCCAACGAGTACTGGCAACAACTGTGTGAAGGGATCCAGCGCAGTGCCGAGTCCGGACACATCCAAGGTATGTACAGTGGCATCAAGAAGGCTCTAGGCCCTACAGTGAAAGGGGTCGCTCCCCTGAAATCCCTGACGGGAGAGAAGATCACAGACCGTGGGCAACAGATGGCCAGATGGGTGGAGCACTACTCAGAACTATACTCCCGAGAAACGTCAGTCACTGATGCAGCCCTGAGCAGCATAAAGAATCTGCCCACCATGGAAGAGCTCGACAAAGTGCCAACCTTAGAGGAGCTCAGCAAAGCAATCGACTGCCTTCCAAACGACAAAGCACCAGGTAGTGACAGCATCCCGCCCGAAGCTATCAAACGTGGAAAACCAGCATTGATTAAACCACTGCACGAGCTACTTTGCCGCTGCTGGGAGGAAGGAGTAGTCCCCCAAGACATGCATGATGCCACAATTGTGACCCTTTACAAAAACAAGGGCGACCGCAGAGACTGTAATAATTACAGAGGGATCTCGCTCTTGAGTATTGTTGGTAAAGTTTACGCCCGCATCATACTCAACAGGCTGCAGTTGCTGGCAGACCGTGTGTAACCGGAATCACAGTGCGGCTTCAGAGCAGGCAGGTCGACGACAGACATGATCTTCTGCCTACGACAACTCCAAGATAAGAGCAGAGAGCAAGGTCAACCACTCTACATGATGTTCATCGACCTCACCAAGGCCTTTGACTTGGTCAGCAGGAAGGGCCTTTTTGAACTTCTGAGTAAGATCGGTTGCCCCCCAAAACTCCTCAGCATGATAATCTCTTTCCATGCAGATATGAAGCGAACAGTCCTGTATGATGGCTCCTCCTCAACCTCCTTCCCAATTAATAGTGGTGTGAAGCAGGGCTGCGTGCTGGCACCAACACTTTTTGGGATCTTCTTCTCCCTGCTCCTGTCCTACGCCTTCGACATGCCCACGGATGGCATATATCTACACACCAGGTCCGACGGGAGGCTGTTCAACCTGGCACGACTGCGCTCAAAGACCAAAGTGAGAGCTGTGATCATCAGGTAGATGCTTTTTGCAGATGACGCAGCTCTTGTGGCCCACACCGAGGAAGCCCTCCAGAGACTGGGAGACTGTTTTGCTGTTGCCTGCACGCAGTTTGGTCTCACCATCAGCTTGGAAAAAACAAATGTCAGCGTGCAAGATACCACCATTGCCCCTTCAATCAAAATCAACGGTGTCACCCTGGAAGCAGTCAACAACTTTACCTACCTAGGGTCAACCATCAGCAACACTCTCTCGATTGATATGGAGCTGGACAGAAGGCTTGGAAAGGCAAACACCATCATGGCTCGATTAAAGAAGAGGGTGTGGGAAAACAACGCGCTGACATAGCACACCAAGGTCCGAGTCTACCAGGCCTGCGTTCTCAGCACCCTTCTATATGGAAGTGAGACCTGGAGTACCTACATGAGGCAAGAACGCCGGCTCAACTCCTTCCATATACGGTGCCTAAAACGCATCCTGAAAATCAGCTGGCAAGACCGTGTTCCACACAACGAGATCCTGCAGCGTGCAAGTACCCCCAGCATGTACTCCCTGCTAATTAAACGCCGCCTTCGATGGCTGGGTCACGTCCGACGCATGGAGGATGGAAGGCTGCCAAAGGACATCCTATATGGACAGCTGGCCATTGGCATGAGAAGAGTCGGACGCCCCTCACTCCGTTTCAAAGATGTGTGCAAGAAGGACATGAAGGCATGCAACATTTCACCCGATGGCTGGGAAGAGCTGGCCGAGGACGGAGGCACCTGGAGACTGATGGTAAACAATGGCATATCTGTCGCTGATGCGAGGAGAGGCCAGTTGGCGGCAGAGAAACGTAAGAGAAAGAAGAACGCAGCAGCAACCACAGTAACGCAGACTTCCCAGTATGTCTGCACCAACTGCAATAGGGACTGTCACTCACGTATAGGCCTGCACAGCCACAGCAGACGATGCCAACAGAGACAGACAACACCCCAAGGGCGCTATTCGCATGGTCTTTCGAGACCGAGTTGCCAATGATGATGATGAGAACTAATATTTGATGCTTAATGTGTTGCAGAAAAGTTAAAATGCCATTTCATTTGTCTGACGCTACTAAAAATACGTGATCACCTCATGGAAATGTTAATGACCTCAAGATGATCCAGTTTGAAGAATTTTGCAAAATGTCACGTCGTATCCGTGATTGAAAATGTGCGTTGTTTGGTTGTATTGAAATCAGGTAATAAATAGTGGATCATGAATGGGTAATGATTTAATATTGAATCTATAAATAATTTCCATCTTTTTAGAGCCCTCGGGAACAAAACCTGGAAATTATTCAACATTTTTCATAAATTAAATCATTAGCCATTTTCAATTATGTTAATCACACAGTTTTGATTTACAATGGAATGAAAGGGAAAGAAGAACACATCGTTATCGTCATTTCATTTTGGTTCAGAGAATACTTATTTAAATTCTTGCGCATTCCAATCCATACGGGAGTTGAGGCGGTATTGAAAACTTTGAACACAAACAACGTTTAGATGTATAATTTTTAATAAATAACAACTAATAGAGCAAATATATTTCTGATCGGTAGAACATTTCTCACGAACAGGATAATTTTTTCAAAATTGGACCGCTCTAGAAATTCCTGGATTTTGGTGCATAGTTTACTCGGTTAGTTCAGTTAGGATTAGCTTGAAAATTTGTATATGTCTGTTTTAGAACGTTTCCAACCAAATGGGTTTCCACCATGGACATTCATAAAATTTGCAAAATTGGGTTTGGCAGAAGCAACAGATTTCCATTTGTTGTATTTTTCTCTGAAGGGAGTATTAGGGGTTGAAGAAATAGTTTTACATATAAACGTGTTGCTGAGAATTGAGGAGATTTGCCGGTACTGATATACATTCACTTGGCAGTAATTATTAACTGATTGGATCTTTTTGTGACCGGATATTTAACATTATTTGATTTGGAAAAAATGGTGTGATTAGATAACTTTCTGTCATTCAAAATATAAATCATTTTGGGCTGGGTGACAGGCATTTTTCGACATTCTGTTCAAAACCGCGCCGAGTTTATTTACACCTATAGGTTGACATTTAAACCATGATTATCATGGAGCTGGGGTGCCGTATAAGTTTTGCCTAACACCCCTCCCTATCTATTGACCAATACAGATAATTTCATTTGTAACGACCCCTGTGGGGTAAATTTGACATATTCCAAAAGACCTAACCTTTTGGTACCTAGTGACCCTTCGTCAATCTATTACAAAGATGGTCGCCACAATTGTTAATAGTAATGTTAAAGAGAAAACAAAATGGTTCCAGAAGACGGGAAAAGGCAAATTCCCACAATCACGTTCAATAAAAAACTTAGAATACTGCGCAAGAATTTCAGAATCTTAATTTAAACCAAGCAGAATTATAACAAGTGATGTGTTAACAAGTATATATATATATATATATATATATATATATATATATATATATATATATATATATATATATATATATATATATATATATATATATATATATATATATATATATATATATATATTAAGCTGCACAAACTGTATGTAAAGTTTACCAACTATGTGATAATTTCAATTACCTTTCGTTTTTATTCTACATACTGCTTGGATAACAAAAATAAGTCTAAACAAATCGATTTATATACAAACGTGAAAGAACACATTGCAAAATGTTTTATTCTGAAGGACACATACCTTTAAATCTACTTCGCAAGCAACTCTATGCCCTTTAGTCTCAGCTAGACAATTTAGATAACATGTTGTCGGACTAATAATGTAGGAAAATGATTACAATGTACTAAAAAATGTGAAAAGCTCTTTGCATTACTGAATGAAAGTTAAATCTTTTATTTCTGGCCTTTATTATTGAAATAATTGTTTAAATTTGGCGAGATGATTGTACAAGCCAAAGAAACTTTGAATAGTTTTGTGCGTGCACATTTGCTTCTCCCAGTGTGCGGGCAAAAAGCACAAACAAAGGTCCAAACAAAGTCTAGGACACTTTGTTATTATCTATGAATGAATATATCTGATAAAACCAACAAAAGACCATAATTGTCAAATAATACCGTAAATAGATACAAACTTATTCATACAAAGCCCTATGGCGAGGATAATTTGTTTTCGTTTTGCTCATTCGAGGTTAATTAATTCTATATTTGTTGCCTCTCCACAGCAAGCATACATAATTTCACTTAAAACCATTAGGGTTTATTTTTGTAACATTTAAGTATTTTCAAAATTTTATGTATCATGCGTTAGGGAGGAGGACGTAAACAAATAGGCGAGGGGTCTGTGGGATGGAAGCCTCTGTGGGGCCAAGGGAACGATGTAACCGGAAGCTCTTGCATTTTAAGTGTTTGTAGGGCACCATTACAACCATGTAACTGTAAAGAAAACTTACGTTAGGAAATGTTCCGGTCGTTTCGCGCTGATTTTGGGTAGTGATAGATTACACAGCCCCTCTTCTTGAACCACCCCTGATATTCTTTTTATAAGTGTTTAACAAGATAATTAAAATGTATGTGCTGATAAGGGAAAGAAATGTACGTTGATATCGGTGAGGTGGGGCCAATTCAATGACTGAACATTTGTTAAAACTTGGAAAAATATTAAGTGATGATTCATATTTGAAATTTCGGATATAGTGTACATATGTGTTTATTTTGCATGTCCTAGCATGCACATAGGAGAACAGAAGGGGGAATACAGTTTTCTCAGATTAACCGCGGTCATCGTATTAAACACATAGGTTAATTGCATTGAGGATCTATCATTAACTCTCTATATGTATTTCGAGTCCATCTTCATCCACATTACTGTACTCACTGTATAGTTTTCTTAGAGGGGAAGCCTTGTCTTCACAAAGCTGGTGAATATTCATTACTCCAAACGCTTTAGCGGAAAGGGTTGTCTTTAATTAATTGTCCAGTATTTTACTCTTATAGCTGGATAGAAAGTAAAGTCTGGATTTTTCAAATTACTGAACACACTTTCCGGAGTAAACAATTTGAAGCTTTTTAAAAAAATTAGTATTTTTCGGACATATTTATGCGAAATTAATCAGAAATATACAAATACAGAAAAAAAAAACGAATATGGATTTCAACGTTTTTATAGCTCAAACATCACATTCAAATCTTCATACCAGTCTAACTGAAATTGTATTAAAATTTTAGTCTATTATTAAAATTATAGAGACCTATTTTGTGTTTGAGGTCAAATTCAGGACATCAGAGGTGCAAAACGAGCTAAATATCCCTCTCCCGAACAGATTACATGAAATCAGGTCTCAATTTTACTAATATGTCTTAAATTTTATGTCCAGGCCTAAGACTTGCCATTGGTTTATGGTCAGACTTTGATATTATCCAATCGAATTGTATAATTCTAGACTAGATTATAATTGAATGCACTTAGTTATGTTGGTAATAGTAAGGCAAGGCCCAGGATTTATTGTAAAGGAAAATGGGACCCACCTTCTGGTAATGAGAGCTTCCTGACCAAGCAGCGGAAACATTGATGTGGCCGCCACGGTGGCCCTCCTACGTGTGTACCTATCGCTGAGCTTCACTTGGATGGGTATCATGGTCGTCGATATGCTGAGTGAATCCTTGGCGCCATCCGCCCCGTTCGTGTCTACTGGCAATCGCACGCGTCTAGTTTTTTTTCTTTTGCGAAATATTTTCTCCTTCTCATCCGAACTTTCTTCGCTTTCCGAGTTGGAGCCCATTTGGAATGGAGGAATATGAACATCAATATTTACGCCTGCCATGTTGATGGTATAATCAAATTTATCAATCACGCCGTTTTCATAGATGCAGATAACGAATTCCAAAATAGTGTCTCAAGAACTAATTGTCACACCTTTAAAGTCACGAAATTGGCCAGTACTTGGTGTATTATATAGCATAGATAAAATTAACTTTCTTGCAGTTGCAGAGAAGAAAAATACTCCATATATATAGATACTGGTTCAGAGGCCTAAATAGTGCTTTGCTACTTATGTATTTAAGTGCCTACCGCAAAATTGGATTGGTACTAGTGATTGACACGACACATCAATTATCCTCTTGTGGCAGGAATGAATTGTAAAGCAGAGGAAACTTTTACAACATTGTAAACAAAGATTACACCTTTTTGTCCTTCGAATACTAATACTATTATTTAAAGTGTTTTACAACATTTTTTCCGTTCTGACAAAAGCATAATTATAAGCGCCCAACTGTATACAATTGTAAATGCTTGACCAACGTCTCACAAAATGCGTCCTTCACTCGATAAATGTCGAGAATAGAAAGGACTATTTCAGTTATTTAAAAAATGTCTTTCACGCGATTAACGTCGAGAAAGAAAAAAAAGATTTATTCCTTCGGTCGATGACTATCGAGAAAAGAACGGAATAATTGGTCTGTCTTAATTCCGATAACTATGATTTTGTTTTAAAATAACATTTTAAGTCCTTACAAAACCATACAGAATGTCAGATGACATGTATAGGAATAAAAATGATTTAAAATTTACAGAAAGCTAATGAGGAAAGAAAATAATACCTCTTTACTGCATACCAAGTGGGTAAAAACAGAAACAAAATTATTGTGAATACATCAACAGAACATAACAGAACACACCTCCGCATTAAGTTGCAAACGCAATTTTCGGCTACAGAGGTAAGGATGCGAAAACATGCAACACTACCGAGGACGAATACAATAAGTATAGTAAGTATTAACGAAAAATGATTTTAATGAGAAAATAAATAAAAATACTAATACATAACATGTAAAGGTCAAATTATAATTAATTAATTGATTTTAGAAAGTGAATTGGTCACTAAATTCTTTAACAAAACTAGTTTTCTGTCCTATTCTAATGTACAAGTTATACACATTCGAACAATGCAAACATTTTTAATTTTGAAGACACAATGGCTTTATATTTTTTCATATTTGGCCAGGAACAATAATATTGTGGCAAATCTTTTGTTTCCTCAGTTACCTTTAACATTTACAAACAAGCAATGAATGATACTGATTTTCGACAGCTCTTAAATGACATCCATTGCAAATACGTTCGTTTCTTGGAACTCCTTTATAACGACCCGTTTCTATATTCATGTTCTGCGACACTGCTCTACGTTACGTATTAATTCATTATATAGTAGTTTCATACTGGTCTTTCTGCCCTTTGATTAGCTGTAAACAATCACACGACTCTGGTCTAGAATTTGTAACATTGGTCGATGGGACTACATTAGGTTATCAGTCCTGTCTCCAGTGGACGTTCGGTCAAGTTTCGTCAGCATTGATTACGTATATCAACAACCCCCAATCCCACTCCCCTGCCCACTGCTATAAAATATCAGATCGACGTTTGCGACCCCAGATTACAGCTTTTATCAGAATTTCAAACACGTTCGTTGCAGTCATTCTTGGACTCCAACGGACAACTCAATAATCGAACAAAATATTTGGTAGGTTTTATGAACAATTTTACATTCGTAAATTTTTTAATCTAGTCTTGCTTCGGTGTAGAATTTACAGTATCGATCAGCAGCTGTTACAGTGTAATTAAAATCGATGTCTGATTGTAAGGAATACATTTGTCAGGCACCAATAGGCGTTAATGTTCTGCCGATCTGTGGAATTCCTAGTCCACTCAGTCATTGTAGCCCATCAGATACAGTAATGCAATTCGTGATGGGAAGAGTTATCGTTGGAAAACGTGTTCCGAATAAAGCTCTCACATTAATAATATGAAAGCTTTAATTTGGTTGGCGAATGTAAGGGTCAAAAGTATTTAGTATCCGTGTCCGTCAGATTCCCATTATGTCAGAGATCGCGATTTTAAACTGATTGGCTTATTCTGGGTCATGGTCATATGACGCAATAGCACCGAATAATGAATATGCTATGTATATTTGCTGAATAAGTTTCATTGCGACCTTCACCTGGTCTTATGCTGTGATTCTGGCTGGATATATTTGCTAGTCAAGGATCTTCGTTTCCTTTAGTTCCACATCGGCGATCAAGGAAGAAAATCGACGCCTTGGCTATCGAAGATGGGGTTAGATATTCTGGTGTCATATGAACAGGCTCATGAATGAAAATCTACGTTTATTTAAAATCGTATTTTTAAATGAATTAGAAAATGAAATGTGCTGATGTGATGACAGTAGAATGAAAATTGGAAATATAGTGATTAATTGGTTTCATTTGGATTTGTATTGAAGTGTAATTATTTTATAATAACAAAGATACGATAGAATTTCTGCTGATTTTATATAAACATTTTGGGTGATTAGGTGAATTCACACTTAGGTAATCCGGACTGGCTAATTATGTGAGTGATTAGTAAATATGTTCGATTCTACAAATACCCAACCATGATCATTTAATCTACAACAAATTTCGGTCGATTTTCTCGAACGCTTTCTCATACTCCCTGAATGATCAACACAATTGTTTACTATTATTCATTTTTTATACTTTTCATCACATTTGCATTATCTTTCATTGAATATATTTGAATAATGGCTACTGATAAAATGATAAGCATATTGATCCTTTGATTACAAATTGCATCGATATTACTTTCCGTATGAATAAGTACAATACCACATTTATTCCGTAAATATCGATGTTGACCACTTCAGAAAATAGCATTTTAATGCCGTACAAAAAATTAATAGTAATATCAATAGCAATGTTTTTGGGACAGAATATTATTAAAATTCAAACAGTTTCTTTTATTTCCTCTGGTTAAATCACTATATCTAGAACTCTATTGATTATTTCACCTGGTTAAATCAGTATATCTAGAACTCTATTGATTATTTCACTGGTGAAATCAGTATATCTAGGACTATATTGATTATTTCAGCTGGTGAAATCAGTATATCTAGGTCTCTATTGATTATTTCAGCTGGTTAAATCAGTATATCTAGGTCTCTATTGATTATTTCACCTGGTTAAATCATTATATCTAGGTCTCTTTTGATTATTTCACCTGGTTAAATCAGTAGATCGTAACTCTATTGATTATTTCACCTGGTTAAATCATTATATCTAGGACTATATTGATTATTTCACCAGGTGAAATCAGTATATCTAGGACGATATTGATTATTTCACCTGGTTAAATCAGTATATCGAGGTCTCTATTGGTTATTTCACCTGGTTAAATCAGTATATCTTGGACTCTATCGATTATTTCACCTGGTGAAGTCAGTATATCTAGTATTCTATTAGTTATTTCAACTGATGAAATCAGTATATCTAGGACTCTGTTAGTTATTTCACCTAGTTAAATCAGTAGATCTAGAGCTCTATTGATTATTTCACCTGGTGAAATCATTATATCTAGGTCTCTATTGATTATTTCAGCTGATTAAATCAGCATATCTAGGTCTCTATTGGTTATTTCACCTGGTTAAATCAGTATATCTTGGACTCTATCGATTATTTCACCTGGTGAAATCAGTATATCTAGTATTCTATTAGTTATTTCACCTGATGAAATCAGTATATCTAGGACTCTGTTAGTTATTTCACCTGGTTAAATCAGTAGATCTAGAACTCTATTGATTATTTCACCTGGTGAAATCAGTATATCTAGGACTCTATTAGTTATTTCACCGTGACTGATTCATTATCTTGAAAGTGATTAATTATTAATTCGTCGAAACAACAAACCATTAAAATAATCAACGAAAATGTAATTAAAGCATCGCTCAGTAAATGGTTAATTTTCCTTTTTGTTGCATGTATTAATCTCCTCCAAAAAGCATCCATAGTTAGATTTATCCACGTCGATCAATTTAATACCCATTTAAACCTCACGCTCTTTCCTCTTATACTTAGTATAAGTGAATCTAGCTTTAACCGATTTATATGAATTTTCAACAGCTTTATTCCAAAGATACCTTTCCATGAACATGAAACTAATTTCATACTTTTAAAAGGTTTCATCAAGCCAAACATCGCTTGTACGTTCAATTTGATGTAATTATGAAGATACCTTCTTGCCAAAATATACAAGTGCACATTCCAAAATAAAATAATAGAAAATTATCAGCACACGGTCTTCTGCAGCCCTGGTATACAAAGCCAGATCATGTACAGTCTCATCTCTATTACGCAAACATGATACAAAAGTTTGCTTTTCCTATCATTTTTTTTTTCTCCATCAATTATCGATGTAAGTTTGTCCTTGAATACATTCTCATTAATTATTAGACGAAGAGCAATATGGAGCATTCATTACCTCAGTAAGTTATATCAAGTCTGAAAAAGGTTTTGTAAAACAAATTAAAACAGGAACATACATTACAACATTAGGCCATGGTATATCAGGAAGTAACACAAAGATGTTCGTTCGATCAAGTTATCCGTGCTACACATGTGACACCTGTCTCTGATCGAATACCAAAAACCAAACATATCAACTCGACACTCGACAGGAATGCAAGTCTGGTCCTAGGTATCTTCTAAATTTTTTTTATTACATACACGTTGAAAATAAACAGTGAATATATATATATATATATATATATATATATATATATATATATATATATATATATATATATATATATATATATATATATATATATATATATATATATATATATATATATATTACGTCCTATTGGCTTAAACTACGTCAAAACGAAAGAGAAAAACCAAGTATTGTTAAATTAAAAATAAAAAATTTCTTCACCTAAAATGCAGAGTGCAAGAATTAAAAATAACTTACAAAATGGTATGAATTACAAGAATTATAAAATTTTCTATCAATTCCAAGTAATCCAGATACTCTCCAAACATATTCCGAATGAAAATTATAATGTGCTTATTGTTAACACCACAGAAGAATTAGTGTTTTAAGATCCAAAAACCTTAACTGGAATTAAAGGTAAATCCGAAGAATATTAAGTCTAAAAAATGTTCTTCACCCATTCACGGTGAATTCAAAGATATTAATATAGCCATGTTTTTGAATAATGTCACAGTAATCCAGTCTATGGCATTGACTATTTAAGATAAATGTTCCAAGCTCTGCAATACCAACTAACGCTTATCAGTTTTAAATAAACCAGTCAAGCTCCTCCATGTTGTTATTACAAGACCTATATCAACTCTTAAGAGCCAGAAACGATGCGTACAAATCCCGTTTTATAACAAGATCATTTTTATTAATAAGCAGTAGCTAAATACGATGTTGTTAGAATATGATTCCATGATTTTTGTGAATCTTTTAAAATTTTGAAAGAGTTTAGCAATCAACAACTGCTGTTTCAGGCTTAACCAAACACCAGCTAGAGCAGACTGACCTCTAAACACCATCTTTGATCACATGAGATTATCTCCCATCACTTCAGTCATAACCTATGAAGACCAATTGTTTTTGTTTGCTTAAACTTGGTACATTTACAATGAAATTCTATGGGCTACGTATTATTCATGTACTCATCTTCATAGTACACAACCCATTGTGAGGATCGATCAGTTAAAAATCAAATGACTCTAATAAAAACTACATTATAAAAATAATATACACGATATAGGTATACATAGGAATATGATATTTTCACAATTCCTAATCATCTGGTTTGTTTTTTATTTGCATTCACAAACCTCACTTGCCCCAATGCTGAAGTACAACCTATGTATCATCTCGATTGTGTCAATCGAATACAGTAGGGGTCCAACAACATGCGAACCTGATAATAATGACGATAATACTGGTGATCATAATGGTGGAGTTGAATATAATAATAATAATAATAATAGGAAGAAGAAGAAGAATGACTTTTCCAAGGTAGAGTGACTTCACACCCAACCGACCTCACCCAACAAAATACCAATAAAACAAATAAAGAAACAAAATAAAAACAAAAACAAACCAAGATAACTGAATGCAAGGATAAATAATGCGTAGAATATTTTCAAATGAAACAATATTGCAGGTCGGTGATAACATGTAATATGTTTGAAAACGGGAACAAGACTCCATTGAAATGAATGACAATCCAGCGCCCTAGAATAATTGTTACAAATAGACGAAGCGTCCTTTCTTATCTCCTTTTTATTCTTGAGACGTGATCTTGAGGTCGACCAACATGCCAAGTTTGGTCGAAATCCATTATTATATATTTGAACCAGCTGGATCAAATGCTTAGTCTGTTGCATATACAAACATTTAAAATCACACTAGTTTAATGCACTCGATTTAGATGTTCTGAAAGTATGCATACGAGTTTGTTTTAAAAATCACAAGTCATTAAATTTCAAACCTAAGTAATGACTTTTTACCTTACAAAATGTTCCACACTGACGGTAATTGAGCCTGTCTTGTCGAAACGTTATTTCATCTATCGCTTAGTCATTTCAATAGGTACAATATATGTCTACACAAACCCACTTTATTACAAAAAAATATGTAATCCTATGGTCAATTGGGACTGGTCACTGAACTTGTTTAAGACATTGCTACGATATTTATAGGTTACTGCATTTGTATGGGAAAATATGAACGAGTTTTTCGGATGTAAATACTGCACGACAATGGGAGTGCAGTATATCCACCCGACAAAACGAGTTCATATTTTCCCATACAAATGCAGTAACCTTTTTATTATATGCTCATTTTCGTATTCTACCTAATGCTTAATTATATTAACAAAATACATTACAAAAAAACAAAACAAAGTAACTAAATGTATGCCGTATTCCAAACTAAATACACAAGCGGAGATTCATCATTACAAAACAACAACATTATTATTACGCACATAACTCCGCCCAGATAAATTTGAACGTAGTCGCGCGCTCGACATAACTTTAGAAAGAAAATGGCGTGACTAGTTAAAATTAAAATTTGGAGTCATATTGTGAATGAATGCGCGTTGCAACAACTTTTGATCTGGAATGAAAAGATTTTGGTATTTTTTTCGATTCTACGAAATTTCGTGATTATGGACTGAATTTATATGTGACAATCCCACATGAAATCCATCGGATTTGAAGAAGTGAGGGAGAAGCGTGTTGAGATATGCAAACGTGTTTCTGTTTCTGTCATTCAATGTTTGAAATCATAATGTGGGAAAAATATGAAGTCTTCCAATTGCAATTATCAAAAAGACGTTATGGAATTTAATGCTTATTTCATGTTGAGTGCAGTAAGGAGGATGTAATTGCACTTATCATCAAAATGACAGTACAATTTCGAAATGTGTAATCAAGATTGAGAACCTATGACATGGCTTATGTAATTCGGATTTGCAGAACTAAGAAAGTACATTTTGAGGAAATTCAGGATGTAAAACTGTAAGTATATTTTTTTGCCATTTTTATTACCAGCTAAAGAAGACAGTTTATGCCTTGTCACTTGTATGCTATTTGTAAGGACCCTTTCTGGCATCTACTGTATAGATAGCCTAAATCCGAAACATTGTATCAAAAAAGTTAACGTGGAATGTGCCAAAGCAGCTGGTATTTGGCAGTCCACGAAACATCTGCTTCATTCAGAAAGAAATATAAGCAACCAAAACGTAAAGCGCCTTCTACGCGAGTGTATATGATTTGTTTACAAATCAAACGTGATGGCGTCTGCGTCCATTGTTTGTTTACAATAGAAAGTAGTTCCTTTATGCACGTGAATGCAATATGAAGGTGTGCAATATCGTAAAATACTGAACGATTCTGACAATGTAAAGTTAACAGAGACAAAAATGAGCAAATAATAAATCCAAATACAAAGATTCATCAAAGTCAGATTTTATGTTTAGTATCAAATACAGCTTGAAAATCAAGGTCAATGATATTTTTAAAAAATTACTGATTATCAAAATTTGTCTGTGAGGCAGTTGAAATATGTTATATTTGCTCAAGTCATTTTGTTCACGTTAAATGAGTACATAAATAAAGAAAATGACCTTTGATCTTGGCTTGGGTCATGGACACAAAGAATCGAATAATCTGAGATATATTCAAGATACACAAGAAATCAAATGTTTGATCAAACCATTCCTATTTATGAAAGCTATTATGTTCAAATTTCAACATAATTTTATGCCCAAATTACGATCTTCAACCTTGAACTTAGTATCACACGATGTTTACTATCAGATGGATCAGAGGTGTTGTTGAAGTGTATCACCTATACATCAAGTTTAATCTAAGTTTATTAGCATTTACACCAGTAAGTCTACAATCTGTTGGCAGTAAATAAACAACTCTCTGATCTTGGAACAATAGTCACACTTTTTGGGGCGGACTGGAGACTGATGTTTTAACTCGTATGGGGTGTTGAAGAAATAAATAAGCAAATTAGATATTATCAAAATATAGTATAATATCCTCAAGATATTTTTTCTACAGGCCACCCATATATAACAAATCTTCAAAGTGTTGATCCTTTATATTACACCAAAGGCCACATCGCGTTCATTATCGATCATAGTGATGAGAAATGGAAACGAGTAAATGATAAATCCCAATTAAAGTTTTTACACAATAAAAAAGAATGAACTATTTATATGAAATAGCAGCCAATAACCTGTGTTTGACATAAAAGAAGAAAATGACATTCTGATCTCAGTGTCGCTAGGCAACGTATGAATAATTAGCCATTTTATGCATTACAATATGTATCCATATGCTTTTGCTTTAAAAAACTTTGTGACATATTGAAACATATTTTTTACTTCCCGGTTTATTTGTCCGTCACTTATGACGATGGCAGAGGAACTAACTATCTATGATACGTTTCTCCATTCGCTGGGATTCCCTTGCAGCTGTAACAATATCTGCATTATCTTCACTGTGTCTTCACTGCCTCTCCACTGTCTTCACTGCCTGTACATTGTCTTCACTGCCTCTGCACCGTCTTCACTGCCTGT
Source organism: Sinohyriopsis cumingii (assembly GCA_028554795.2). Lineage (NCBI taxonomy): Eukaryota > Metazoa > Mollusca > Bivalvia > Unionida > Unionidae > Sinohyriopsis > Sinohyriopsis cumingii. The sequence goes on from CM068830.1 coordinate 75,474,899, forward strand.
ACATTGTCTTCACTATCTGTATATTGTCTTCACTGCCTCTGCACTGTCCTCACTGCCTGTACATTGTCTTCACTGCCTGTATATTGTCTTCACTGCCTCTGCATTGTTTCCAATGCCTGCACATTGTCTTCACTGCCTCTCCACTGTCTTCACTGCCTGTACATTGTCTTCACTGCCTCTGCACCGTCTTCACTGCCTGTACATTGTCTTCACTACCTGTATATTGTCTTCACTGCCTCTGCATTGTTTCCAATGCCTGCACATTGTCTTCACTGCTTCCGCACTGTCTTCACTGCCTGTACATTGTCTTCACTGCCTCTGCACTGTCTTCACTGCCTGTACATTGTCTTCGTGGCCTCTACACTGCCGTCACGTTTGTAAATAAATGATCTTTATGATCTTGAATGTGTAAAACATGTCAACTTCTTAGAATGTAGCTTTCATTTAATATGAACTTGCATATTCGTTTTACCATCGTGTAAAATGAACCACAAAATCATTGTTGATAGTTCTTGCAATTTCAAAGATTTATTTCATTTAGGATAGCACTTGAAAGAACATTTGCTAATTGTTTTTAGTTTTTAACCTTAAAAACTATGTATATTCTTGAAGTCCCAAAGCAATATCTTATCCAGTATAATTTTAAGAAAAGGAAAAAAACCCACATGTTTTGCTACGAATGCTAAAGATGGTATAGGTGATAGCTCGTTGTACAAAGAGTCATTTTTAATTAAACATCAAACAAGTCTATGATAATTACATTTCTAAATTGTCTTCTAGATATCAGATCAAACATTTTCTTCCAATCTTACAAGTTAACATCACACGAGACATTGCCCATTTCTTATTGTTCTTGTTGTTCGTTTTAACCACACTTTGAACACAATATTGGGTATATCATGCCGTGAAAATGGAGCTATGCTTTTACAATTATGCAATAAAGCGGCCATCCCAGTGGGTCTGGGTGGGTGTTGCACTCGCGACATTTGGATTATGAGTTCGATGCTCATCTACCAGATATAAGGGATATGGTAATTTCTTGAAATCGACCTTACAAATAATGTAACCTCTTGACTGGGATTTTCTTGTCTCGGTCCAAACCCCAACATAGATTATATATATATATATATATATATATATATATATATATATATATATATATATATATATATATATATATATAAAATATCAATAGGTGAAATTTACACAATAGCATTGACTTAAGACCACTTGGGAAAATTTCATCTGAGCGTCATGATATAAAAAACATGTGTTCAAAGAAGTAAACGAACTAATGAATCTACGGACGAGAGAGAGAGAGAGAGACAGAGACAGAGAGAGACAGAGACAGAGAGAGAGATCTGGTCGAGTCGTGCAGGTGTACTGTTTATTTTTAATTGTTTCCTTTGATGTTATTCTTACCTTTTACTCTTATAATCGATTCCATTGACAGAACTAGCAATGGCTGGTCCCACAATGTCCGATTTTGTAATTGCGCTTGTTATCGTCAAACGTATTCTGCAAACTATGTCATATTGTTCTATATCATACAAGGTATTTTCTATTACCTTGCTGAAGATTTTAGAGAACGCAAAGTTCTTTAAAAGCGTTTGTAGAAAAAGGAGATGACCTTCAGCGCAGAATGTGAGCCGGATATTAGTGTTGTATTCGACGTAAGCATCGAACTAAGAATACCCCGTCTTGCCAATCGACAAACTCATAATGCCTGGAGGCAGCCCAAAGTAATACTGGCATTGGTCTGCATATATCCTCTTTGTGAATAAAAAATATGCAGTAGAGAGTAATCTAATTAAGAAAACCCATATAATATAACTTATTTTTTATGTTGTTATATGTGAGAAAGTAGCTGTGAAGTACGTTAGAAAAGCAATTAACCACAACCTTCAGGTGTTAATTGTCGCAGATAAAAAACATGTTTTAAGAGAGCGAAGTTATTGATCCCTCAAGGCTAAGATGTCTGTTGATCTTTCAAAGGTTGTGCTTATCTGTGACAAATGACCTCTGTTGGCTATAAATCTTGTTTTAACCATTGTTCGTCATATTAAAAACTATTTCAGTCACATGCCTTATTTATCTATCCACAATTCTAGTCCGTTCCTATACAGTAATTCCAATCTTTGATTATAAGAACACAAATATTTTGTGATCCCTCAAGTGATTGAAAACACTGTTGTCAAGCATCTGGTTGCCAGGTAGTTTTCAGAGGAGATAAATGACGAGATAGCAATCAAAACAGAAATACGTATTTTATAACTGAGGAATGATATATAAATTTTATTAAACGAACTTTCTTTTGCTTTTACTTTTACTTTTAAGCCAACTTTTGTGTCTGTTAAACATGTACGGTTTGTGTTGTTTTCCCCACTCTATTTTCTTCAACGCATGCCTTTAAGCTTACTTATACTAAGGACGCTCGAAATATCAACAAACAGTTTTGGTACATCTTTCTGCGTTTTGTTTTCGCACCTGAAATCTGACACTACGTATTGTTTTTCGCACATGAAATAAACAACAGCATCTATGGTACAATACAGTATCCATAAAGTTTCACTTCCGAACACATGTGACGTCCGCATGATATTCAATCATTTCGGTCAAACTGCCCAGTTCTGAGACCTTTTTCACTGTTTTATGCGATCCAAAATAAAATTATCTGTCTAGCAGATGTTTTAATTGTAGATTAATTAATCAGAATTATTCAGTACCTCTTTAAGCCCAAATAGGTTGAAAATAGCAGAACATGTATTACGATATGATCCTGAGCAAAGAGAATACCTGTAGATGTAATTTTACCGGTCTTAGACAATTTGTCCAGCAACCAAACGACAATGGACAAATAAACATGGGCATTGGGCATGTGGAAGTATTCTTTAAACCAAAATTGTACGATTCTTTCATTTGGTATCATCCACACCTGAAAATTAGACAGAACTCATGATATTTGATATTATGATTAAACGGAGAGATAGATACATCTAATCAAGGATTGCCGTACCACACCTACCGAATACCTCGATTACCCCCGTGTTATTTGCCTATAATTTTTAATAGTGAGGTATATATTATGAGACTTGACTTAAATGATTGCTCGTTATTTCCTTAGTCTATTCAAATGTGACATTAACGATTTTGTCATCAGTTTGAATTTTTCGATACAAGTGTCAGTTACCTTTAAAGCAGAAAGATATAGCGATGTGTACGTGATGCATGGCAAATACTGATTGCTTCTTTAATGATCTGGCTACATGAAGTATAGTGGTATAGAGTTACAACTTTAAGAATCAAGTTTCTCCATTTACAGGCGAATCTTAGACGTGTATTGGACGTACGTGTGCGATACGATAATCCCACTGTTGCCCTACATTCTAGTGGATTAGAAAATTTAAATTTTGGTCCAAAACTTGAAGAATATATGCCTGCAATAAATAGTATAAGTGGTATCAATAGTATTGGTACGTTTACTATTGTATATTCAGTGTGTAGGCGAAAAAGAGGTGTGGCGAATGTAATGTTCATCTGACCAGCCTACTACTCTGTTCTCTCGATCAAAAGATATTTTAATTAACTGAGTTAATAACAGTACAAAGAAGAAAATTTACATTTCCAAGACGGCATTAAAATATCAGACAAAATATTAACGTATTAAGAAATGTCTGAAGCGTTCCTCGTATATGCCCATGTATGCGTGGTCAAATGTCCATGCATCGCCAATTTAAAGCTATTTTTAAAACGGCAACAACGGTGCTAATGCTTTCAGTACATTCCCCTTACGAACCACCCCCCAAAATAACACCCCCACAGCAAGCAACAACAAAAACAACAACAAAAACTACCCATCCCAAGGATAACAACGGATTGGTAAATTTTCGGCTATTTCACGATTTATGGTTGAAGTACCTTAATATCCATTTCGTAGTCATTCAAATCAAAACGTATGTCTTTTTCGATTTATTTACTAATGTAGGTTATTTATTTCCGAGGCAACTGAAATAAAGTACATTGCCCAAGTACAGACCACAACAGCTGACCAAGGCTGGTAAGATGGTAAGATTCAAACAGCACGCTTTCGGCCGTGAGTCCCGCACGCTAACCACTGAGCTAAACGGTTCCCGAGACGCGACGAAATCATCTTTCAGACAGCCACAACTGCGGATTTTCGACCTTGGTTTATGACGATGATAAAACCCTTGCTTTAGAAATGAAAGTCAAGTGTATGCATATATGGCACACCTGTTTATCGTGACGACTTCATGAATACCACATTTTCCTTTGATACTCTTGACGTACCTGCCAATCGTAACAAAATAACTAACTTACAAAACTTTTCTTAAAGAATGATTTTTAACCATTTTAAAGGCCGAATACACTTATCAAGCTCCTTGGCCAGAAGGGGATACAGTTTAGATCGCATAAACGACCATGATTAAACAAAGTTGCTATTAAATCTTATCGAAGGCGAGAATTCATTTATCGGTATTCCGTAAAATAACTCTTCCTCATAAGTCATAATAATACACGTTTGGTCAAATTTATAGGTACGTTGTTAAAATACTATTTAAATATTAGAACCATATTAATTAAGATTATTGATAAGATATGGAAATATAGCCCTGATAACAAAACACATCTCAAGGATTACGTATCAAGGTTTACTTATCAAGGATTACTTATCAAGGATTACTTATCAATGATTACTTATCAAGGATTACGTATCAAGGATTACTTATCAAGGATTACGTATCAAGGATTATTTATCAATAATTACTTATCAAGGATTACTTATTGAGGATTACGTATCAATGAATACGTATCAAGGATTACGTATCATTGGTTCTTAAAGTGCTGTTATGGAAATCATACCTAATGAATAGGTACAGCTCTATAAACACGAAAATACAAACAGAAAACACAAAAAGTTAAGAATAACTTGTAAGTAGATTAAATTTGCTGATTTTTAATAAATATTATGTTTACAAAATTGTCACATTGTTTATTTCATTGTAAAACTTGTTTATTTCATTGTAAAAACTGTATACTTGTAATGAATTGTTTTGCTCACAGGTGAAATATCCATTATTTTATGCTGAAAACGCCTGCTTAATGTTTTTATATTTCGGGAAAACGAACTCATTTGCGTATTCTTTCATAATGCCATAACATTTTCTGCTTCTCTATTTATTATCTTTGTAATGGAAACCTGCAATTGTTTATCAAAATATATCAATCAATACACATCCTAGGAGCCTTGACAAGAAGAAGACGAAATTCATCAATCTGTGAACGTAATGTCTTGATGATTTGAGAAATATACCACCGAACTTGTTATTACCTAGATACATACAAAACAATACAACATGTCAATTGGCTTATGTATGTTCGTCTGCTTGACTACTGATATATGTTTGACTATGCTGAAAGAGATAACGTCGTATCTATGTTAAGGACCAGTGTCACAAATGTACATTTGTACAGATTTAGTATATGCATATATAAAAAGTAATCTATAAGGTCATGACAAGAAAAGATTCATGTTCCAGCAAAAAAAAGACTGTCTATACCACATCGTAAGAAGCTGTGTGTGTGTGTGTGTGTGTGTGTGTGTGTGTGTGTGTGTTTCTTGTATGTCTCTCCGCCTGCCTTATGTTCTTTATTTTTAGCCGTTTGTTAGTATGTCCCTACGTACGCAAATTCCAGGCCTGAACTTGCCTTTAAATAGATTTAACTAGGCCCTATGCTTGCCTTTTGTGCGAAACAGTCATTATGGAAAAACGAATTCCGTATATATTCCCGTATAAGTTCAAATGCAAACAACATAGATCCTGACCTGCAGTCGCATAATGCACATGTAGATCAGAGTCAATGTTTTCTGTTCTACTGATTACTCTTACGAAACTGCATATAACCAGATCTGCTCGACTTACGAAGCTGCATAAATAAGTTCTGCTATGCGATTACAGATCTTGAGCTGTCAGTTTGCAGTTGGGCTTGTCTTATAAGCGTGTACATACGGTATAAAAGGTAACTGAACATTGGAAAACACTACAAAGTAGCGTTTGACCTATCACAAGTAAAGTCCTTAACTAGTATGATATAATTCAACAGGTAGGATTTATGCACACTGCATACGTTGATGATTAATTCGATCAAAGCGTCAAATTTTGAACCAATTTACGACATATAAGCTCCGTGAGACATATTCATGGAAGGATCTGTTATTGGTACCTGAACCGTCTCTACAACAAAAGTCAACTCGCAAGACTCCACGTGGTTTAAGGTGTGGGTTCTTTTTTTTTGTTGTTTTTTTTTTTTTTTTTTTTCTTTTTTTGGTACGGTTATTATGTACTGGGTGTATCATTCCCATTCAAGTACGTATTACATTTGCAATATAGCTAACAACAGGCTGCGATTGCCTGTTAAAGTTATTTCTCATTGTAACTGTAAGTAAACAAGCATTAGCTTATAAACAAATATTTTTCAATATTTAGTAACTGCAGTATTAAATAGCAATGGTAACTTACATCGATATTGATAAGTACGAAACAGGCAGCTGACATTATCAAGTCAACTGGCCAGTGACATTAGCAATGTAAGGAACGCATATAAATAAAACTGCCCGACAAACTTCGCTGGACTTAATTTAACAAATTTAGATAGCACGATATAATCGGTCGCAGGATCTTAAAAAATAAGGATTAGAGAATAGTCCTCAAACAAGATATGTTCATGTCATTTTGTGATTTCAGGTCTCGTTGACTATACTACGTCTACTGTAAATTAGTTCTAGATCTGTTTATTTCTATAGATTAGTATCAGATATAGCAATTCTAAATATGATGTTCCATCAGATCTTCAAGCAAAATCATCCATGGCACATACTGAATTTATTTTTAGAAAGCAAAATTTTCTCCATAGTAAGAACATTCGAAAGCACATTCTCCTTTTTTATGATCGTCCAACATAGACGGTCCGAAAAAACAATAATTAGTAAAAGTGAAAATAAGGAAATAGCGGAACTATTTTATACAGTTATACATTTAGAAAACGTACATTCAGATTTAGTCTCTCACTCTCTCTCTCTCTCTCTCTCTCTCTCTCTCTCTCACACACACACACACACACACAGCGACACAGTCATGCTTTGCGTTTTGTGTTTCATTTATATAACGGAAATGTATAAGTTAGCAGAACTTGTACAACAGACCAAATTTTTTAGCATTTTTGTCCAATATGTTATACTTTTAACTAAACTTAATTAGATAATGTGTTATCCATTGTTAGGATCCATTTTTGACATATGCTATGTAATCCATATCAGGTCAATGAAATTTTTATCAAAATGAATTTGAACCTTAAAACAATAGTCTTTAATGAGTTGTCAGAGCTGTGTGAGAATGGACGAAAGCCTTGATGCAATAAAGGAAATGCTTTATTTGAAAAAATCAAAATGCCTAAAGTTTTGAAATGTTTGGGATATGGTTTGGAGAATCAAATTGTTTCTTTAACTAAAATGAATAGCAAATACTCACCTTTTCGGTTTCTTGGGAACGTGCTCTAAAGGGGTAAGAGTGACTCCAACTGTCTGATTCGGGACGTGTAAGGCCTTTATAAAGGGTTTAATATTACTTGAGAAATAATTTACATCCCACTGTTTTCTGTCCCTTAAAAAAGAATCCAACTTTTGTTTCTTCAGCATCATTTCCTCTCTGAAACTCATTTTCTTCTGTCTGGAACTTTTGCTACGTTTATGATCAGCGCTTTCTTCAAAGCTGCCATCGCTTGTAGAGGTTGCCTGTGTTGTATTGGAATCTTTATTTTCCTCGATTTCCATGGAAACAGGAGAACCTTCCCGACTCTTATCCTTTTCCATATTTTTCTTACTTGTATAAAAACAAGAACATATTAAATATAGGAAGCTGCAAAACTATCAACTCATGTCAACCCCAAGACAAGGTTGTCGTGGATAAAAGGGTGAAATGCTCTGTGAAATGGAAACAATATTTACACCCTTACTTTGTAAATATGGTTTTTCATGGTCAAGAACAAACATTGTCTTGATAAACAAGTGTTTCGATGCATCGGGACCATTGCTTCCATCGGAAATACCATTTAGCTTTTTGGTACGATTCGAGTTTAATATCAAACCAAACTGCATACAGGTAATTGGCTTGATACGGCAAGAATTATAATTCCATAAATAAATGATCCTCTGAGTGTAAATTTTGCCACTACTCTACATCATATCTGTCCACCAAAATTTGTCACAAAAGATCACTAACTCCGCGTCACTTTGAAACTTAAGTGGCTGTAAAAAGAAATAACCAGGATTTTGAATGCTCGTATATTCTCCCATACAGACTGGATGGTATTTGTATACCTGGAACAAGTCGGCCTTTATCATTTTCATTTCAAAGTGAATTGTGACGATCTGTCGATATTAAATAGAACCTTGCCCTGAGGGCAATGCAGCAAGATTAGTCTTACCATAATTATGCATGGTTATTCAAAGTTGACCTGAAATATGTTTGTCTTTTGAGTATAAGTATTAAATAACGCAATATACTCTGAAAAAAATAACATACCATTTCTTCGTCTGCTAAATCTTACTGATCCATTAGCTCTTTTACAATTTACCGTCAGCAACAAATAAATCCATCAAATACCTACGGTGCTGGTTTTGTGTGAATGTTTTTCCTTGTAGCGGCTCTAACGTGATTTATTTATAAATTTATCAGAGCAGACGAAACGCATTTATTTGTTTACCTCACATTAACAGGCAAATAGGGCTTAAGAATAGGCTTTGTCAAAACTGATCGCAAAATGGCAACAAAACTTTCATTTTTGTTGTTGTAGTAATCGATACTGGAAACCATACTAGTTATTAAGGTCTCATCGGACAGTTTATCTTGTGAATGTTCACCCGACAATGACCTATTGCAGAAAAATCAGAATAATTTTACACTGAACATGCCAATAAAAACAAACTAATGATATTTGTAGAAAGCATGCATGTGAGATTCTGACTGTGGCAATCAGGTTAATTCTTTATACAACAAGTGGCTTTTATATTCAACCAACACTGCCACCAACCCCTCTTTTCTACTTTTGACAGGAAAGAGCTATTTTGAATATTTTCTCGTGACAAGGCAGCTAAGAGAATCAGTATGTGCCTTATGCATGAATAAAGTTCACTAGTACTATAACAAATTAGCATACTTTTCATCACCCCTTAACCATATAGATTTTTATATATTTACCTATGTATCAGACACGCGTAAATACGTAAGCCAAGTCGGCTGCTCATTTGCATCACAAGTTACACATTTGATCTCCAATGCTCGTCTGTGACAAGCAGTCACTAACAAGCCAACCCATTTCCCAGCCTGACTCAAAGTAAATGTAAACCACATTACAGATTTAGCTTCTGTATGAATTTATAAATGCTAGGATTGTGATAATTAGGTTCATGCCTCCTACCTTAAAAATTGGGGAGGGGGGTCAAAATACGAAACTATCCAGTGACACCTTAAGAATTCAAATAGCAGTCTGATTAAGGGAAAATCTTTGGCCAATTCTAAATAACTACTGATAAAAAGAATAAAAAATACTACAAATGCAACAATATTAGAAGATGATATCACAAACCTATGGATATGTTGTTGTTCGTCTGTCGAGTTCGAAGATGACCATGACATCATTAACTATTTTGGGACAATACGATGTTTAAGGAAAGAAGGGACAATCATTATAATAAGAAAGACACTAGGGACAAATGCTGTGTATCGACTATATCAGAGATGTCAAGCTTTGTTTCACAAACAACACGAAAAATATCATTTTTGGACTAGTTCACAAAAGTCGGGTGAAACGTTTTACGCTTAAGACCGCAGACATTTAAATATCTGAAATCAATAACGTCATCTGGAAGACATGATTGTTGGGGGTTTGAAGTTTTATTTGTTTTTCATATGGAATAATCACTACGGTCGTCCTTTGAACACTTCGTGTAATTCTAAATGGTCAAAGTCCCTATCTGAATTATCTGGAGTGTAATCTTAAATGGTCAAGGTCTTTATCTGAATTCTCTGGCGTGTAATCCTAACTGGTCAGGGTCCCTATCTGAATTCTCTGGCGTGTAATCCTAAATGGTCAAGGTCCCTATCTGAATTCTCTGGCGTGTAATCCTAAATGGTCAGGGTCCCTATCTAAATTCTCTGGCGTGTAATCCTAAATGGTCAAGGTCCCTATCTGAATTCTCTGGCGTGTAATCCTAAATGGTCAGGGTCCCTATCTGAATTCTCTGGCGTGTAATCCTAAATGGTCAAGGTCCCTATCTAAATTCTCTGGCGTGTAATCCTAAATGGTCAGGGTCCCTATCTGAATTCTCTGGCGTGTAATCCTAAATGGTCAGGATCCCTATCTGAATTCTCTGGCGTGTAATCCTAAATGGTCAAGGTCCCTATCTAAATTCCCTGGCATGTAATCCTAAATGGTCAGGGTCCCTATCTGAATTCTCTGGCGTGTAATCCTAAATGGTCAGGGTCCCTATCTGAATTCTCTGGCGTGTAATCCTAAATGGTCAGGGTCCCTATCTGAATTCTCTGGCGTGTAATCCTAAATGGTCAAGGTCCCTATCTGAATTCCCTGGCGTGTAATCCTAAATGGTCAGGGTCCCTATCTAAATTCTCTGGCGTGTAATCCTAAATGGTCAGGGTCCCTATCTGAATTCTCTGGCGTGTAATCCTAAATGGTCAAGGTCCCTATCTGAATTCTCTGGCGTGTAATCCTAAATGGTCAGGGTCCCTATCTAAATTCTCTGGCGTGTAATCCTAAATGGTCAGGGTCCCTATCTGAATTCTCTGGCGTGTAATCCTAAATGGTCAGGGTCCCTATCTAAATTCTCTGGCGTGTAATCCTAAATGGTCAGGGTCCCTATCTGAATTCTCTGGCGTGTAATCCTAAATGGTCAGGGTCCCTATCTAAATTCTCTGGCGTGTAATCCTAAATGGTCAGGGTCCCTATCTGAATTCTCTGGCGTGTAATCCTAAATGGTCAAGGTCCCTATCTGAATTCTCTGGCGTGTAATCCTAAATGGTCAGGGTCCCTATCTGAATTCTCTGGCGTGTAATCCTAAATGGTCAAGGTCCCTATCTGAATTCTCTGGCGTGTAATCCTAAATGATCAGGGTCCCTATCTGAATTCTCTGGCGTGTAATCCTAAATGGTCAGGGTCCCTATCTGAATTCTCTGGCGTGTAATCCTAAATGGTCAAGGTCCCTATCTGAATTCTCTGGCGTGTAATCCTAAATGGTCAAGGTCCCTATCTGAATTCTCTGGCGTGTAATCCTAAATGGTCAGGGTCGATATCTGAATTCTCTGGCGTGTATTCCTAAATGATCAGGGTCCCTATCTGAATTCTCTGGCGGCTTATTTGTAGGTTCTGCAGACTTTTTCGACAACGTTGTTCAGAGACCCGTTTCTACATCATCTACGATACTTACTGGAATCATCTACTGCATGTCAACATCACATTCGCAGTGTTGTCTTCAAATCGGAAATCTTTGGTTAAACTGGTTCCAGATGCATTAACCTGTTGTTTGTATTAGAATGTATCTTCACAAACCGAGATGCTTGTGCTCCTTTCGACTCTTTCTCGTCATTGGGAGTTAACAAAGGACTACGGGACACGCTAATACTGCCCAAACTGTTGCGTCTAATATTTTGGCGCCAATCTAGAATTATCTTTCACTGTTACCATCCACAGTTAATTTCGCCGTAAACTGGATGGTAACATTTGTTTGTGAGTACTCGGTTTCCAGAAGTTGTAGCTCGCTCAAACGATTTCCAATTATCTGTAATTACTTGCTGATATTCGCGACTAATGACAAACTCCGTGGCCGTCATTTTGGAAGTATCTGATAATAAAAAATCTAACATCTAGATAATATCAATAACACATCCTGATAATATCAATAACACATCATCATAATATCAATAACACATCTTCATAATATCAATAACACATCTTGATAATGTCAATAAAATATCTTGATAATATCAACAACATATCTTGATAATATCAACAACATATATTGATAATATCATAAACACATCTTGATAATATCAATAACACATCTTGATAATGTCAATAAAATATCTTGATAATATCAACAACACATCTTGATAATATCATAAACACATCTTGATAATATCAATAACACATATTGATAAGAAGTATGCCAGAAGCTCACTGTTCCTGGAGCATTTGTTTATGAAGTATGCCAGAAGCTCACTGTTCCTGGAGCATTTGTTTATGAAGTATGCCAGAAACTCACTGTTCCTGGAGCATTTGCTTATGAAGTATGCCAGAAGCTCACTGTTCCTGGAGCATTTGCTTATGAAGTATGCCAGAAGCTCACTGTTCCTGGAGCATTTGTTTATGAAGTATGCCAGAAGCTCACTGTTCCTGGAGCATTTGCTTATGAAGTATGCCAGAAGCTCACTGTTCCTGGAGCATTTGCTTATGAAGTATGCCAGAAGCTCACTGTTCCTCGAGCATTTGCTTATGAAGTATGCCAGATGCTCACTGTTCCTGGAGCATTTGCTTATGAAGTATGCCAGATGCTCACTGTTCCTGGAGCATTTGTTTATGAAGTATGCCAGAAGCTCACTGTTCCTGGAGCATTTGCTTATGAAGTATGCCAGAAGCTCACTGTTCCTCGAGCATTTGCTTATGAAGTATGCCAGAAACTCACTGTTCCTGGAGCATTTGCTTATGAAGTATGCCAGAAGCTCACTGTTCCTGGAGCATTACTTATGAAGTATGCCAGAAGCTCACTGTTCCTGGAGCATTAGCTTATGAAGTATGCCAGAAGCTCACTGTTCCTGGAGCATTTGCTTATGAAGTATGCCAGATGCTCACTGTTCCTGGAGCATTTGCTTATGAAGTATGCCAGAAGCTCACTGTTCCTGGAGCATTTGTTTATGAAGTATGCCAGAAGCTCACTGTTCATGGAGAATTTGCTTATGAAGACTACCAAAAACTCTCTGTTCCTTGAGTATCTGCTTACGAAGTCTGCCTGAAGCTTGATTGTTCTTGGAGCAACTGCCACCGAACTCTTCCAGAAGTGTCAATGTTTCTCTCATTCGGAACAATCTGATAAATGTTCTAGGCTGTTTATATTTATATAACGGATATACACTTCTGCTTTTTTTGGAACATATAGGTTGCATCCCTTTCTATCAGGTATTTACCTCCCCATAGTAGATATCTTTGCTAAACAACAGATATTGAAAGCATGGAATCTGTATTAATTTTCAGCAGTAAGTTATCTTATAAGTCTTTGGTATGACTGGCCGGGATTCGAACCCGAGACCTCCTGCATCCGAGGCAGATACTATAACTACTAGAGCACCGGATCCGTTCACTATGCAGAATCAATCAATTGCCAGAAATGGAGATAAGATAGTGAAATTCAATGATAATTTACATTCTGTCTACATTTGCTTCCTTGTTTGCTGAGTATGACTATGTTCATGTCTGTTACTGCGCTTACAATGGGTCACTATTTTCTCACGCGAAATTTGACCTCTCGCCGGTTAAAATCAAGTACTATCATGCCGTTTAAAATCAAGACCTAGCAATACTTTAATTTAATGATTAATTATTTGATGATACGTAGAATATGCACTCACATGTTTCAATATACCTTTTAGCACTTTCGCAATAATAAAACGGTAAGACCTTTCAACTTCTTACCTTTAAAATGTATTTAAGTGCGCTAAAAATGGAAGTTACAATGTTAGGTAGGTTATCTGTTTCAAGTATCGTTTTGATCTTACCGTACTGTCATTACAGCCCAGAAACCAATTTGGATAATACCTACTCAAAATTGATGATAACGAGTCAACCCACACCGGTAGTTATCCAGTTGACATACAAATAAACAAAAGTCTCAAGAATAAACGTATTGCATTCATAGCCTCTCAAAATATGATGAATTAACACAATCACCGGCAATAGTCGGCAATCAGTCATAGTCATATTCACATGTGGCCCATAGATTTCAAAGTAATATCAAGGTGATTCGAGCATGAGTTGTTACTTTAAACATTGGTCTTGATATCGGGTTTTTAGTTTTTACTTCACAATTTGATCTCGAAGATACCAGCGTATATTAAGGATCCAAAAGTAGAATTGGCTTTCCTTCACAATTATGAAAATTAAGATGTTGTATTTTAAGGCTCTATACTTTTGTTTAAGGAAGCTTAAAGATAGCAATCAGTTATGTACTTAGTGGATTGGTTCACCATTGCTTTATTACGCTTGCAAACTTTTAGCTTGTCCCAGTTTAGTTGAAATCAGCCTATTTCTCATATTATCTGAAACAAGATTTTGCATTTTTTTTTGTAACAAGCATTCGTGACATTGACCGGAACTACTGAGCTCGATCCGACGTGTGTGTGTGTGTGTGTGTGTGTGTGTGGTTACCTGTTAATACAAGTATTGTAAAGGCCAGTAGGTGAGCTCCGTGGCTTTTCAGCTGCAAATTATAGTATACGTGCTTTTATTAAGCAAAGACTATGACGCAAAGACTGGACAGTTGTTATCTCAAATTTAACATACTCATAATGCCTACTAACATTAGGAATAAAATGTCACGTACTGTCAAGGAAGTCTGACGAAACTAGTTTATCAGGTCAGATACCACGCTCTATCCTTGATCAATCTATTGACCGGATTTATCAAATACGATTTAAGATCTTAGTTTGTAGGTCTATTCTAGTGCCGGATGAGGGCACCCTTGGGTCTAAAGCACTGAAAATATTATGGTGTCCCCCCCCCCCATGCATATAACATGTGAAACTAAAAAATATAATAATAAAAAGATAAATAGTGTGGAAATACCAGTGTTGTCATAATTCCAAATCCAAATACTGGTACATGTAGATCGAAATGGTCATTCAATTTCATCATCAACAGTTAATTTGAATTTTTCGGTTGTCCCTGTTTCGCTGGTGTGCTTAATGGGTAATCGGGCACTAGTTTACTTACAATAACAAACAATAACAAACAAAACAAAACAATTAAACCAAATATCATTAATTATGTTTGTAAAATATGTCATGCATTATTCAACGAATCTTTTCTTTTTATTTTGTTCAGTCGTCAACAGCTACAAGTTTTCGATTGAATCAATTATTGTATAGATTTTGTGGAAGAATGGATTGTCAGCTTATACATTACTTTATATTCCTAAGCAGACATGTATACTTGTTATAATATCCATGTTAAGAAATATACTGAGCAAAACCTTTGTAAATGCAAAAGTATAGGAGCATTATGAAGAATGTTGACTGGTATGTAAACGTGTAAATCCCAGTCATCACAACATGCTAAATGTACCATTGCGACGTCACCGGATGAGGAGGATGAATTTTTGTCGTCTGCAATTTGAAAGGATGCCAATGCAGCAGAAATAAAAGATTTTGAACGGAGGTAGTATTTTGTATTATGATGTGTTCGGCCAACTCATATGAAGTTCATTTAATATAGAGGTAATTGTAGTCAAGTGCCATGCTCAGTGACTCACCAAAGTTGCTTACTCTGTAACAAAATATAAAAGGAGATTATAACGCGTTTTTGCTTCCTTTTTTGTAAAGAAGTGATCATGGCAATTAACAAAAGAGAAGAAAGAAAGATACCCCCTCCCTTTCAGCCCTTCCACCAAGCTATTGAATAGGGAGGGCTGTTGTGTAAAATGTTGTTGCAATAAACAGAGATTGATGTCATATTGCAGTAGCCATTCCAGATACAATACCGTGTCGTTTCAGTTATGATTTTCCACTCTTTGATGTCAAGGTGAAGGAAATGAGGTTTTTGGTATGTCGTACATTTTCAAAAACGTGGTACCTGCAGACATATCCTTAGGGTCATTATAAACAAAAAAGGGGCGTATACGACAATCCATGTCAAAGTGCCTGCTCAGCTGACTTCATGGGTATTAGAAAATGTTATCACCATTTTTTTTATTATTATTTACAACCCAAGTCAAAACTTTGAAGAGGACTTAATAATTGAAAATATTCTTTTTTATAACCATAATTAAACAATTGACCATTCAAGAGCGAGAGATCAAAGCAATATTGTGGTCATAAAATCTTAGCCTCATGGCCAGTAATTGATCGATTTAGAGTACTTCAAAAGTCTTTGCAGGTTAACCATGTAAAAGCGTTGTCGGACAGTTTACCTTTTAATACCTACAGCTAAAATCATAAGGGCTTGCAGAATTTATTTAAAAAAGCTCGAATAAGTATGATAGCGCAAAAGCTCTAACATAGTGGGCAATGTGGATCACTTGAAGGGAAACTTGCTTCGCCCTCAGCGTCATATTGATTTTATTAATTTCATATTTCTTCAGCTTGTCTTTCATCCATTTTCCTACATAGGTATACATTTCTAGTTTTGCAGAGGGAATTTGTCCTTGCATTATAATGATTCATCCGAATTATGAAAGCAAAGTCTATTAAAGGGTTTATAAATATTAGCAAATGAGAAAACTGCAACCAACACCATAACTCGTATTTTTTATTACCGTGACATTGACCCTAAGAGTGAAGGTCAAGAAAACGTGTTGCAGAATGAATAGTCTTAGCTTCATAATGATTCGTCCTAAGTATGTACAAAGGTCATCAAATGAAATAAAAATTTAACTAAAACCTTAGGGCACATTTTCTATGGATGTGACCTTGATTTCAAGGTCAAACAGGTAAACGCGAATGAATTTGTCTTAGCTTCGCAGAGATTCATTAAAAGTGTGAACACAATTCTTAGCTTAGTAGTGATTCATTTAAAGTATCAACACAATTTAGGAAATACAAAGACATGAAAGAATCTTTGCCCGAATCTTAGCGCAACATTGTCCTAGTTGTGACAATGTCAAAAGGGCGAGCTGGTAGATCGCATAATGAATTATGCGAGAGTCATAATTGTTGCCAATATGGTGACGATCTCTAAAGGGGTTTAGGAAACAGATTCAAATTAAAAATGCACAAACGAAATCACCACAGTTTTGTTCACGCTACTGGCGGAAAAGTGAGTTACTTTACGCTTGTCCACTTACATCAGCTCCACAATAATGTGTAGTAACAATTTCTAAATAAAATTTCCCATCTATAAAAGCATGTGATCTAACCTTACTGAATAATTAAAATCTGTTGGTATTTAGAGTATTTATCATAAAGCCAACACCGTATCACATAGTTCACAGTAATTAAAATCTGTCGGTATTTAGAGTATTTATCATAAAGCCAACACCGTATCACATAATTCACAGTAATTAAAATCTGTCGGTATTTAGAGTATTTATCATAAAGCCAACACTGTATCACATAGTTTACAGTTACAACATTATACATCTGGATAATATTTCATGCGTTGTGTAGTTTTGCTATCCTTCGTGTAGTTTTTACCATCAAAAGTCTTTTCAATCTGCAACACACTGTACATATATGTCAGCATTCTCTTTCATATAGGGATACAATAACCAGTTCATAATTTCTTTTCACTAGATTCAGAAGAAACTTTATCAACATGCTGTCTGGATTACCATCACCTTTAACTTTGTCATATAAGCTGGATATTATTGGGAAACAAACACAAACCAGCAATCGCTATTCAGTCAGGTAGGTATCTTCGGCATGCTCTCAACGAATTTGAGGTTTTGTCTCTCCTAACCACCAGAGGGATAGATTTAAGAGAATAAAGGGATACGTTATTTACAAATAAAATCTCTAGTTTAATGACACACGAATCACATGATCCACAAAAATTATTGATTTTCGCGATAGTATTAGTCTTATGAATTAAACTCCGCCACATCTTGCATTGAAAACTCAAGGAAAAAGCAAGAATGTAGCCGTATATAGATAGCACGTTTAAGTTTTTTTCAAGGCAGCATAAGTTTTGTCAGTGTTTATTTTTAAGGTTTTTGAAAGTCAGAGAGTGTATAACATGGTTCAGTTCAGAAGTGTGTTTTAGCATTTCGTTGTGGTTTAGCAAAACTGATCTTTGGTTGCTATTTTGAAAATGTTTCTTCATCGAATACATTCCCTTATAACATTATCATTAGAAAATAAGCACTGCTACGTTTCAAATTCAGCCCTTCTGCAAAGATGACAAATACTTCATGAAAGTTTGGAGTTAAAATATTCAGTCAACGCTTGCTCTAGTAAGATTCGTTTGATGATTGGTGGATGTTTAAAAAAAAATATTTCACAGTTAATACACTACCCGATAACAGTAACATTAGAAATTAACGTAATCAAACTCGCGTTTTCTACCTCTAGAATGCATCCCTCCTAGAAAGACATAAAAGTAGTCTTATGCAGGCGTCATGCATAAGGCCAAAGCAAAGTATGTTGGCAACGTTGAGATTTATATGTTACTGCATTTTCATGGGAAAATATGAACGAGCTTTTCGAATGGAAATACTGCACGACCTTGGGAGTGCAGTATATCCGTCCGACAAAAGGAGTTCATATTTTCCCATACAAATAAGAACATTTTTATTATATGCTATTTTGTTAATTTCTATCTAATGCTTAATTATATCAACAAAATACACTACACGAAACAAAGTAATCGAATGTATGCCACATTCCAAACTAAATACACAAGCGCATATTCATCATTACACAACAACAACATAGTTACTGTGCACATAACTCCGTCCAGATAAATTTGAACTTAGTCGCCCGCTCGACATAACTTTCGAAAGAAAATGGCGTGTCTAGTTAAAATTAAAATTTTGAGTCATTTTGTGAATGAATGTGCATTTCAACAACTTTTCCGTTTGATCTGGAATGAATATATTTTGGTATTTGTTTCGATTCTACGAAATTTCGTGATTATGGACTGGATTTGTATGTGACAATTCCACATGAAATACATGGGATTGAAGAAGCTAGGGAGAAGCGTGTTGACAACTGCAAATGTGTTTCTGCTTCTGCCATTGAATGTTTGAAATCATAATGTGGGAAAAATATGAAGTCTTTCAATTGCAATTATCAAAAAGACGCTATGGAATTTAATGATTATTTCATTTTGAGTGCAGTAAGGATGATGTAATTGCACTTATCATCGAAATTGCAGTACAATTTCGAAATGTGTAATCAAGATTGAGAAACTATGGCATGGCTCATGTAATTCGGATTTGCAGAACTATAAAAGTACATTTTGAGGAAATTCAGGATATAAAACTGTAAGTATATTTTTTTGTTGCTATTCTTATCACCAGCCAAAGAAGACAGTATATGACTTGTCACTTGTATGTTATTTGTAAGGACCACTTCTTGTGTCTGTTGTATACTGTAGCTAGCCAACAGTAAATCCGAAACGTTGTAACAACGCGGAACTTGCCAAAGCAGCTGGTATGTGGCATTCCACGAAACATCTGTTTTAGTTCATTCAGAAAAAATGTAAACTACCACAACGTAAAGCGCCATTTACGCGAGTGTAAATGATTTGTTTACAAATCAAAAGTGCTGACGTCTGCGTCCATTGTTTGTTTACAATAGAAAGTAGTTCCTTTATGCACGTGAATGCTATATGTGTATTGGCGAGCGGGTTCAGTGTCGGTAATATTGCACGATTCTGACAATGTAAAGTTAACTGGAAAAAAATGAGCATATAATAAATTAAAGTTTCAGGACGTGAATAGCATGGCTCAGTTCACAATGAAACTTTGCATTGCACAATAAGCTTGTGTTAGTAAATAGATTTGATCATTAGTGGATATTTAGAACATCTTCCTCCGTCTAATTTGTTCCCGAATAACATTATAATTAGGAAACAAACTCTGCATTATCTTGAATCTAGCCCCCCATCATCTATCATGACAAAAGGTAGTCTTATATAGGCATCACATTGACGCAATGGTAAAAAGAATGTTTTATCAAAGTTTTTAAAGTTTCCTGAAAGTCTTCTTCAGGGAGCTTGTAACATGGTTCAGTTCATTACTTAGATTTCATATACCAACGCAAATTGTCTTAATAAGACACATTTCATCATTGGTAGATATTTTGAAAATGTATCTCCATGGAATACTCTCACCGATAACATTAACATGAAGAGAAAGATGGCTGCTGCTTCTTGAATCCTGACATCTTTAGAGATGTATGTGTGTTTGATTTGGATTTTGAACTTAGCTTTAGCACTTTTGTAGTCTATCGCTACGATGTCTCAGTTTACAGTGATGTCTAGCACTGGGCATCATGCCGCAGACATATAGCACGATTTCCCACCCAGTCACATTATCCTGACACCAGGCCGACAAGTCCTAAAACTAACCTCTTCATGCTGAGTACCTTGTCTGTAACATAAACACTAAAAAAAATTTATTCTACATCTCCAATGCAGCTCTGCTGGAAATTTGAAAAAAAAAGTTAGCGTGTTAAAAATATCACTTTTGAGGCCATAACAATAGATATTTTGTCAGAGTTGAGATTTTATAATTTTTTGTATGTCGCCTTTGCGGAACGTATGCCATGGCTCAACTGAAATGTGTGATTTCGCATTCTGTCGGAGATTGCTCCGGTGGGAATGATTTGACCATTGGTGGATATTTTGTAAATGTTTCTCCATCCATCCCTAAGATTAACATTAGACAACAAACTCTGCTAATACTTGAATCCGGTTCTCCTGGAAAAACAAACATGGCAGTTTTATATATGTTTGGTAAGAGTTTAGCTTTTAAAAGTTTTGAAAGTGACCTTCAGGGATGGTATATTATGATTCGTTTCGCAGGTGAGATTCAGTATCTCGTCGATGCTTGTTTTTAGTAAGAATGGTGGATATTTTGGAATATTTCTACGTAGAATGCGTTCCCTCACGACATCAACATTGGGAAATAAACTGAGTTACGTCTTGAATCCAGCCCTAATGAAAAGACAAAAAGGCAACCTTACGTAGTGTCGCATTAGTTCCATTCCACAGTCGGTAAGGCGTATTGGTGGGTATAGGTTTCTATTAGCAGGGTTATAAAAGGTTTCAGGTTTAATCGCTTGTGTTGTGTTAATATGTTCCAGTTAATCGCCGGTTGGTCGTATTGCAGGATATGCCATCGTCAGTAAGCCGTATTGATGTTTGTATGTTTGTAACAGCAGCACATATACATTTTCTGCCAGGGACAATGTTGTAGAATGCTGGACTGTGTGTCCATCATCTCTGAATGGAAGAATGTTGTAAATTGCTACATAATCGCTAGTATAGTTTCGCATTTTCGATTTCTATGTGTTATGCATATTTAATTTGTATTGTGTAATTGACTTTTGTCATTAATTGATGATAGGATTTTGGGCCTACCTGACTAATGTCATTTTTTAAAAGTATGTTTACTTGGATTTGAGTTCATGACCTCGTTGGTTTACTTGGAAATTCTATTGTCTACCTGATATTTGTCCTGTTGTTTAAGTTATAAATAAATAGTTACTGATATTTGGGTTCAAGTCCTAGCTTTATTTACAAAATTTAGAAGTTCTATAAGAAAAGGTTTCACCCACATCCTGGTCAACCTATTGTGTATTATGTTCGTATAAAAGGCTGTGATAAACACAGTACTTAATTTCTTTTTAATATCAACTTTTGTTGAATCACTTTTAGTTATGTTCAGATATACTTTGAGAAGAATCATTTATTTAAAATATTCATTGGAATTACTAAGTGCTTATTAACATTCATACTAAAATGCTATGTTGGGACTTTTGTGAATGCATTCAAATGCATTTTTGATAATATCATTTTGATACACCAAGACTATTCAAAGACTATTGCTACATCAGCACATTCAAGACTGGAATTCATTCGGAGCAGTTTAATATTTGTTCTTGAGATTTAGAATTATTTGGGATTAAATTCACAATACTGTACGTTCCTTTCATATTTACACTTTGTATCCTAGGAAAATAAAGTATTTGTTGAATTTACAAAACTTGTTGCTTTTTTCCTTCTATTTCTTAGTTTAAGACCATAGAGTCGTAATTCATGGATAAGGAGGCGTTTTGTTAGATATGTTGTGTGCGCACATCTTCTCTGGGAGTGACAGTGTTATCAGATAATTCGGACTTCGTAGTTTCATACTTGCTCCTTTTCTCGATCACTTAGTTGTATAGTTGACAATTGGGTTGTGCGCTTCTCAGTGTGGGGCAGAGTTGTTGTTTACTTCAACTTGAATCGCGTGTGTGGCTCGCATTTCTATCCTTTCATGGTCAGGAAGGCCTGTTGATTGGGTCGAATGGGCAGTGTACACATTTCATCTACAAGGGTCAATTTTATTGGATGCTTCAGATATAGCTGCTTGTGAAGTTTCGCATTGGGTATATTCCATGATCAGGGAGGTCTCATTTCATCATTACAATAAACAAAGTTACACATAATATTGATATCGATCCAGTCATGTACCAACATATATATATATATATATATATATATATATATATATATATATATATATATATATATATATATATATATATATATATA
Organism: Sinohyriopsis cumingii; assembly: GCA_028554795.2. NCBI lineage: Eukaryota > Metazoa > Mollusca > Bivalvia > Unionida > Unionidae > Sinohyriopsis > Sinohyriopsis cumingii. The sequence continues at coordinate 75,497,456 of CM068830.1, forward strand.
TATATATATATATATATATATATATATATATATATATATATATATATATATATGTTCTGTTGTTAGCATCCGTTACTCTCGAGAGACGATGGAAGTGCGCCCATGAGAGATGTCCCGGTTGGTGGTTGTGCAGCGTCTGCTGTTGCGTTCTTCTGGCAAGGAAAGAGCGCCGACGAAGCCAGAGAGTTTGGTGTTGGATTCACTGTCAGGAACACTCTGGTGGTGATGATAGAACCCTGCCAACAAGGAAATGGAAGACTGCTATCCTTCCATCTCCACACCACAACCGGGCCTGTCAACCTGATCAGCGTTCACGCTCCCACACAGATAACAAGGATGAGTTCTACGAAGAGTTCGACTCACTCATCGACAAAATTCCCAAAGAAGAGAACTTGATTCTGCTGGGCGACTTCAACGCTAAGGTGGGTGCCGATTTTGCATTTATTCCGTTTCATGGTCCGGAAGGTTTATTTCTGGAGATTGGGTCTATAGGGTGTGCATACATTTTCAGTGCGATATACATTATTGTCGAATTATTCCGATTGTACAGTATGTGCAGTATCGTTTTTTAAAATAAACAACACAGTGAAAAGCAAAGGATATTCAGAATCTAGAGGAAAATGCATGTAGATTCATTTAGCACATGTTTGAATGAATACAGATTTTACCGTGGCAACAATTAAGACTAGTGGGAATTTCCAATCACATTTGAACTAAATTTGAAGATTTCTTCTCCATGATAGGTATGTGGCAGCTCCATGTCATTCAATGAGCACACCTAACAAGAGATTAAAAGAGGAGATAAAGAAGACAACCTGAATGTAAAAAAATTACGACAGAAATGCACATATTAACATACGAATAAAGTAGCATTGGCAATGTTATCGAATATGTGTATTCGACCTTTTGCATACTGAATTTGGACAGGAAAAAAGCGAAAGAACAAGTCGTTTTACTGGAGGTAACAGAGGCGGCGTTAGGAGTACGCGGGGCCTAGGGCCGACTTTGACCGCATGGGGCCAGAGTATCGGTATATCGATTGGTTTGCTACTGCAAACACTGATTATGTCTAGACTAGATCAACTTTCGCGATTTGCGTGCATTACGTGCGGCCTGTATCAGCCTTTCCAATTTGCCGGAGAATATAACTTGACAAACTCATAAGGACTACCTTAGGCCTGAAGCACGGGCCCCCCAAGAGTGGGGCATGGGGCGGTCGCCCCATTTGCCACCCCCAAACACCGGTCCTGGGAGGTAATATTTAATTTTGCCCATAGATAGGTGTCAGATGATAAGAGGAGGGTTTAGAACTTAAAATCTCGTATCAATGAAAACATAAGATTAAAGATCACCAGTACTTCATTGATTCTATGGAATCAGTTTGGAATACTCCATCGATTCATACTGACCACAAAATTACAGTTTGGATATACATACAATCTCTAGCTTGTGTTTTTCATCGAATTCATATATCACGACAACGACTGCAGTACTCTCTATAGCCATTTTCGTGTTCAATCCATTTTGGATTGTCTCATTTCATTTCTGTCAGTTTCAGCTATATAAAGTCTGCCACTTAATGGATGAACAGTGTACCAATTACAATCTTAACTGCATAGTGTTGCCGTTGCAAAACGTGTTTTCTCAAGACATTTGATCTTTCTCATTTGCTTGATTAATTTGTCTATTTACCAATACTGCTTTGGACCTCATCGGTATTAGTAACCAGATCTCCGACAAAATATTCTTGGGTGTGTGTTTGTAAATGTACAAGCGCAATATGAAACATGTAAAAATACAGTAAAGGAAACACCGTTATCGTTCTAAGCTATCGCACAAATCTTAGATCTTTTTTGTTGTTGATCGTATTAGGATTTAGTTCGCGATCAATACGTTTTTGACAGCCGCTGTTAATTTGGTTATTTCTGTTAAAATAATTTTTAGCGACAGGGTGTGTTAGCTGTTATTTTGTTGTTCAAGTCAATAATACTGGTACTTAACTCATTTATTAACTTTTTTAATATTTTGATCCTTGATTTCATCAAGTTTTTTTGTTGTTGAAACTATCTAGCTATGGTTGTGAAATAATATAGCCTTCCAGTGATCTTTTCTTTTCTCTATGGCCTTCCAGTGACCTTTTCTTTTTTCTATGCCATTCCCTCATGCAACAATACTGATGTGTATCCTCTGTTCATATGGTTTCATATTGATGACTGTGTGTTATCAGCCTTCAGCAGCGTGCTCTATAAAGTATGAACGAGGCTTTTAAAGCAATGGACAGTGTGTTGAATTGTTGTCTAATCAAGTCATTATCATCTACAATCGTTCGTCTGTTTTCATCCTTTACCCCAATATAAATTTGTGCACTTGCTCACACCAAGACGTAATTTATTTTTTCTTCATACTAAACTGTTTAAACCTTATTTCTATCAATGACAGTAATGTGCAATTCTGCATCTTTTCTGAAGCATGTGATTTTATCACTTGTAATGTTAGATATAACAAATTATGACCTTTATTCTCTTAACTATTATTCATCGACCTTGATCACAGCTTTATTCCGTTCAAACTTTTAAACAAATAGGCATTATCACTGCATGCTAACATTGTTGCTTTCGTGTTAAACTCTTGTGCTAATTAGTTCACCCGTTTGCGCCATGATTTAAAATTGAGAAATACATAATGGAAAATTATTAATTTGTATTTGCTCACGATTATTCGATGTTTTGATGCAATGAGTTCTTCTCAAGGCTCTGCAGCTAGTGATCATAAACTTTAATAAATCCGATTTGTTCAGTGCCACAATTATAGCATTTTAGGAAGATCACGATAGTAGTGGTGCTATAGATTATGTTCATTTACTGTCTGAGTTTTGTGGTCAGTAAATGGTCATTTAAAATGTAGCTTTCTTGTAAATTAATTAAAGTGTTAATTAATTGACTAATGCACATTAATGGGCATACGAATACTCATTCTAAACACAAATTTTAATAGTGTGTTGCGTATTTATTTGTGCAAAGACAAAAGTATATATAAAATCACTTTCAACTTTGGACAACATTTGTGTGAATCACCTGAGAAAAACTTGTTCACCTAACTAAATATTATATCAGAATTGAACTTATTCCAGTAGGCATCATTTTTTCTGCCATTCATTCTTAATTTTGTTATTGGATTGATTGACCTTTGTGATGCATCGTTCTGCAATGAAATATTTCCTAAAATCAAAACCAGTGTCTCAAACTTCGAAACTAACTATTCAAATCTTCGATCTAAGAACAAATCCCTCGACATTTTAATAAAGAACTGAACATTTATTTGACAACCTGCTGTTAAAAGTATAATAGTTTTGTTAAAGTCTCCATATATATATATATATATATATATATATATATATATATATATATATATATATATATATATATATATATATATATATATATCCCAATACAATTATGAATGAGAAGACGGTTTTCATAATTTGCAGATCAAGAGGTGGCGTTTGAAACAAAATCCTAACTATTACATAACATGCCAGGCAAAACAAAAAAACGACATAAATGAATCTTTTGACTATATTACCTCTCGGTCAATTGTATAACAAGAAAGTGTGACCTTCTTTAACTTCATTATATGTTTGAAATATAACGTTATTATGTTTGAAATACAAACAATAATGTAATTTTGTCATGATTTTGAAATAGGTTTATGGAGAGAGAGAGAGAGAGAGGTCATAAAACAGTCTTAAAAGAAAGATAACTCCATCAAAATAAAATAAATCTTAGAAGAGTTATGCTGTTTGTACGTTGTGTTGAGGAGGCAGGGTCCAGTTTTTATGTACAAATTTAATGCCGCAATCAGCGACCTAGTATAAAAAATCATAAAAAATCAAATACACAAGTGAGGTCAAAAAGGTCCATATTTTTAGATACCTATATTAAAACAAAGCATAAGAATAGTATTCACTTGACCGGAGAAGTCAATAGTAGTTCATAGCAGAAGAGGTTTATGCACCCCAACCCCTATTTTATACATGCATTTTTCACATCCAAATGCCATTTTTGACAGCATGTGGTGCTCACAGTGCAAACGCAAGCCCTTTCCCTGGATGAAAATTTTGAAAAACATTGTCTACTAAATAGTTTAATGCAATTCAGAATAGTTGTCATCCAAGCCGTTTTTGAGATACTCTAGTTGCCTTGAACCCACGTGTCTACTGCTATGGGAGGCTAGCTCTTCTTCCTAGCCAACTATTGGTATTTCACTATCAACATACTGCAGAGCAGCTATGGAAGGTGTACATGCATTGCATCAGTTTCAAGAACAACACAAGCCCAAAACACCTAGTTCACAAATATATCCATATCTATAAATAGTAAACAATAATAGCTGAAAAAGTCACACCATAGCCTTAAGTTAAGAAATTTGCCAGGGGCCAAATTACGAAACTGGACCCTGCCACCTTAGCGTTGCCATGTCATGGCATGAATATGGGCAGTAGCAAATTATACATCTCAAATAATAAAAGAATTAGCAGGAGAAGATTGAGGAGAAATAGACAAGCAAGAAAAAAAGAGCAACAAGGAAAATGCATACATTTAAGTCATATACGTCGTACAAAAATACCACGTGTAAAATGTTATTCTTAGAAGGTGCATAATTTTCTGATCTTTTTAAAGTCTAGATAATCATATGAAAAACGGTCTTAACATGAGCAGTCTACATGTTTATTGTTTGTTTCTGCCATAATGGAAACAGTTTATACAAACATAAACTAATATGGAGTGTCATTGCGTGTTTATCGTACAGAGAATAAAACTTTTTGATCGAAGTAATGTGCGAAGAAGATGACAATGAAATTATGTCATGGGAAAATAATAATAATAATAATAATAATAATAATAATAATAATGCCTAAGTGAATTATTTGTATAAGATTGCAGTGGGAAGGTTATGTTGTTTTCATTTATACCAAATTTTCCATGAGTTTTAGTTTCCGTATCCAACGTCGTTGCTTACTTTTGCGTTCACTGATGTCCACCACGGGTTGGGTTCAGTAAGTAAGATCTCAAGTGTCTATATTAAATGTCCAATTGAGTTGTCCAGTTGAGTTATAGTAGGTGGGGACTTCTGTCGTTGATTGTACTGCAATCGTGACTTTTGTTTGTATTCTTTCGTTTTCTGAAGTCAGCGTTTTTGCCAACATATGGAGTTTCACTGATTGATACTCACAGACGAAATTAAAACAACTCTTTTAGGTCAATCTGCATGTATTTGAAAACAATTTGGCAACCTTCAGTATAGAATCTACAATGAAAAGTAAAAGACGAAGTCGAGTCCGAACCGTCGTTCTTGCAGCAGTAAATGGGTATTTTTGTGTTTAAATGATTATATCTAAATACGATCAAAACATGCAGAGAGATTGTAAGAGTTTACTCGTATGTTAGGAGATTGGGTGAAGACAAAAGACGTGTGTGATTTATGTATTTAGTACACATAAAATTTATTGAATTGACTATTTTTTTAATAAGCGATACGAGCATCACCAACCCTTTGACAACGGCATACTTGGTAATTGTACTCTGCCACTCTGCCATTATCACTTGATGGGCATATCTCAAAGATTATCGCACAGTCTACTATCCACACCACTCACGGCCACCCCAAAAAATTGACATGGATGAAGTATGTTGGAACAGAGTTTAAACAGAGGTCAAAGGTCCAATAGTGTATCACATATTTATTGAAATTAGCAGGCCCTTTCTAAAATTGCTCATACAACTGCGTCAGATAAATCAGGATGTTGTTCTATGATAGCTGGCTGCAAACGTCTCAAGTCAGGATTTAATACGAGTCAATGATGTGGACCTAATTACTTCTGTCGCTGAAGTTTGTTTCTTATCATTTGGCAATTTATCTGCATTGATAGTATGCCGCCAGTAACACGTGTATGATACGAAGACAAAACAAAATTCTGATACCGCGATATCAATCTTCCATTTATTTGCGAACACAATAGACACGAAATTGTGTTTGAAATGTTCTGGAGAATCGAATATATCCTAACCACAGATGACAATAGCTACTAGAAATAATGGGTGTTGTTTAACAGAGCATGATCTAGTATTAAATATAAAAAATTTGCATTGCGAAGTTAGATCGTTTATTGAATAAACAGTAACGTATAGATTACATGCACTAATTGATAATCTACATGCACGCGGAGTTTGTCATTAGCAAATGTCATCATGCTATATTGTTATAGATAAAAGCATAATCAACGATGTACATGATTCCATGTACCTTCCTTCTTCTCTCATGCTGTCAAAGCTGTTGCCGAAATAGATTTACGGAACGTAAGAAGCATTTTACTGGAATAAGATTCTCATCCACATGTGGAAAGTATTGTTGCATCATGGTTCTAAAATTCGCAAAAACAAGTACTTGTCTCTCTCTCTCTCTCTCTCTCTCTCTCTCTCTCACACACACACACACACAGAGACAGACAGATAAACACATAAATTGATTTCAAAATCAATAATGTTGCATCTTGTATATATTTGGTTAAAATATAAGGTAACACATAAACTTAACTACGTAAGATATAAAACATATAGTACAAGACAGAATAAAAGAATAGAAGCACGATTACATTGAAGATAATACAAACAGACAGACATACATATGTTGAGAAAATGGATTTTTGTTTTCATGCTTTAATGTGTTGTTTATTCTCTTTTCTTGTGCTTTAATGCTATGATTATATAGTGAAACGTGATGTGATGAAGTGGCTTGCGAAGATAAGAAGAAAGCCGAAAAAACGAAACACGTGTCTAAAGGAGTGAAGAAAGAAAGCGAAAACAAAATAACATGATGAAAGAGGAAGGATAGAAGAAAACAGGAAGGAAGAACGAAAGAGAGATGGAAGAACGATCGACTAAATAGGAAAGAAATAGGAAAGAAGTAACAAGGAGAAAGATAAAAAGATGAGATGAAATGAATTGTCCGTTTTTCTTTAGTTTTCTTTATTTTCTGACATCCCCTGGACGGACACGAAGGCGACCAGTCCTAGCACTACCCGCTTAATAGTGAGCGCCAAGCGAGGCAGCAGCTAGTACCATTTTTATAAGTCTTTGTCATGACTCGGCCGGGGTTCGAACCCGCGACCCCGACATCCGAGGCGGACGCTCTAACCACTTAAGCCACGAAGTAGCAGTAAATTGACATATTCTAAAAGTATGACAGACAGTATCAAGTCACAGTTCATATCTTTGTTTAACGATATTGTAACCACAAAAATTCAATTTTCGCATGCATATACAACTGTGAACGTTTAACTTTACATTTACCAATACAACATTCCTGCGCTATATTTTAAACTTTTACATTTCATATTCAATTTGCAAATGCGAGGAAGTTTGACGCTAATATTTTGAAACTCTCAGAGTTTTTTTTAAAAATAAAATAATCTTACATGGCATTAGATGAAAATTCAGAATTGTTTTCTATCTGTTGACATGACCAGATTAGTTGATAAGGCTTAAGTATTTATTCAAATTGTTTGTCAAGAATCAATTAAAAATGCTGCTAATTATTGTGCAATTTACAATATCTACATATAGCAATTAAGGTTCTCCAAGAGAAATTATAATGTATCTTTTAACACTAGTTTGAGTCAATATATCTATAATTTATAATTAAGTTAAATTAATGAAATGTATTGGCAAAGGAAAAATATAGTATAATTTTCTAGGAAATCGTAGATGCAGGCAATGAATTAGTATAAGGATGGTATGTAATTATTCAGAAATCCGCTACGTACAGCAGCATTAGAAATCCTCATGTACAACAGTGCTAGTACACACAAATCCATTAAGTACGGCAGCGTTAGACCACTGAAATCCTTACGTACATCGGCGTTAACACAATATTTATCATTCAAGTTAATAGTCCATTGTCAAACTTCAGCGATACAGTACAGATAATAAGTTCATAATTCCCATTTAATGTACTAATTCTGCAATGAAATCATAATTTCAAGCTACATTTAACTATGCAGTTGTGTGCGGTAGGGATTATATCTACGAAACAAATGGTATGCAGCAGTGTGGTGCACTCCGAATGAACTGATTAACGTTACATTTTGTACTGTATCCAATTTATGAATTTAATATAAAATCGTATCCTTCAAATCGCGTTAACTGTTATACCGAACAATGGAGTATTTCACCTTGATTACATCTGATCAATTACAAAATTTATTTTTACAGTAGAAATTGTAAATTTTTGTACAAATAAGAATTAACGTCATTCTAGCTTCCGCCACAAAAATAGTATAAAAAACCTCTTTCATCATTACACTTCACCAAAATGGTGAGAAAACTATTTACATAATTTTCGTAAGTCATGAACCTAGACATTCTCGCAGCTGTATCTCGTTACGAAAGTTTCTGAAAAACATGGAAGCTCCAAATTTCACAGATAACAGGCAGAGAAGGTTCTCTATAATATAATAAGAGAGAGAGAATCTGCTTTGCAGCGACTTCTCACTTTGAACTTGCAAAGTCACTGACGTGAAATCTGTACGGAAAGGTTGACGTCGTGAGCTATTCAAACAAGTGCCTACCATACACGCAGTAAACGCTATTCAATATTTGCGTACTGTACACTCAATAAATGCTATTCAACATTTGCCTACCGTACACGCAATAAATGCTATTCAACACTTGCCTACTGTACACGCAATAAATGCTATTCAACATTTGCCTACTGTAACGCAATAAATGCTATTCAACATTTGCCTACTGTACACGCAATAAATGCTATTCAATATCTGTCTACCGTACACGCAGTAAATGCTATTCAACATTTGCTTACCGTACACGAGTAAACGCTATTCAACATTTACCTACTGTACACGCAATAAATGCTATTCAACATTTGCCTACTGTACACGCAATAAATGGTATTCAACACTTGCCTACTGTACACGCAATAAATGCTATTCAACATTTGCCTACCGTACACGCAGTAAACGCTATTCAACATTTGCCTACTGTACACGCAATAAATGCTATTTAACATCTGCCTACCGTACACGCAGTAAACGCTATTCAACATCTGCCTACCGTACACGCAGTAAATTCTCTTCAGCATTTCGTCAATCATTCACTCATTAAATGTGCTGCATTATTTTTGCTAAACTTCCAGTCTGAAAATTTGAATGAGACTCGACCTGTTCAAGTGACGGTATTAATGGCACACTTTGGATAAATAAATACATAGACTTTTGCTTTAGTGCCCTTTCGAGGGGCCCTTTCGAAATTGTGGACCCTACCCCCCTCCCCCAACACTTTACCTGATCCGGCCCTGATATTGGAAACTATGTGAAAAAATAAAATGCGTCATGAAAGTTCAAGTACGACTCTTAAAAGTTTAAGAGTCAAGTCCATTCACAGTAATCAAACTTTCATTAAGATTAGAGCACGTGTCGACGATGTTTTTGTGGTAACACGGACTACTGCTTTGTCTTGTTGTAACACGGACTACTGCTTTGTCTTGTTGTAAAACGGACTACTGCTTTGTCTTGTTGTAACACGGACTACTGCTTTGTCTGTTGTAACACGGACTACTGCTTTGTCTGTTGTAACACGGACTACTGCTTTGTCTTGAAATTTGTTTAATGAATCTGGCTTTGTCCAGGTTGGTGTGACAGCAACAGGTTGATGGTCTTGTTCCCTGAATAAAGAAGTTGAGAATTATGTGTTCTTTCGTTCTTTTTCAAATAGTATGCGACTTTCATTTATTATCTTCGAATTTGTTGTTTAACAACATTGGAAAGGTGTCTATTGTTGATATGACGTGATTATTAGGCCAATGATTTCATGGGAATATAGATTACGAGATTCGTTTGGTCATGTGACTATTCATTATAATGAATACCAGGTCAAATTTCATTAAGTTTCTTCTCGTCTGTCAGCTCATAAAAGAAATAACGATTGTAATACTGGCAATTTCTCAGAAAATAAATCATTTTCCTATCGATGTCATGCAGGTATGCCTCGATGAAACATCGTTTGATTTGGCTATGACCGCTCGTACGCGGCTACCCGCATCGTGGCGGCAAATTCGAGCTTTTCTGTCGGCAATAGACTCTGACCCTAAAAACCAACATAACTGTGCAAATTTCAGAATGGGGTGGGAAGTGTTAGAAAAAACTCAGGCTAAGCCTAACATGTGCGGAAAAATAGAGTTCAACTTACAATAACATTTGTCGAAAGAGAAGATATTTAATTTGAAGGACTCGATGTCTATCCGAAAGGGTACTTAACGTCTTTGGCGTTTGTGTTTAAGATTAGTCATCACATATACGTGATGGATTCTGAACAGCCACACGATGACAATGTTGAGGAATTTGTAGATATGGTGTTGACTCGGCTGAATGAGCGTGCCAGCATTGATGACGCATTTATGCCGCTTGTCGACCAATATGTGCATCAAAATGGCCTAAACATACCATCGTATACATTAAAATATAATTTACCTGAGAGCGAAAAAGAAATTACCGTTGGGGCCGCCTTGAGATATCAGTAGCTTCAATACCAAAGAGAGACCAACTTGAAACCTTTACAGGCGTACTCGAAATGCCCAGTCGGTGGATGCTATCAACGCCGAACGTTTAAACATATGAAGACTATTTTACAGTGATGATGTAATTTTCACCAATAAATCCACGCCGGGTACATTTTTCAAAAAGGCTGCCGAACCATCATTGACTTGACCATAAAAAGAAAGACTTCAACTAATGTTCAACAAATACGCATTTGTCGGTGTAAAAGTTCTTCGACGAAACCGAAAGCAAGTCGTTGCAGACACAAAACAAGGGCTTTAGATAAATGTAGTGTACTCTCTCTAAACGCCAACTATCACAGGTAGTACACGAATTTGAATTTTTGTCGGAGCCATATCTATAGCAACCGTATGCTGGTATTATTAGAAAATATAATTAATTACATTTGCAAATATAAATATTTGTATATTCAGACATTCTTGCAGGACATAAAGCGGCACAATTGACAAGGAGTACTCGGTGGCCATCGAAGATGCATTTATTACGACGGCGAAGTTCGAGACGATAGAGGTCGAAATGAAAGAAGAAAAACCCCACACCCCACACAAAACCTACAACTTCACGCACTGATACAGAACCCGAAATAGTTTATTGATCTGCATCACGCGTGTGCAAAAAATGCTATGTGTGGAAAATGTATGTCCCCTAGGTGTTTCTGGTTGGGGAAAGCCCCATTATGACACTACTACTGCTGATGCATAAAAGTGATGTAGAAATGAGACACCTATTTTTTTATTACGGATTTCCTACCACTTTCAAGGAATAACGTGATTATGGGAGTCCCTTGAAGTGACTGGCACTCTACTGGCCGAACAGAATTTTCATGAATTCTGGCAAAGACAATTCATTTCAATTACCGAATGTTGATGCCATCACTGATATTCTTCAGCGAGAACAATATTTTTTATATTAGCGGATTTGGTAGACATATTTGATGCCTTATTGGCAGCATTTCTTTTAGAACCGACAAGACAGCATTTAGAACCAGCAAGAAATCGTAAGAATTCTTTTATTATGACATTCGGTCATGAAGAAGCAATAATTAAATGATAACTAAATGTGAAGAAAAAAAATGCTCATGGTATATATATATATATATATATATATATATATATATATATATATATATATATATATATATATATATATATATATATATCAGTCTGGATTAAGTCATACTAGAAAATAATGGACTTTATAACTTATATCAGTAGATTAAAAACGTTCTTTATTGCACACGATTTTGCCGTTGTCAATCAACTCTATGTACTCTCATGGGATATTGCCTGCAAACAGTATAGTTCAGGAGTATATCAAAATTTTAAAGCAGCGATGTGCTGTTGAAGTTTGAGTTTTGAAACCTGTGAAGGCATCGATAGCAAAAGAACAGTTTTCAGTTATGTTTGACGTACTGAGATCGCCACAATCGGCTAAAATATTTGATGTACGCGTAACAGTGCTAATAGTAGAGAAGATTAAGGTTGTCCTGCTATGCCGTCGCCGTGATATGTATGGGACAAATAGAGAACTATTTATCTCCTGCTTTCTTTTCATCGAGTCCGAACACGTTGATGGAGAGTCGATCGTTGAGCACCTCAAGTTTGTGAACGTCTTTGATATCCGGGGTAAAGGTGATGCCTGTGGTGTTGAGGGTATTCAAATACGGCCTGTAGTTGGAGATGCGGTCGACATGACGTTCAGCAGGATATTTTGCGTAGAGGATCGCCCACAATAGGCAGAGGTCATCGTTGTTTGGCCTTGTGAATTTGTGTATTTGGCCTTGTGAAAGTTAATTTTCTTGATCCCGGGGAGGATCCAGTCCGAGATTCTTGGTAATCTTCGATGCACCGCTGGATGAACCGATAAACCAGGTCCATGAGTCTATTAAAGTCAGATCCACACGGAACAATGACGGCTTGACTAGCGAGCAACGCGTCGTTCGATTGTACTTCTCCAGTGCTTCTCACAAAATAAACGTTGAAGAACACCCCGAGTTTGATTCCAGTGAACGTGTGTACTTCTTGTTGTATCACCGGCAATACAATACGTTGAAGTGTAATCTTGATGAATCCGTGGGATAACGCTTCCTGATTATCAAACGTCAACGTCTTATCGTTGTTATCAAACACCGATTAGGTTTGTATTTCGCAATGAGATTTTCTTGTTGAGATTTCAGTAGCTTTATCTCCGAATGTTCGTCGCCGCTGATCCGTGGCAGTGCGTCGATTTCTTGACGTCGTTGAATGCTCGTTTGGTCATGTCCTCGTTGGATGTTCTCAATGACGTTTTTGAGCGTGCGCCTTTCCGTTGCCGTTGCAGTTGTTGAGCTTCAAACGAAGCCTGTTTTTGCGGAGTCATCGCCGTAGTCGTGCTGAGTAGGAGAAACCTTTCGGCAAGCTCGGCATCGTGCCGATGTTGTATCTAAGTGAGAAGGTTCGTTTTGAGATCGTCCAGTGCCCGACTCAATCTTGCAAACGGCGGTGGTCTTCCATTTTTTTTTATTATGAATCTCCTGAAGTTGTTCTCCAAGCTCCCTTCGCGACAAACTTGTCATCATGGTGTGTATATATACTATGTATATATAAAACTATATATTTAAAGAACTTATATATATATATATATATATATATATATATATATATATATATATATATATATATATATATATATATATATATATATATATATATATGTGTGTGTGTGTGTGTGTGTGTGTGTGTGTGTGTGATACAATTCTCTCTCTCTCTCTCTCTCTCTCTCTCTCTCGAGAGAGAGAGAGAGAGAGAGAGAGAGAGAGAGAGAGAGAGAATTCTATAGTCGATTGACTGATGGCTGTGTAGAAGTGCTACGTAAAATGGACTGGTTCACGTGATCTCTTACCATATTTGTGACTAAAAACCTATATATCAATTAAATATATAATTCTATCCATATCGATAGCATCAGTATTGACGATGGCATAGAAAGAGAACAATAGATGCTAGTGGCTGAAGTGGCTGTCCACGGTGACGTGCAATATGCGCTGTGTTGGCAAATACTGTAGGAGGCATACATGGTTAGCCAAAGAGGTCGTGGTTGTGGTATCGGTTTTAAGGGGAAAATGCTGATATCTTTGCGAACAATTACAGGTCGATAATGTATTATTACCGGTACCGGGATCCCAAACATAAATATGAATTTGGACCAGTTACCATCGAAGAATTTGGTGCAGATAATGGAACAAAGAAATATGATACGAGAAACACATAATATCGATGACAAATGAAGCACAAAAGATTTCCTTTTTATCCAGTACATCAGTAAACTGTCACTATGAAGAATTTGATCCTTATCAAGGCATCTTATAAAACATCCACTACACATAATGAAATTTGTACAGCTTATACAGCTTTTATTTAACCACAACATACAATATTACTTGCCCGCGTTCCAAGAACTATTTTTGTTTACGTCGAAATAAACATGGCAACAAATGCTCACCGCGTGTGTTATGTATATTTAATTTAATTAAATCTGATTTAATATATATTTATTTCAATTTAATTGTTTGTCAGTTTTAAATTTTTATATTTTTTATTACATGCTAATGTAAATTTATTCACTGGAGATGATACTTCTTCCAGAAAATAGTTTGACCTTAACTGTTCGTTTTTATAAACACTAGGTGTTGATCTAAATCTTGACCTTGTTTCAAAATTAGTAGCAAACACGTAAACAAGTTCTATTTTTATTTTACAATGATTGGTTGTTGTCGAGGCTATGATAGAACCACGTGTTTAAGATGTGAACACTTTTTTTATATATATTTCTTAGAGTAAAATGATTGGTTTTCGTCAGTGCCACACTAGGTTTACGTGATCTTTAACAAGTACCCAATTTATATGAGGTTCTGAAACATGATCACGTGACCCCTAATATAACAAACACGATTTAACCTTTGTTTTGGAGAGTTATTCTCAGCATAAGCTGGGCTTTTTCTTACACTACAAGTTGTATGTTGTGCTGTTTGGAGTTATTTCAAATTACTTGGATTCAAAAGGATTAATTCTTTGTCCTGGAAAATACGCGTGTTCATGTGAAATTGTTGAATAAGGACAGCTGTTATAAAATTTATTCAGCTTTCCATAGCCGGAGTGATAATTCTTGTTTCTACAAGGAACTGTAGATTTCAACAATATAGATTACAGCATACGTCATTGTCTTCCATCTAAGATTCTTCGTATAACTTGAAATCATTAGAACATTTTATTATAAGGACTTCAACAATTTTATTCGTGGATTATTCTTGGATTATTTTTGGATTTGATTCTTAAAACCGTAAGTTTATAATTTTTCATTTTTACAGAATTTTCCAGGGAAATAAATTATTATTCTTTTTAAAGCTTGTTGTTTTCACTCTTTCTTGTGTTACTGTTTATTCGAGCCTAAACATGTATCACGTCCAAAATATTGACGCTTCAACGGATAGCTTGAGATGGGTTCAGAAGAGATATGTTTCTTTATCATTTAGTCGGTACACTTTGCCTAAATTAGTTTCAGTTTAATATTTTTGATATTCCAATATGTGAACATATCACTTTATGTGATTCTGACTGGTCCAAATAAGCCCATGAAATTATTGTGCTGTACTCTCCTTACTGACTGACTGCAATCGTGGGAAAACATTTCTAACCCCGCCTTTTGAACTTTTTTGTTTTTATTGAACATTTTTGGTCGCCATTTTATTTTAAATTCGACTCGCGAAAGGCAATTGGTGAAAATGGTCTCGTCTGTTTCAGTTTTGCAAATTTACCCCCACAGGTGGAGGGGGGGGGTATGTCATGTATAACACATAACATGAAAAAATGACAAAACTCCCAAAACAAGAACAGTAACAACAAGTAAAACTACTGGCATTGTTTAGATGATAACAAGGGTGGGGGGTGGGGATGGAGGGCGGTATATATTTAGCATAGAATCTACCCTATATACTGTTGTTGTTGCTGTTGCTGTAATGGGGTTTAACGCCATTTTCCAGCACAAGATAGACTATACATGGCGTCCAGTATTAATGGTGGAGGAAGAACCCGGGAAAACCCTGGAAAGAACCATCGACCCACGAGAAGCTACCGGCAAGCTTTCTAACATACCCACAAGAATGGTTTTGAATACAAAATATTTGGCGTCGAAGTCGAACGTAAACGTGTCCTTAAAAGCGTTACACACAATTCCATTTTATTTTTTGTAAGATCCATTGGCAAGCCAATATACTAGATCGGTAACCATTTTGATATCCCCGAATGGTAAGTTGTGACGTCATTTCCATAATAGTGACGTCATTCTCATAACGACTTTTCCAAATTGTCTCCACAAAGCTCCCTTCTGAACTGCAGCAATTGGTTGGCCGACATAGATCAAACGTAGACATTTGCAGCGTCTCTCTCGTCATTATCATGTACACTATCTGCAAGCAGGTAAATTCTAAGTAGGGCGTGTAACTCATGCAGCGTTTATGTTTTGCAATTTACTATAGATAGTCATATAAGAAAGTTGCAAAATGTGGTTCTTAATTGTATACCTAAGCTCTGAAATGTAAAGATAACAATAATTATTGTTAAAAGAATAGTTTCACCATTTACATGCTTTAAGGTAGGTTTTGTCAGTTCTTTAAGATTATCGTCACTCTTTATAGATTTTATAAGTTCTGTTTATCATATTTCATTAAATTTGTATTATCGTTTGTTTGCGAATCTCATCATATATACCGCCATGTCGGCTAATTCTGCGCCGTGCAATTCTGCGCAACGATGCGTCATTTCTGAAACATTGGATCACGTGTTATTTTGGGTCAAAATCCATTTTGTATCAAGAAAGAACTATCGTACTTTAAATAATAAAAGTGATATTTATAAAGTGTACAAATATATCCCACATTTCAACTCGAAATGCATTTAAAAATGTGATTTCTAAATGTCAACATGAAGATAACACCACGACCTTCTTGAACCTGTAACCCATAAAATCCTATTTGCTCTGTATCTTTTAGAATCATACAAATAAATACATTATATAAAAGATGGAAATGTATATCTTAAAACAATTCTGCATCTTAATTCAATTTTCCAATTTTGCAAGAAGTTGTTCCATACGCACAAAATCGTCTGCTACCCAACGTATCAACTAGCCGCTAGAACGAGATTCTCAAGAAATTCTCAGGCGTATAGTCTGTTTATAAATTCTTTCATAATTTTGTCCCATAAAGAATACGTTGTAAACACATTACATCCCATTCGATGTTGTTTCTTTTACACACAGTAGCTTATTTTTTTATATAAATGTTGAACTTTACTAGTTTTTGTTTACAAGATCGGTTTAGTTTGCTTAATATCTTTTGTAAAACTAGTTATAAACCCTAAATGCTGATAGAAACTGTCCAAAGTAATGTATTGCATTTCTATAGCCCGATGGATAAACATTTGTACATTTTTTTAAAGCTGTGCGCAGAATTGGCCGAAATATCGCGAATCATGAAAACACCGGGGTGTTATCCCGTGTGTCCAAAATGAATATTATTTTGAACAGAATATTTTTTGACAGTTGCTGCTTTTCAAATGGTCAGCATTGTAGTATTTTATTTTCGTCAATTGGTTGAATTCGGTATGCGTTTTGCTTCAATATTGGAGACGGAAACCTTACGACAGCATTGTATATTTTCATTGTTTCTTGATTTTGTGTTAAGTATCTCTTCTGTCGTTGTGTTTGTTCATTCATTGTTTGTCTCTTAACGAGGTCCCTGCCTAGCCCGAAACGTTGCGAAACCCTACAGCGTCAGTTCCTGCACAGTCACCAGTATCTAAATAAATTATTAATAAATAAATTTGAACAGGATATAAGTTATCTTCATCTTTTATTCCTTCAAGTGCATCATAATGGATGCTCGTCAGGTACTCACATGGTCATGTACGCGCTCTTGAGTAACTATTTTCAGCTATAGGTGTCACTTAGGAAAATTTAAATACACATACCTTTAATTGGCATTTATTCGCTTTATTTCGTTCCTTGTCCATTGAAATTCCATTCATGACTATTGTATAAATTGCTCAAGAAATCTTTAACGGCAAATTCAGTTATAACTAACTGGAACTATTTAGACTGAGTCACTCAAGCGGGGTGATCCCATTTAAACCGGCTTTTGTCGCGCGCTATGATGTAACAGGGAAAGCGTCTCTGTCAAGTTGTATAACAAACGTAAACAAAGACCTCGACAGTGTGTAATTGACAAAAAAAAAAAAAATAAAAATAAAAAAAAATTTTAAAAAATTCTTAATATTGCGACCATTCTGAATCATAAACCGATTTTTTTTTTTTTTTTTTTTTTTTTGAGGGGGGAATAGTTGATATTCACATGATTATCAGTTTTATGAATGATGGATCCGTAAACTAGTCACTTATTTTCACTGCTATCACTGTTAATAACTCAAGTTAATCGATGCATGGGGGCAGCACATCCATATATGTTATGTAACGATATTGCAAAGTTGTCTTTTTATGTAACACAGAATATGTAACGATCTGATTAACTAGGTAAATTTCTATCCGTGAACCGACTGATAGAGTTTGAAGTTTCTGTCTAAAATACTCCTGAATTTTATGTTTTTATTATAACAAGGTATTCTTTGTTCCGTGTGTATATTTTGTTGCGTACAAATCCATTGTTTTAAACTACATTTATCGGATTTAAAATGTCCCTAACGTCGCAACAAAACAGAACACAATAGCAATGCTTGCGTGTTGAGTCACATACATTTATTATGTTCCCAGTGTTTGTGGACCGTTAGGCAGATGCTGTATTATATCCCATCGATAACCTCAACAATGCAAATTGTTGTGGCAGTTTAAAGAGTTGAATCGTTTATGGTGTATGCGTCCACAAAGAAGTAACACAATCTAACACCCTTAAAGACAAAAGTTCCAAATTCGTTGCAGGAAAGGCTACTTGGCTTGCTTCACTGAAAATAATGACTGTATAATTTTTCTGCTAATCTTACAAATTCAGGTTGTACAATTTAAAGATCTAATTACATTGAGGCACATGCCTGTTTCTGTATACGTTTGGCTCAGATGGATACAAAATGCGATCCGCTGTGAATAAACAATGAAATGTGGCCCTTTTATGTGACAAGGTATCGAATTCACTATTGATAAACATGCCGTGTCAATAGGCACGTATAGTTTCCCAATACACGCATCCACGATAAAGAAAGGTAAATTTGTAACATCCAGGTGATTTCCACTGTAGATTAAATACGGTATCATCTGTAGGACGAACTCATTGAGCATCATAAATATAAACTTGTTCAGGCCAGCAAAACAGATCGTGGAACATTAATGGATTTAGCAAAATAAATTGAGAAATGTATTCTAAATTCAAGGATAACAGATTCGGGAAATGAAATAATTCTACACCGGTAGCGTAAGAAGATGGACTTTGTCGGAGGTAAGTAGCAAAAAGAAATTTGTAAACCCGAGCTTAAATTATTTCGGTTAAACGAGTTAAGTAATCAACTGTACGTATGGTGTTTAGAAGAAACAAAGGACTGAGAAATTACAAATTATAGAACTTGCTTACCTGCATATGACCACTGCTGCAGAACGAAATATACAAATTTTACTGTTGATGAATTTATCGTCCGTTACTCTGTAACACGTCATCCGTTTTTGGTTATTATTTATTCTCTATCTCCTTCATTCTCTCTCCCACTAGATGATTTGTAATGATAAGTATAACGATGACAATGTTGTTTTCGTTGCTATTGCTGTTGTTATTGCTTCTTTTTTTGTTGTTGTTGATGATGATGGTGAGTGACAACGGAACGACAAAATATATTGTTATATATTATCAGGTAAATTATGGGAAATTAAACCATTTTCATGCAAGACCCGATACATATTGGGCTGTAAATGCATGCAATGTAGTAATGCAAGTCAACGTAATGCCCCAACGTATCACTGTTAAGCTAGGGGAGTTGGGGTTGGTTTGTTGGTGGTTTTTTTTTTTTTTTTTTTTTTTTTTTTTGTAAGGCTTGGGCTTGATGATTTGAATGCCAAATAGGATGTCTAAATATTAAGTTATGCTCAAACACAAAGAATTATATGATTGGATATTATTATTATTATTATTATTATTATTATTGTGATTCAAGAAAAGACTTGTGGCACATGGTCACTATTCAGGCCATCAGAGGCACCTCAACACTTCCAGCATTTGGATTTTTTTTGGAATATCACTAAAGTGTATTCAGAACTATAAATATTAGGACTTGTGTTAGAAATTCTACGATCTTTTGGGAATTAATTTGCAATACCATAAGTTATTTTTTCAAAGTTTTCACTATATGTTCTAGGGAAATAATTTATTTGTTGAACTTTACAAAACCTTTTGGATTTTACTCTTATCTATTGCTTAGTCAAGACCATAGAATCGTAATGCCCTTCAAGAAGATCCACTTGATACGGTCAGTACATCAACATTAGGTCCTAATCTTGAAGATTTCGTAGAGGTTAAGGACCGAGTTATCACTGCAGACATCGTAGCAACATGACACAAACTATCAAAGCTACATTAGATAGAATCCAACCAATCACATTTTAACCTCAAATACCCGAATGTAAGAACTGTCCAACAGGAGATTCTTGCTCACTATATTGTCATTGTTAACAAGCACTCATACCTGTGCCAGCACATTTAGTATCAAATTCCTTGACTAGAATGTTCTGCCAAGCATTTCTTCTTTAACAAATGATTCATTAGATGCCTTGTTCACGCTGTAAAGAGTTAATCGACCGGTATATTTATGGCAAACTGAACTGGCAGGGATGAAAAGAGACCTACCCTGTGTATTATTACTTGGATTCACGATCACACCCGTCTAGCGGATCAGAAAGGATCTAGTCTATTATACATTGCATAACACAAATAGAAGTCAATGCGTAAGTATAAGTAAAGAAAGTTAACTAACAACTGCATGTAATAACCGGGTGTAAATCCAGTACGTATGGTACAAGTTGATATACTTGAATATGCATTAAGAAAGAGAAAAGAAAAGAAAAACTAAATAACAAAATATTGTGTTGGCTTCCGAATTCTGGTTTGGCTCAATGTCATAAATATCATTAAAAAAATTTGTCCGTACAAACAATCCTTCATGACCTATTTTCCTAACTATTTCAGCAGTCTTTCCTCATCAGTTTTCATGATGGGTTGCACGCATTCAGTTTCGCTGTGCAATTTGAATAAATAAATGGTAAGCGATGTAACTTTTCGCTGCAAGTACGTTATCAAACCAAGTATTCTGATAGGAAAATGCGTTAGTGAAAAGAATTACTAAATTCCGGGAGAGACACAATGTTCTTTTTTTTCTAGTTTTGTGTCCTCTGTCTTAAAACATTTGGGGACTGGGTGTCAAAATACTATCCCGCGAGATCTCAGAGAACTATACTAAAATCTTGGGCTCCGTAACATAGGATGTTAGGACCAATGGAGCCGCTATCAGCATAGTTTTGTTCTGGTAGGCAAGTAGTAGACGAAATTACAACTGAAAGAAACATGGCAGTATAAAACGTCGTCCTTCTTTAAGAAATAACTAACTAAACGTTAACCGCAGCGTAGTGGCTGCGTACAAAATTCAGCACAATTGATGAAATGGTTTGCAGCGGTTATCCTGTGATAATGAACAAGGTGACACCTTAATGTGACCAAAATAAATGGTCTGCCTCAATTGAAGGTTGTCTTACTATAAAGCGATTTAGAAGGAAGAAAACCTCTCTCTCTCTCTCTCAAAAGAATAATGCAAGTGCTTTTATGAAATGAAAGGGCTGGTCGTATGTTAGATAACAAGTGTAGATTTTAATTATTATTTATGGGGAGTCGGTGTTTGGAAGATATTTCTCAACACGAGTAATTAGCTACTTTCTATGAGAAGGCGTCATAGTGTACAGTCCTCACGAGTAGAATGCGTCATAGTGTACAGAACTCACGAGGAGAAGGCGTCATAGTGTACAGTCATCGCGAGTAGAAGGCGTCAGAGTGTACAGTACTCACGAGGAGAAGGCGTCATTGTGTACAGTCCTCACGAGTAGAAGGCGTATATTGTACAGTACTCACGAGGAGAAGGCATCATAGAGTACAGTACTTACGAGACTTTAAAACAGGGTGGACTAGTTTCGTAAAATGCATGGCGTGAAGAACTAATATTCAGCTTGGAAAGGCTTAATGGTGAATCATACAAATGTGAAACAAGAAAAAATAACATATAAATGTGAAATTATTATAGTGTATGATGTTTGGTCATTATTTTCTGTCTGAGCTGTAGTGATTGGAAGGTGGCCTTATATTCGGTCTGGTGAACGATGGATGAAATATGTAACATTGTTCAAAGGTGGCGGTTAAAAGTGCGTGCTCACAAGCTGGAAGCATTTTGAAATGCTACTTATTTGTAATATCGAACTTGGAAACTTGATGCAATTCTAACAAAGACTAAGGTAGGAGTATTGTGAAAGTCCAGAAGAAATGAAGTTCTTAGTTTTTCTTGCAATCTTGAAACATGTTAAATAGTAAGTGACCGCTCCACTGGCCTAATGGTCAGAGCGTCCGTCTCAGATGCGACAGGTGGAATTATACAAAAGACTTATAAAAATGGTACTAGCAGCTGCCTTGCTTTAAGCTCAGCATCAAGAAGTTAGTGTTAGGACTGGTCGGCCTGGTTTCAGTATAATGTGACTCGGTTGTGACATGATGCTAAATGTCTGCGGCATGATGCCCCAGTGCTAGACCTCTCTATAATCTGCCACACTATAGACATCGTAGCGATATGACTGAAAAATTGTTAAAACTACTTTAAAATCTAAATCACACACACACACGCACAAACACAAACACAACTAGTAAGTGATTTTCTGTATTTATGTTTATTTTTTTTCAAGTAAAGAGAACTTTCAAGTGAAAGTTAGTTTTTTGTTCTGCAAGCTTTGAAATTTGTGTTCTTTTTCTTTTAGAAAAGCTTGAATACTGAGTTTACCAATATATCTTAGTTGCTTCTTTCCGATACTATAGTTTTCCATTATGACTTTATGAACTGTGGTCCGAGATATTGAAAAATATGATATCACTGAGAGCATTAAGCTGACAGTGAAGCACATTGAAGTCGCCATGCAGTGTGCTTCTTTGTCTTTGTTTATGACCTGATTTCAAACTGTAAAAGAGATGTAAGATGAAATTCAGTTAACGAGCTTGTGTATTAATTCGCGGAGACGGTGTACTAAGGTTCAGATGACCCAAGAGTCAAAACAATCTTATTACAGCAATATATCCTGAAAGAGTATGAACTGAGACGAGCATGAGACGCGTATTAGAACAATCGAAACACCTTTAGTCTTTCCTACTGAAAACCCTCCTCAGAGATGTTCTCTCTGATAACTACGTCACTCCTCATTTCTCGTTAACCTACATATAACTATCAACTACCATCTTCGAACAAATAATAAAATTGCTTACTTTATTGCCATTATGTACCTCGCCGCTCTGAAGCTACGAATCAGTCACCGAACTAACCATTATGGGAGAGATTTTGTGCGATGCCCATGACATCATTGACTAACCTATCAGTGTACAAAGAATTTACAAATTTACTGGTATATGATATTGGCTTGCCAGTCTAGGCCGGTACCAGCAAGAGCAATATTACGATGAGCCTGAAAAGGAGAAATTGTCTTGCAAATGGTGAAGAACTCATTTAAATTTTGAACTATGCCATATATAATAGCTCTGTGCTGAAGACATCATGATAACTTTAGCATATTACTGGCACACAGCTCATATTCTTTCAGAATGTATCGCTGCCTTCGCTATGTTTTGGCATTAAGTTCATCAAAGCTTAAGTCCATCAACTCCGCTCATTAGTAAATTAAAACCCGTATTGCCTCCTACATTGGTTCTTTGGAATGCACTGAAAACCGGACAAGAACGAGTTGAAAATAAGCCAGACTGTGTGTGGTGGCTCAGAGGCATTACATGGTGACATCATTCGTATAGTATGGCGTCTTCTACTTCATCATCTGTCGTGTATTCCGTCATCTAAACAATCAGTCTGTGAGTTTTTGGTCTAATATTTTGTACACAATTTTAACAGTCTCTTCGAAATGCGTGCTATGGAAAGCTCATAGTGAATGAAATCTAAATTTAGTGTTTTTCTTAATCAAAGAAGACAGTTTTTATGCAAGTGGCATTTTATAGCATTGTGGAAGTGGTGTCATCCTACATGGAGAATTATTTGACCGTGAGGAGCATGACACAAGTACTATACTTTCCACACATATCTGCGAATGTAAGGCGATATCTTATTGGTGGAACGTTAAAATTAGAGCTATTAAAAATCCACTATATACCGTCTGAAATGTTTACGTCATTGTAACGTCATAACTCTACAAGAGAAGTAGGGACACAAAGAATTATATTTTTCGGTTGAAGGAGGTGGGGTATTGACAACATTTTGCACAGTGTGTTAGAAGGGGATATACGTCTTGGCTTTGAGGACGTTGGTGGTGGCTTTTACTTTCGCACATTTCTTTTTTAACCCCCATTCCCAGAACGAAAATATACGTCATAAACAGAGAATTTCAGATTTCAGATCTTATTCTTTTGTTTTATGGTCAACATAAGATACATTTCTGCTTCCATGGTTTCCTTTCAACGTGTAGTTATTCCACTGGGAAAACTAAAAAGGATGGGGAATGAAAAACACATGAATCAAGACAGCCAATACTCAATCGCTTGTACCGATGAAAATATCGATTTTGAAGATTGCATAAGATAAGAATCTAATGTGTAGATTTTATTGGTCATTTCAAAACTTCGCATGCAACAGTAAATCATGGTCTTGCACATGAAAGAAAATCAATAACCTTGATTACTTGCTTGCCTGATAAAACCTGGTTGTTATCGATTTTTACCTGTGCCAGTGATGCTGTGGAAACAAATAACGTCATATGCTTCAGGTAAGTATGATCATGAATTAGTAATGCGTTGCAGCCTAATGAGAAGAACTGACTACGGAGACTGAACATAATATCAGGAAATTATAGACTGAACATATTAATATCATGTTTGTGGATAAAGTCTGAAGATGTGTCCAAACTTTGTTCTTATCTAACATGACTTATTACAGGTAGAGTATTGCTTTTTGCTTTGATGTCCATGTTTTCTATAAATATTACTGGAAACGTTGATGTCGTAGTTTGACAGTACATTGCGTTTATGTATTTTATATGTTAATCATACAAGTTAATTTTCTCTCTGAAATATGATCGTCACCTGCCTCCATTTGTGTATCACTAGTTGTCAGCCATTTTTATGTGCACTGTCCATAAGCTGGTAAACCCATCGAATACTCGATAACTGATTTAGAGTACATGCTTTGACTTTTACGTAATCATACACGGATGTGAGAACAATATTTTTCGTAAGTTCACTCCTCGTTCTGAAATGAAATGTGAAGATGATATATATAGTATGTGCGCTGTATCAATGATATACCACGAGATGAATAATTGTTTCGCTACAAGAAATCGATGCTTGCCGAGTTTCTTTTAATAAAAAATTTATAGAACGAGTGGTATATCGTTGATACAGCATACATACTATACATATATTTTTTTTTTATTAATATCACATACAAATGCATATATTTTTCATTTGAACGGAATTAGATTGGCGAGACGCAACTGTGTATTGGCTGGGTGAATGAACTCACTTCGCTCACGAATGTGTCCGCTACAAGATGTAGTTCTGTTTTTGTGTGCCTAATCACAATCACCTTTTCATATTGATAAGTTGATTGTTTTCATTTTTGAGTTTCTTTTTTTATTCACAATGATTTGCATATTTTGTCCTTTGTGCATGGGAGGGGAGGAGAAAACGGAAAAAGAAGGGATTGAGATTAAACTTGTGTATCATGTTAAATTCATTTAGAAAACGGGGATTGTTATTACTTTTTATTGTTACTTGTATACCTCACTAACGATTAATGAGTAGAAATTCATCATTGATCTATAGGAATAGACCCAACAGCACACAGTTTCAAGATTGTTTATGCATGTGTATTATTGCGCCATGGGCGGATCACGATTTGATATACCAATAGTATTGGTATATCAAATTTCTTTATACTACACTTTAAAGACGATGTTATTTTTATATATGTGTGTGTGTGTGTGTGTGTGTGTGTGGTTGAAAGGAGAAGAGCTATGTCTGCTGGAAGGCTGGCTTAATGAAAAGGTGCCAAAATAAAAAGAAAAGAATGAACATGAAGGGGTAGCGTTTTATTTTCACTGTAGTCAGTATTCTGTAATTTATTGTTCATTAGTTTTCAGTATTCTATGATCTTTGTTTCTTCAGAATTCTATGATTTGTTGTTGTCTGTGTAAATTCCCGCTGTTATAATATTGTTGTATAATTAGTTCTTGTCAGAAAGTCACTGTTTGATATTATGCCTTCGACCGGAAGGAAAACGATTCAGTCAATCAATAGTAATGAAACTAAACAGTTAACAAAAGTGAGTTCAGCAAAAACAAAACTACTTGCGGTAATACATTTGTAACTGCAAATAGAATTGCAGTTTGATTCGTGATTAATTTGGCGTTACAGTCACGCCATGAATCAAGGTCCCTAAGGATAAGCACTGTCATTCTGACAATTGAAAGAAGGAGTTATATACGGAAAAGGGATTCATAATAAAAAACAACAAAAACACAAATATTCTCAGTTTCGGAAGTTTAAGGTACATGTCAATTGGGGATTAATGTACTTGCCATTTCTATTTTTTTTGTTGCAGATTCTTGCAAGGCCAACGTAGATCTGCATATAGTTTAGAAACTGAAAAAGAAAAGAGAACTTCATCTTGCCCAGACACTTGATATCCACAATGAGGATACATGTGGTAATTGTGTCCACACTGTTTGTCCACGTAGCTCTAGCGTACACTGATCCTGTGTACTCTCCCCTAATAATGAATGACTCAGTTGGTAATGTTGCCTACAGCAATAGCTCCATCGATTGGGCCGATCTGCCATCAGGCACACCCTACAAGGCGGGCTCCATTACGTACGATACCGGAGGATTCGACCCCTACTATAATCTGGTCAACAGCTTTATCGGAACAGTGTTTGCCTACGGGTATCCTATATGTAAGTTCAGAGTTATGTTTCTATGCTCTCTTTTCAGTATTAGCTCCACCAGCATCATGTTCCTCTCAACACTAGTAGCACACTCAAGCAACTACTGCAAAAGCATAGGGAGGAGCGGAAGGGGTTGGGTTTGGGACAAACATCCAAGAAACATTTTTCTTATTGGAATGGGGTGGGGTGGAGAACATACTTTATTCATGTGCCACTGCTCTACATTATTGAGCAATTGGCCGAGCGGCATTTCTACGTCTTATTCTTATACTTTGTCCATTACTGAATGTCGATTATTCTCCTCGTTTATGTGGGTACGATTTATCCAGTTCTTTCAGTACATGTAGGAACAAGACGATACCAGCAAGCGAACTACGCTTTGGCTGCCCAGGCCGTAGTCCAATATCAAAGCAAATTTGCTTTTAAAAGAATGGAGTTTCGATCTATCTAACCCGAAAGATTGTCATATCAGCTAAAACTTCAGACAATAATTTTTGTACACGTTTGTTTGTGGTAGTTTTGTTGTAGACATATATAGAATAAGAATGGAATATTCTGATCCTTTGTTGATTTTGTTTTGTGGAACATCAACATATGAAATGCTATATCATGCCGAAGCGATTGGAGTAAAGTGCCTTTCCTAGAGTTGCGCCAAAGTGATCTAATCGGCCTGGTGGTGGCAGGATCATAACCTGCGCCCTTCTCGTCCGGCACGCTAACCACTGTTGTACTATAATATTATAATTACGCCTATAAGAGCATCTTTGAAGTTTACTTTCATAGTTAATTGTACTTGACATTTCAAGCCTAATTGAAGTTTTAATATCAATCATCGACGTCATTGTCTGACGATTGTTATGTCCATCTGTGATAGAAATCTGCCAATGTAATTTTTATTGACTTAAGAAATTACGGTTTTCAAATCTTTTATGTTTTTCTGCTGCAAGTTAACTTTTCACTAATTTCAATGCGTGAAAATGCATGTTAAAGCGTTTATCAAATTTATTTCAGCAATCATCAAGGGTGTACAAACTGGCGGCATCAGCTATGTAATTGCGAATTATGCTCAGGTAAGTTAATACTTGCATTATAATTATCACCTCATCTTTTACAGTCTACGAGTGTAATGATTGCTCACTAAGCATTATTCTTTCAGCAGTATAAATGCCGCTAAAATGCATAGCTCGTGTGTGTGTGTGTGTGTGTGTGTGTGTGTGTGTGAGAGAGAGAGAGAGAGTGAGAGAGAGAGAGAGAGAGAGAGAGAGAGAGAGAGATTATTTAATGACTTTGAATTAATTTGGATTGAATCACTCTTGGTTGTCAACGCGTAAAGGTAAGAAATATCGCAAAATAAGAAGAGAGCCGGTATAGGTAATCTCGATCGAAGCGCGAATTGCAGTGGGAAACACTTCCAGTTTTTAAATGGATTGTGTAATTGTCAATGGATTTGTAATTTCCAGTATCATTTAGAAGTCTAAATGACGTGAAAGTCTTACATTCCAAGCATAACTTTAGAAGTTGTAAATATTTTAATTGTTCTGAAAGTAAAACACGAATATAATAAATAATACAGGCCAGTGCCTATAGGAATCAAACAACGATACAATAGGATTAATAACACTGGTCAACAGTGAAATCATTACTGACTTGAAAAGGCCCTAATCTGTAGTATTTTGGTGTGCCGAACACGAATATAACCGTGAAAAATTTGTATTGGCTCTCGTTTTGAAGATATTCATATACCTCATTTTCTATGTTTCACTGTGTAAATTTCTCCAGTAGGACTGCAGCAACATCCGGAATAATGATGTAACATTGCATAATACCATCATGCTCACATCATCCACAGTTGATTGCATCATTTTCTGATGCAATGCAATACTAATGCCATGCGGCTGCTGAAGTAAGTTGACGTCAGCAGTGTACTATACATGTGTAGGCCTATTATACTAATGCCAGGCGGCTGCTGAAGCTGACGTAAGCAGTGTACTATATAAAGCCCAATCAGATAGGTTCAGCATTTAAAATATTTTAGACGTTGTGCGAGACAGTTCAAGCTACTGTTACATAAAACTTATTATTTTATCCATTTACGTACAATAAAGAACAGTAATGCCTCGAAAGTGTGTTAATACCGCGGACAATTTTTGCTATATTTGTGGGGAAGTGACATTTGCCAACCAGAAGAAAAGTATCAATTCTCAAGTGAAGAAGGCATATCATCTTTACTTCGGATGCAAGGTTGGTGACCAAGACAAGCCTTGGGCTCCGCATATATGCTGTGCTACATGTACAACACAGCTTTCACAGTGGTTGAATTGCAAAAGGTCGTCAATGCCGTTTGCAGTCCCAATGGTGTGGAGAGAGCCAAGCAACCACCTAAATGACTGTTACTTCTGCTTGGTTCCTCCTCTTTCCGGCGGAATAACGAAGCGAAAGAAGTCGAGAATAGTCTACCCAAACATTCCGTCTGCATTGAGACCAGTTCCACATGGTGAGGGACTTCCTATTCCAGAACCTCCAGCAGAATATTCTCTTGATTCATCTGACGAAGACAAAGGTGAGTCGACCTGTTCTTCTCCTGGTCCATCAGCATGCAGTGATCCAGATTTTCACTGTGGTGCATCATCAACCCCACACAGAATAACACAGGAAGAACTAAATGACCTGATTCGTGATTTGGACTTATCAAAGAACAAGGCAGAATTGCTAGGATCAAGACTCCAACAATGGAATCTTCTAGAAGAAGATGTCACAATTACTGCATATCGAAAGCGCCACCAGCAATTGGAGCCTTTCTTCAGAAAGGAAAGTAATCTGATATTCTGTTCCGATATTGAGGGCCTCATGAATGCTTTAAAAATCACTCATGACCCACAAGAATGGAGACTATTTGTGGACTCTTCGAAACTGAGTCTCAAGGCTGTGCTTTTGCACAATGGAAACATTCTTCCATCTATTCCAGTAGCGTATGCTGTCCACATGAAAGAGACATACGATAACTTAAGGCAGCTACTGAATTCCATTGAGTATAACAAGTACAGCTGGCACCTCTGTGGTGATTTGAAGGTAGTTGCCCTTTTAATGGGACTGCAGCAAGGATATACAAAATACATGTGTTTCTTATGCGAGTGGGATAGCCGAGCAAGGGAAATGCACTACATGAGGAAGGAATGGACTCACAGGCAGAATGTAGCCATTGGAGAGAAGAATATCCAACACCCAGCTCTGGTTGAGGCTCAGAAAATCTTGCTACCACCCCTTCACATCAAACTAGGTTTGATGAAGAACTTCGTGAAAGCCATTGACCGGACTTTGCCAGCATTCCGATACCTGCATGAAAAATTCCCTCGACTCAGCGAAGCAAAGATTAAAGAGGGAGTTTTTGTGGGTCCTCAGATTCGAGAGCTTTTCAAAGATGACCGGTTCAACAACTTGCTGGAAGGTGACGCGAAACAAGCATGGAATGCTTTTCGCCTAGTTTCTACAAACTTCCTCGGAAATGTTAGGGCAGAAAACTATAAGGAACTAGTAGAAGACATGTTGATGAAGTATATGAAACTTGGCTGCAATATGTCTCTAAAGATTCACTTCCTTCATTCCCATTTGGATTTCTTTCCTAGCAACTGTGGTATTGTTAGTGATGAACACGGCGAACGTTTTCATCAAGATATCGCAACAATGGAACAAAGATACCAGGGAAAATGGTCCACTACAATGCTGGCTGACTACTGCTGGACACTCCTCAGAGATGCTCCCGAACAGCTGTACAAGAGACAGGCGAAGAAATCTAAGATGTAGTCAATGACTTGATTTTTTATAGGTAGGCTATTACAGTTGACCTTTTACTATTGGAATGCATTTCGTTATGTAAACATTAATTTCTTGCAGATTACAAAAAAACTAGAGCCAATTTTGCAATTTGACTGTCATATTCGTGTTCTGCACATAAAAATTGATAAGAATTGACTAATTTTATTTCAGTAACATGACTTTTGTAAAAATTTGTTGTCCAGTGTAAGTAAAGAAGACTACACGTGTTTTTTAACCCTAGTCTGACTGTTGATGGTAGGCTGGTTAAGCTGACATTAATTAACAAAGATACGCGAAATTACATGTCGCAAAAACGCTTTTGAAGTTTAGTTTCTGCTGTTTCACAAATAAATATTGCATAACTCATTATGTGTGTGTGTGTGTGTGTGTGTGTGTGTGTGTGTGTGTGATTTGGATTTTTAACGTAGCTTTAACAATTTTTCAGTCATATCACTACGATGTCTGCAGTGTGGCAAGTTATAGTGATGTCTAGCACTGGGACATCACGCCGCAGACTTGTAGCAATATGTCCCACCCAGTCACATTATCCTGACACCAGGCCGACCCGTCGTAACGCTAACCTCTTAATTCTGAGCGCCAAGCAAGGCAGCTGTAAGCACCATTTTTGTAAGTCTTTGGTATGACTCGACCGGGGATCGAACCCAGGACCTCCTGCATCCGAGGCGGACGCTATAACCACTAGGCCACTGGAGCGGTCTGCATAACTCATTGCAAACCCAGTAGTCTGGAATAAAGAGTCCGTACTTTTATTCAACAAAAAATAAAATAAATGGAGAACACATTCCGTGGAATCATACTCCACACAATGGGTTGCCTCCTTTGGGTAGGATGCTACCACTGTCAACATGGTGATAAGAATGGACCTGGAGAAAACTGGGGGCTTTGATAACTGTATCACACTCAAATTGGACTACATTTGCTCCGGTCTTTTTTGTTTAGTGCTTTTAGTACAGAATGTGCAGATTTTTGCGTAATACGTTGGAGGAAAACATAAGGAATTCGTTACTTGCAGAGTTGTTGTTGTTGTTGAGTTTAATTATAGTGGCGTGCGCACAATTGTGCATGTGCCACTTTTTTCTGACTGTACCGCAGCCTGCTAGTTGTTCCTGGGGAAGGGGATGGTGCCACCTCCCCCAGGCTTTTATGGATTCAAGGAACCTTGATAGTTTGGCCTCAATCTGTGGGTCCATAAAGGTCCCTACAGTTGAATGGTTGGCTGTCATTAGTGGGAAGGAGAGCTCGGGAACGGTCCTGCTTGCTTTACATCGCTGGTTTCTTGTTGCATTTGCCTGGTGTTTCTTGCAATTTTTGTTTGTTTTTGTTTTTGTTTTTTTTCTCCGATTGTTTAAATATTTTTTTCTTCTTCAAAATGTTCTAAAAGGAGGGGGGGATGTTCTATGCTGTTTATAGAGGTTCTTAGTAGATATCATGTATGAAGAGAGATTTTCAAGGTTATTATGGTATTACTAGTCGAGGTGTTTAGGGTGTGTTTCCTACGTTATGTTATTTATAAGTTTTTAGATATTACTTCTTTAAGTTATTTATTAATTAATATTTTTAGAGATTGAATGTTATTTACACTTTATTTAGCAAGAGACCGGAGTCCTAGCCGATTACACGGTTCGTTAAGGACATCTAGGACCGGAATCCTAGCTGATTACTCGGTTCGTTAAGGACATCTAGGACATCCGATTTTGCGGTTTCCTTAGTTTTTTATAGGTGCTTCGTAAGTGAATTATTTATTAATACTTCTATAAAATTGAATGATATGTTATGGGTTTTTATGTGGTGGCTTCTAAATTTATTTAGCTAGTTACTGGGTCTTTTGGTTTTGTGGGGATAGTAATTATATTTTGTTCCTAAGTCCTGCTGAGTCTATGAATTGATTTATATTTTTATATGCTGATTGTTTATTTTTATTAGAGTCTATAAGTAACTCTAGGTATGTGTGTGGTGCTCCAATCTCTTTTTGGTTTTTGATAAATATTTTCCGAACGGGTTGATATTTTAGGCATATATTGAATACGTGGTGTAGATCTTCGGTGGTGTGGCAGTTAAAGCAGTTAATGGTTGCTGGTTTGGGTCCTATAAACCTTCCAAAACTGCTTGCTAGTTTAGTTTTTCCAGTTATTATCCTGTTTATGGTTTTCTGTTCTAAATAGGTACCCTTAGGTAGTTGTATGTTCCTATCTGCGTTTTTTTGGGGTTTCATGGTGCTTTTTACCTTTTGTGGAGGAGTTCCAAAACTCTTGCCATGTTTGGTCTATATATGTTTGTGCGAAGCTTATTGCTTCTATAGAGCTATAGTTAAGCTTGATAGAGTTTTGATCTCCTAGTTTGGTTTTTGCAACTTTGTCTGCTGTTTCGTTGCCAGAGATTCCAATGTGCGACGGTATCCACATCAGCTCGATTAATTGATGTGCTGTGGTGATATCGTCGATTAATTGGCATGCTCTGTCGAGGAATTGTTCCATAGAGTGTGTATTGCGATTTTGGATCGATTTGATAACGCTTAGGGAATCGCTTATAATGACTGCTTTAGGTATTTGGTTGTCTTTGATCCATTGTAGTGATTCAAGTATAGCCCAGAATTCAGTGGTGTAAATGGAGCAATAGTCAGGTAATCTGGATCCCGTTTGTATATTGAATTCAGGGATGACTATTGCTGCTGCTGTTCTTGGTGGGTTGTTTGTTTTTGATCCATCGGTATATATTTTAGCATAGTCCGGGTATTTTTGGTTGATTTCGTTTACCAGTACAGGTTTTAGTAAGTTTTCTTGTTCTTCTTTATTGCTTAATTTGGTAGCTTCAATGTTAATCCTTTTTGGTTTTTGTAACCATGGTGATTTGTTCTGGTCTGTATTGTTTGTTACCTGTTTTTTTAGTAGAGGTATCTTTTCTCTTAGTTCAAGGATTACTTTGCCACTTGGTGTGATGGGTGTGATTTTGGGTTTGAAGACAACTTTACACTTATTTATAGCTATTTTGGTGGGATGGTTGTCTGGGTGGGTATCTAATCGAATGGAGTATCGGAGGAGCAGTTCTTGCCTACGTAATTTTAAGAGTAGTTCTCTTGTTAGTGTTTGTAGTTCTTCTAATGATGTTGAGGGGAGTGTTCCTGTGCATAATAGTAAGGCTTTTCTCTGGATAGTGTCAAGTTTTGTAGTACAGGCTGCTTAGCCGAGTTATATGCTTGGCAAACGTAATCCAGTTTTGATCTAATTAGGCTTTTATATATCGTGAGGAGGGTTTCCTGGTTGGATCCCCAGTCAGTCCCTGTGATGTTCCTGAGTAAATTGAGATCTTTGTTACAATTCTGGGTGAGTTGTTCAATGTGCTGTTTCCATGTGAGGTGGTTGTCAAAGAATATTCATTAGAATTTTACTACTGTTACGTATCTGATTAACTGATTTTGTATATAGAAGTTTGGATAGACTAGGTTGTTATTTCGTTTGGGGGTGAATATAATTGCCACAGTTTTTTCATGAGATATTTTGAAACCCCATTTGTCCGTCCATCTCCCTATGTTGTCTAGGCTCTGCTGGATTTCTTTAACTACTGTGTTATTGGCAGGATTTCCATTCCTCCATATGCCACTATCATCTGCAAATTGTGACAAGTTTATTTTTGCGGAGGCTGCATTGAGGTCAAGGTCGTTTACCATTAGGTTAAATAGTAAGGGACTTATTACACTGCTTTGCGGTGTTCCATTTTCAAGTGAAAATTCTTCCGAATGGGTGTTGCCTATTCTTGTGGTAATTTTCCGGCCTGTGAGGAAATCGCCAATCCAGTTGAACAAGCGTCCAGTTATTCCAAATTGGTTTAATTTGGCCATTAGTCCATTGGTCCATACTAGGTCGAACGATTTTTCTAGGTCTAAAAATACCGCTATGAGGTTGCGATCGGTTTTCCTATGTGCGTTAAAAGCGAGTTTGATGTCCGTTTCCAATCTGAGAAGTTGGTCAGTGGTGGACCGTTTGTTCCAAAAGCCACATTGATTTATGGAGAGTAGGTTATTGGTTTCTAGGTGGTGTTTTAACCTATTTGCGATTATTGTCTCCATTATTTTGCAAATATTGTTTGTAAGGGAGATGGGTCGGTACGAATTTATGTTGTTGGGATCTTTACCTAGCTTGGGGATTGGTATTACTATGGCCTGTTTCCATTTTGTGGGTAGTTGGCCTTTATCCCATATCCTATTAGAGTTTGATTATGGCTCTTGTTATACTGATAAGTAGTTTTTTGTAGATAATGTAACCTAACTGATCCTTACCAGGGGATGTTTCGTTTTTGCAGAGGTAGTGCACAATACTGATGATGTTGTAAAGCAGCACGTGACAGATATCACAATATACCGTTAATCTCAAAATAAAGAGTACTGAAGCCGTCATACATAGTTTGGTTCTTTTATCCTTGTTTATACGGTGCAAACCCGTTATAACACTTCCCGCTATAACGTGAATTCAGATTTACCCTTGTTTATAGTTTGATTTCAATCTCTGATGAGACGATAATGGAGGAATTCCATAAGCGAGATTGTGTACTAATGTAAGGGGAGGATGTGCTAGTGAAACATTTGTGTTGGGGTGTAAATATAAATGTCCAATAATAAAAATTGGGGTTAGAAAGTTCAGAGGAAATTTGGATTTAGTCCGAGGCTGATTTCAGAGTATGAATTTGTTTTTTCTCTTATTTTAAATATCTTTCTCTTCATTTGCCTCTTTCATCGTCTAGTCAACGGTCTTGGTATTCTCTGCAACATTTTCAATTCAGTCTACTCATTTCCATTTGTACACAAAATAAATAAATAACAAAGTACATAGACTACATTGGACAAGGTAACTGAGACACTGTTCACTTCAGCGAAAAATCAACTGAAAGCACATAAAGAAAAACAAATAGTATACACTAAACTATTGGTAACTTAGGACACACACACACACACACACACACACACACACATTCACACACACACACACACACATCTTGTATCATCTTCCCTTAATATATAATGAAGTGGATAAGCCACCCTTGACATATGTCAGAAACGGTATCCACGGCTCCTCTGCCTCAATGGATGGCAGCTGAAAGAAACTGACACAATCAGATTTCATTAGATTTGCATAGGGATATAATCAAAAACAATAATAACTGCCTCTGGGGACAACGAACTGGTTACACACATCTCTCTAACTCTTTATTGCATAATTTATGAGGAAAATTATCAACAATACTAAACACGTTAAACAAGTACTTAATTTGCCACTTTACTACGAATTGATGAGATAACATCTAAGGGACAAGTGTTGATAAAGAATTAAATAAAAAAAATAATTGTGAAATACATTTCGGTATTCGGTTTGACAATTTCGTGGTAAACCTTCAGTGTCTTTTTTCTTTTTGGAAACACTTATGCAGATTGACTATGAATGGACAAATCCAGGGTATTGATTTTGTAATTTGAGAAACACGCACGTGCATTGCATTCAAACATTTATTGAAATATACATTACATTGGTGTTTTGAAAACCAATAAACTGTTTCTTTCCACGAAATCAGTCCAATCCATGAAACTGATTAAATGATCCATACCTAACATTTACAGCAGTCCAATCGCCCAACACGATGACTGAATGATTTATACCTAACATTTACAGCAGTCCAATCGCCCAACATGATGATTAAATGATCCATGCTTAACATTTACAGCAGTCCAATCACCCAACACGATGATTGAATGATCCATTCCTAACATTTACAGCAGTCCAATCACCCACACGATGATTGAATGATCCATACCTAACATTTACAGCAGTCCAATCACCCAACACGATGATTGAATGATCCATACCTAACATTTACAGCAGTCCAATCGCCCAACATGATGATTGAATGATCCATGCCTAACATTTACAGCAGTCCAATCACCCACACGATGATTGAATGATCCATACCTAACATTTACAGCAGTCCAATCACCCAACATGATATATGATGACTTTAACCAGGATACGAACCTTGAATTTGTAATTACAGAGAGAGAGAGAGAGAGAGAGAGAGAGATAGATTGACTTTCGTAATTCGTCTCAAATTCAAGCTGGCCATATATTTTTGTCACAGTAATGCGCCTGTTTGTTCCTAATCAAACCACCGTACAGGGGCCATCCATTTTAAATGGTCATAAGTTCATCAACTGTGCTGATTTTTGTATGCAATCACTACGTTGCGATTTACAATTACATATTTATTTCTTAGAGAATGACGACATTTTATACTACCATGCTTGTTTAATTTGTAATTTCGTCTATTACTTGCCTCCCAGAACAAGCTATGCCCCCAATATCCTATGTTACGGAGCCCGAGATTGTGGTATCGTTGTCTTGTTTTGTATTTTGACACACTGTCCCCTAAAGCGCTCACCGTTACGGATCACTGCCATCTCACTCCTGTCTGCGTGGGTTCGAGTCTCAGGCTCGGTCAATGTGGTTACGTGAGAAAGTTTGCCAGTAGCTTTTCTTTGGTCGGTGGTTCTTTACGGGGTTTTACCGGGTTCTTCCGCCACCATTTATACTGACCGCCATGTATAGCCTATCTTGTACTGAAAATGGCGTTAAACCAACAACAACACACTGCCCCCCCCCCCCCACACACATTTTCTAAGGTAGAGGGTACGAGACTACAAAAACACGAGCATTGTGTATAAAAATTCACACAGAAAATAAATCTGTATTTTGGTTTACATTTAGTTTGAGTTACCCTTGAAAAGGAGTCGTTTTGTTTGCTGAGTGCCTGCCACAGTTTGACTGGCACAGGAGATCAGATGCTAAACTATGCTGCAAATGAGCAGACCATTTGGTTTCCGTATTTATGTATGTTTGTTGCAGCGGTAACTATCTCAAAATCAGGATGGTCAAGTGTGATTGGAAGCATGCCAATTTCATATAATACGGGTGAATTTTAAACATGTATGCTGTCCATTTTTATTGTTTGAGCCGCCTTGCCACAGTAAAATATTCTAAATAGCTATTTACTGTAAAACAAATGAACGCTAAAACAAGGGTTGGGGTAGCACTGGTTCAGTGTACATGTTCTTAGTTGTACAAAGAATTAACCTGAAATCCTAATTAAAATCTGTCAAGTATACTTTCCACGAAAAGACTGGTTAGTTAATATATGGATCTTTACTGTAGAAAATATTCTCATGTTCTGCAATCTGTCCTAGTCCGATAAAAAATTCACCCCCAAAATCTCTCGAAAAGCATGCTTTAAATTGGAACATCCTCGGAGAGAGAGAGAGAGAGAGAGAGAGAGAGAGAAAGAGAGAGAACAGACGCTAATTTGTGTTCAACACACACACACACACACACACACACACACACACACACATATATATATATATATATATATATATATATATATATATATATATATATATATATATATATATATATATATTCTTATTTATGATAAACTGGGAATTGATGACATGATTTAAAGTGGTGAGCCCGTGATAAGGAACAAAGTGGCGCATTACTTTGACCAAACTATATGGTCAGCCTGAATAGAAGGCTGTTTTACTAAGGGGCAATTTGCGAAAGTCTCTCTCTCTCTCTCTCTCTTTCTGTTATAAACTGTAGCTTTTTTCCGGGACATTAGTTGAAAAGATATTGTACTAAGCTTATGGTGTATGTTGCTGGTATTTAAGATTCCGTTATAGCGTTACATATTTTACTGATTATTTGTTGATTATGGGAAGTCTTTGTTTGGAAGATGTTTCTCAACGCGAATAATTATCATCTTTCTAAGAGCAGACGTCATAGAGTACAATACTCATGAGAGTTTATAATAATGTGGATTAGTTTCGTAAAATGAATGGCGTGAAGAACTAATCTCTCTCTCGCTCTCCCCCCCCCCCGCTCTCTCTCTCTCTCTCTCTCTCTCTCTCTCTCTCTCTCTCTCTCTCTCTCTCTCTATATATATATATATATATATATATATATATATATATATATATATATATATTCCTGTTATATATTATATATTCCTCTTATAATAACTAGTCAACAAGGACTAAAACTAGTGAAAATTTGATAATTTGATCAATTGCTTGAAAAGTACATTTTGATAACTTGAAAAATCTGGGCTTTGATTACAATCAAAACATACATACAGAAGGGATCTATCTTAAGCAACACGTACTTTTTCTATGTATGCGGACGAATTGACGTTAAAAAATGCACGCGTAAAGCCATGCATCTAAAACAGGGCTGACCCACCCAAGACAACTCCTCAACTTGACAAACGTTTACAATTTTTAATATATATAACTGGGATGATTTAGATACCTAGTATCTGAAATTGAGAAGTTTGGAAAATCGTGTCATTGATCAGTCTGATTCAAGCGATTAGCAGAGACCCTTATCTGCCATTGCATTGTGTACACACGGTAGGTGCATGAGATTTTTTTTCTTCCAAGTTAGGATAAGGCTTGACTGAGTTCCCTCTTTTAATCTTCTCATTTTTATATCCTCCCTTTCAATAGGCTCTCTGCTGTTAAACCCTGTATATGCACACATACATGTCGTAGAAAAAGTTTCATTACTGTTCTGTTACGGCCTCTTCAAAATAAGGACAGTACTTCAAAGACATACAATCTGTCTCGGCAGAGGTGCACACTTTTAAAGTGTTATTTATGAAGTCAGTCCGGTGAAAGATATGGGTTGTTTTCACAGACGTCACGACCGAGTACGCAAATACCCACAATGCAAAGCGCGCGCACCTTGCGCCTCCATCTTGAGTCCCTAACAAACCTTTGTCAACATTAGTCATCATGTATCTTCAAGATAATCTGATTCAGCTGTCGATAAGGACATTTACTTCATCGAAACGATACATAGATTATACTTGCAATTAAGTGCCCTATAGCATGAAAATAAAAATAAAGATGGAATTTCCATTGCTTATATCGAAAGACAGAAGAGAGAAGTTGAACCGTAATCGTGCATATCGCCATCAAATAGAAAGGCTTTTTTTTTTTTTTTTTTTTTACAGACAGACAATATTTACATTTTTTAAGTGTTTCTTATCATATCCCTAAAGACAGTTGACAAACCAATTTAATTAGTATGGTCATATATTGTATTTGTGGTGGAAATGATGGACGTAGGATGATATTGAATCAAAGCGTTAACCATTCAAAGAAGTTTCATCTTCAGTGTGTTCAAACGAAACACGTGCCTAATGGAACATGACTTTGTGTCGAATGTCACAAAGTATTCCTGAAATGCTTTTAGAAATATAAAATTATATATTAACAATTAGGTTTTCAACATGAACGATAACCAAATGATAGATTTCAGCCCACGAAAATTGAAAATCATTACATGTTTCTATTTGTTTGTGTATCCATTTGTGTATGCGTTTGTTTATTGATCGATCTAATTTGTTTATGAAAGAATAACAAAGATGGATGGAATTTAAATGTTTTACTTGAAGAAAACAAGTAGAAAAGTCACGCATTTGGTCTCGTGCGGTTGACAGGAACAACAGAATGTGATGTATTATTATATTCTTATGCACAAAATGAGACGTGTCTTCGTAATTATGCGGGAAGAACAATGTTATTAGGTGCCGGTTTGCGGGGCTAGGGACTCAAAATGTCGGATGTGGAAGTACACACATTTTGTGGCGTCACGTGAAAACAACGGATAGATGATTCTGTTTTCTTGCAAAGCCATTAAAAGGTTATATTTCGTCGAGTGGGTGATAAATTCGGTATTGTAACAAGCGGAGAAACCACAAATCAAAAAGATTACGTTTTTCACCCACGAGATGAATTTTATCCGTTATATGTTCGGAACAATCAAATTTTCTTCTTATGTTATTGAAGCAGCAGATTTTTCAGTGTCCCGCGTGATAATGTCAGCCGTTTACTGTGTATGGTATGTTTCGCTGTGTAAATTAGCACGGAAAATATCAGTACCAACATACTTCTAATAATAAGCAAAAAGACAAACAAAAAAAAAAAAAAAACAAGAATAAACGTATAGGTATTTGAATCTGATACTTGGAAGTGACAACACAGAGAAGGTCATTTCTTGGTGAAACTGTTATCGATGTCTATTGAGGATATTTATCATATATTTTTCATGATTTACTATAGTGAAATGTCACAAATCTAGTGAAAAATCCTCTCAGTTACTAGCATTAAATAAATTTCAACATCCATGGTATTTTGTTTAACCCTGTATTTCGTAGTATATGACAGGCAAGTGACTTGAAGCTGTATATACCGATTATACAGCACTTCGCATTGCTGGAGAGCTTGGGGTCCAAATTCTAACATGGACACCTGTACTGGTTTTCTTTTGCTTGCGTTGATTACACGGACAAATCACTTTTTTGGTGTTGTGTTTTTTTTTTTTGTTTTTTTTTCTGTGAAGATATAAACTATCCACCAACCTACCTATCTATAGGGGCCCCGAGTGGCCGAGTGGTCTAAGGCGCTCTCCGTTAGGATGCCATCTCAATTCTATCTGCGTGCGTTCGAGTCTCTGATTCAGCCAATATGGGTACGTGAGAAAGCTTGCCAGTAGCTTCTCGTGGTTGGGTGGTTCTTTCCGGGGTTTCCCTGGTTCTTCCTCCACCATTAATACTGGCCGCCATGTATGGCCTATCGTGTGCTGAAAAATGGCGTTAAATCCTACAACAACAACCTATCTATAAAAACACTATCTACCAATCAAACAACCAAGCAACATGCAGATGCAGTAAACTGAATATATTGCGAGAGTTTATGCAGCAATACATCATGTATAACAGTCAAGAATCCATTGTGCTGTTTAGTTTCACATATTTGTATAATGAGATATGTGTATAATGTGTTAAATTTGATTGTCTGCAGGACTGGTTTTCTATATAAGATGTTAACTATATATTATTTCAACGGCATTCCATATGTATTATTCTATCGGAAATAGGACATGAAGCCAGTTTAGTAATAAAGGTGAAAGAGAATCGGAGCAATGAAATAGTACGACTGATAACGACTATGTACACGTGCATACTACGATACATGCTACATCTTGCATAGACATGATAATTTCGCGACTTATGCACACCTGAGTTACCGATCCCCAAAACTCCTATGTGATCATTAGCATAATGATTAGCTTCATATATTTAACTTTAAACTGTGCACATAATCTGGGTAAACATTCTCCAAGTTCATTTAAAACAAGTTTATTCATGTCGTCCCGGATCCCCTTTTATTCCATTGTATGCACCTGCTATATTACTTCTCTCACAAAAATGCTGTGAGATTGACAACGAAAAGGAACACTTGTATTGTTGTTGAATTCGTTAGTTGTCACGCACCTGATCAGTTTAAATTGTACAGGCACATACAGCCAGTATATATAATTAATATTTAGCACAAACGGGTATCATATTACTATTATTATTATTATTATTTCTAAATTGTTTCATCACTGATGATAAATAATTTTGTTCGGAAATCCTCATTAATACTCATTACGTTGAATCAAGTTCATACTGAACTCTGAACTGAGGCAGAATTTTCAAATTTTGATAATTTGCATAACATTATAATTAGTTATCGTGTATGAAATGTTTGTTTTTATGTATAGGATTTAAGGGTACACCATCACAATGCTAGCTACGTATTATTCACTTACATGTTTCTTTTACTTAAGAAAGATGAAGAAATTTCCCGTCATTCCTAGTAGTCTGTAAACGATCCACTCAAATGAAGTTGGAACTAACGTTTCGCGAGGTTTCCTGAGAACGACTTAGCAGGTGAACAAATATGCTGTAGCCTCACTTACCATGCAAAAGAAAATGAATAACAATCTATGTAACAAATCTATATCATCAATTTCCAAAAAAGTGTCCAATCCAGTTGTAAATAACTATCCCATTAATGCTGTCATTCCCATTCCAAGTCCCCGTCGGAGCCTCTCTCACTCCTTTTGGCCTGACCACGGAGAGAAACATTCAGTTGTTGAAATCTTTCGTGATGCAACGTTTGACAGCTGAACAAAAACTGTAAATAATATATGGGTTTATTGCGCATGTGACTACAATTTCAATTTATCATATATATATATATATATATATATATATATATATATATATATATATATATATATATATATATATGTATGTATATTAGTGATCGTAGGAAAATAACATCACATAAATAAAACAAAATAGGAACAATTATCATAACTTGTAGG
The DNA here is from genome assembly GCA_028554795.2 of Sinohyriopsis cumingii. Taxonomy (NCBI): domain Eukaryota; kingdom Metazoa; phylum Mollusca; class Bivalvia; order Unionida; family Unionidae; genus Sinohyriopsis; species Sinohyriopsis cumingii. Next base: position 75,540,386 of record CM068830.1, read on the forward strand.
CAGGCTAATAAGCTTAAAATTAGGGAATAAATAAGATAAATAAGATAAGATGTCTTTGACATGTCTTAGCGACCCGAGTATACGGCAAAGATAGACTTAGCCTGAAAATAAAATAACAACATACTAATAGCTTCATCCATAAAGACTGGGGGGGGGGGGTGCCGAGTGGTCTAAAGCGCTCAGCGTTACGGATCACTGCCATCTCACATCTACGTGGGTTCGAGTCTCAGGCTCGACTAAAGTGGATACGTGAGAAAGTGCGCCAGTAGCTTCTCGTCGGTCGGTGGTTCTTCCCAGGGTTGTTCCTCCACCACTTATACTGGCCACAATGTATAGCCTATCTTGTGCTGAAAAATGGCGTTAAATCCAACAACAAAAACAACAAAAAACTAGGAAAATAAAGCAAACATATAGATTAGCAAGTACTTAGCCCAACCCTAAACCCACACATAGAAACAAATAAACTGCAATAACCCTTAATCTAAATTTGTAAAAAAAAATAATAAAAAATTGTATAATTTTTCTTTCTTTCTTTCTTTAAAAAAATAAAATGTGATTAATTATTTTTCTAGGGCACCGAAATCCTACAACATGAAATTAAGGACACTAACATCTTTTCCTACCGCAAGGTGACCGCAGATTATTTGTAGTACAACAAACGCAACTGCACTAGATAAGACCCCAAAAAACTAGAATATATAAGGTGGTCTAAAAAGCCCAAGACCATCATGCCCCGCTACACAAGGCGGCAAAGTCTATCAAGATAGGAAAACTTACTCTAACCCCAAAATTAGTACCTGTAAGGTGGTCCAAGCCCCAAGGACCATCAGGCCTGGCTGCATAGTGCGGCAACCAAATACCTAGCGAAACTAGTTAGGACCCTAAACTTAAAAATATATGAGGTGGTCCTAACCCCAAGGACCGTCAGGCCCAGCTGAACAAAGTGGCGCACCATTAAGCGTAGGAAAGTTTAAATAACCATACACAAGGGGCCCCGAGTGGCCGAGTGCTCTAAAGCGCTGTCCGTTACGGATCACTGCCATCTCACCTCTGTCTGCGTGGGTTCGAGTCTCTAATTCAGCTAATATGGGTATGTGAGAAAGCTTGCCAGTAGTTTCTCGTAGGTCGGTGGTTCTTTCCGGGGTTTTCCCGGGTTCTTCCTCCACCATTAATACTGGCCGCCATCTACAGCCTATCGTGTGCTGAAAAATGGCGTTAAACCCTACAACAACAACAACAACAACCATACACAAAAGGGTGAACCCAAACCAAGAACCACCCCACCCAAAACAGACTCAATTGATAAAAGTTTAAATAACCCTACAGACTATCACTAAGCCTACAGACTATCACTAAGCGGTTACTGGTGCGGTACTATATTTAATAAAAACGGCACAGAAGATATCTTCAAAAATCCCTCAAGACGACAACCTTTTGTCAAGGGAGTCAAAAAATGTATACCCTGGATAAACCAAGGTATCTTCCTAGTGAGCAGGCACTTCCCTGCCCGAACCTTCCTCCTCGCCACCGCCGGACATTAAATTAATAAACGTGCATAGCACATTAAATACATGAAGGGAGAGGCACTTTTTCCTCTCTTCATGAACAATTAATTAACCCTCCACATGGGAATAAAAACCGTGGTGTCCCGATGTGACCTCATAGTTGCGACCAATCGCTACTGGTGTTATATACTGCTTGGTTGACACCTAGAGCAGCTAATGCAGACTGAATTGCTACGTTTAACTCAGGATGTGCTGGGTCTATCCCCACTCGAGTATAGCCTTACAGTCAGGTCGCTAGGGTCTATGAAGCCAGTCATATCGTCGGCAATGGCACGTACAAAGCAAACCACAAGAAAGTTCAAGAAATACAGATACCCAAATCAACATTAATAACGACAAATACAGAAACGTTAGACTTAAAAAGAGAAAGGGGCAGAATAAGGAGGAAAGAAAAGAAAAGAAGGCAGAAAGAAGAAGAAGAAATGAGGATGGCAGAAGAATACTTATTAGAGAATGACGAATGTTTATATTCAAAAAAATGAATAAAAAATCGAAATAAACTTTTTGCGAAAAAATTAATAAAACCTTACAAATATATAAACACATACAATATAGCAAACATTTGCAAGTAGGACAGAAGGGCCTACCTAACATGTCTGCAAAGATCAACAGGAGGGAGCACCCTCTAAAAATTAAACAAAAAAACATTGACCCAAGACCTGACGGCTCAATTAAATAGTGCCTTTTATGCACAGTAATGCCTGGGGGACGAGGCTCTAATTCCTTCCCCCGGGATTATTAAATAGACCGCTTATGGACATTAACCAGACGTACATGCCTGTCTGGGCGAAAATGTCTATAATTTAAATGATGATGATGACGATGAAAAGGAGTGACTTGTTTCGCGTGCTTCATTAATAAACTCGTGCGCATCTCAACTGATTAGAATGCAATTCGGTTCATGGTTTAAAATGAAGTGCGTATTCAAATGGCTGTAGCGTGAAGCAATTTATTTTGTTATGTTTTAGTTAAGTATTATGATTGTATTAACTTATCTAAAAATTGATAGACATAGCAAAAATATAAGTATCATAGCAATTCGATCATGACTGCATCAGAAACTCTTCCTGATCTAGCAATCAGTATCCCATTACTGTTTATGTATGTATGTATGTATGTATGTATGTATGTATGTATGTATGTATGTATGTATCAAGTGAAAATGGACGAATATCATTGTGTTAGGTGAAAATTCTCGATTTTGTTACCAACGACATGAAACGTAGCTACTATTCACTCGGAACAAGCACTTTTCTTTTTCTTTTATGCTGAAAAAGATTTCATTAGTTAAGTGGAAACAATGTATTGTTACTAGTGGTGAGAATAAAAAAAAAAAAAAAAACGAGTATCTACCATGACAGTTAAAGTAAGAGCTACAGGTAAACCACCGATTTTCCGGCACCCTTGTTTCCAAAGCCTTGCAGGATTAACAGTTTTGCCGGACCATCCGAGGTCACCTAAAAATAATTCAACAGTACAGGTATAAATGAAACGGGTTTATTAATTACTGTATTTGCAAAGAATGTTGCTGTACTACCACTCCAAAAGTGGCAAATCTTAGAATTTTACTGAAACTGAAGAGTTAATCACTGAGGTCTGGAAGTTGAGGGCTGTCAGGATTACTGTCTGTTACATAGCGGATTGCTTCATCATGGATTCCTAATGCTGCAGGTGGGACATCCGGGGTATTTTAAGTTGAAGTCACAGGATTTTCAGATGTACTGCTTTGATACATATTCTTCTTGACTATCTTTTAAAGCATTTCATCCAAACGAGGTTGTTTCTTGTGTTGTGATCTTTCCAGAGATCTTGGAAACGCTTAATTACGCGTATTTCGACGCACATTTTTGATCTGGGACGCAGAAAATCACCCATGCAGGTGTCCTCCGTACGCACATTTTGTTGTAAACAGGAACTGTTAGCGACACAATAAATGTTCTAATCAGTATGAAAAATTAAACAATGGTTTTATTTAACTTTGTTGCTGACTTCCTCTGATCAAAGGAAGTAGGCTTGCTTTGATGAGGGTGAATGTGTTATTGAAGGCGCCGTTAAAGGCTCTATTTGAAGGACCAAACACATACCCGTTGGTTATTTTTGCGGTAACATCAAATAATTGTAAAACTGACAGAATTTTAACAAAAATTGCTTAGTATATATCGGTGCTTCATAGGTAATCAGTGTTCTATCAAGTTGCAGCAAAACTATTTTTCTGGTACATTTGTTTTCAAAAATATTGCCGTCGTTAGGTCGACTGTAGACATTTCCTATTCCCGCCTTCATTTTTTAGCAGCTAAAAATGTTGTCTCCAAAAATATCGTCAGATTGTATACTTTGTAACTAAAAAGGAAACAAATCGCAATTTGTGACATTGGCGAAGCCCAGCGCGATCCCTGATATTGTGGTCATTTCTAATTGTAGCCGTATAAATATTGCATGCGACCTAGAAATCAAGACACGTCCAGACTTGGACAAAATGCCGTTTGTTAATCTGGATAAGTATTTTGGGGTCAAACGGAAAACTGATGCAAAAGCTTATATAACTGATATTTCTGATGGGGCAGTAGCCAAGCGTAATAAAGTGCGTGATGCCTGGCTTAGAGTTTGGAATAAACATTTTCCTTGGATTGACAAAATTCATTCTGATGGACAAACAAGAGATATATGCCAGTGGATTAAAGAATGTGGACATTAAACGCAATGGCAACTAATGGTTTTTCTAATCTGCAACGTTCCACATTTTCTAGGCCTGAGACATCTTGAGACCACCTACTTGCTAGGTAGTCATAAAACCATTGAACTGCACACTGACAGAAGCCTGTACAACTCTACTTCAAGAGTACAGAGATGTATATGCAGACTTAGATGTGTTGGTCTCACCACTCACCAGTGACATCTATGGCATGCCATAGAGGCTTCGGTGTGCAGAACAAAATCAAGACGAAGGGAAGGTCCAGAATAAAAGATGAGACCTTAACACAACTGATGCGAGTGTCAAAGAAGAGGGACCTAGTGTGGAGGAATACGACCCAAAGCCAGGCATCAGAAACCATTCTTACATAATTAAGGTGATAATCCAGCCGTTTTCCTCCACACACTTTATGCATGGAAATTCCATGACGCTTCTTGAAACTTTGAAGTCATCCTTCACTATAGCCACACTCATGTTCTAATTTAACTTCTTTATGAAACAACCGAGCCTGGTCTATAACCATCCAGTCCGACAAGTCCACAAAGTCACTCCGACGTTGTCGAAACCATTCCATCATCACTCGGTCATACTCAGTACTCTTACAACCTTTCATGTTTCTTTTTCTTTCTAATGTTCATTCGCTTCTTGAAATCCTTGTCTGAATATAATTTCAATATTTTGTCACTATGCTTCCTTATATAGTAAATAGTTGATCAACCAATAGGCAATACCGTATGTGTCACACAGCTTTCGCACGGGAACTCCACGGTCCAGGTTTTTTTAAACAGTTCTGCTTTATTTTGTATCGATATTGACTGGTGTTTACGCTTGACACCGCACTGATACCTGTATCTTCCTTAGAAGCCATTGCTAGGGTTAAATGCAATTTAAATAACCTAAGAATCGCACAAAATTCAAGTATCACCACCAACAATTGCAATATACACAATCTAATTGTGCGCCCAGTAAACTAATTTGACGGTGTCGGGAATTTCAAGTGCCCTCTAGTAATTTTGTCCGGACTAAAGGAGGTGACAGACCATCCGTTGCCGAAAAATCGGTGGTTCACCTGTACCATGGGACTGGTACGATTATCTACCATAACATGGCATTTAAAGTAAGAAATACCATGGGAATGGTACGAGTATCTACCATAACATGACAGATAAAGTAAGAGCTACCATTGGACTGTTACGATTATCTACCATAACATGACATTTAAAGTAAGAACTACCATGGAACTGGTACAATTATCTACCATAACATGACAGTTAAAGTAAGAGCTACCATGGGACTGGTACGATTATATCATAACATGACAGTTAAAGTAAGAGCTACTATGGGACTGGTACGATTATCGACCATAACATGACAGTTAAAGTAAGAGCTACCATTGGAATGATACGATTATCGACCATAACATGACAGTTAAAGTAAGAGCTACCATGGGACTGGTACGATTATCTACCATAACATGACAGTTAAAGTAAGAGCTACCAAGGGACTGGTACTTTGGACATATTTATGTGATTGCATTTAGTCTGTGTGTGCGGAGTTTGCAGTAATAATAATAATAATAATCAGTCCACAACTTTTACTATACATGCACTTAATTATGCTGCTAATGTCAGAAATAGATTAATATAAACAAGGGAATGTTATTAATTTCATTGTCCATAGTAATACAAATTTGAATTAATTTTGTTAATCGCATTATCACTATGCTAAAGAATGAAAATGTAATAATACAGTCGGCTTATCTCCTCTTACTCATTTTGGGTAATTTACAAACTTTGTATAGTCTACGAGAATGTTATATGGTTTGTACCCCTACACTGATGTCTGTGTGAGAGCATCAACTATCAATAATTCAAACAGTTTTATCTTTTTGCATTAAATTTTACACATGCAGTCATTTCAGGAAGAAATAGTGCAAGTAATGGATTTTTGTTGCGACCTCTGTGTCACGATCTCGCAGAAGGGTGGGTGGTAGAAAATATATAATAAAAGTAAAGAAAGCTTACAGATTTGTCACAGTGAAAAATTGTTGTAGCCCTAGTACATAATTCTAATATATTTATTACTTTTATTATAAGCAGGGCTGGATTACCCATTGAGCACTCTAAGTACATGCTTAGTGCACCAGACCAAACAGGGCCGCCAGAAAAACAAATTTAAATTAACTGTTGATGATAAAATTGAATGAATTACTTATATATGAAAATTCGATCTGCATGTATGAGTATTTTGATTTGGAATGATGGCAGATCTGGTATTTTCCCACACATTTAGCTTTTAATATTGTTTTTTGTTGTTGTTGTTTTGAGTTTCACATTTTTGGGGATGATGGCATCATTATATTTTCAGTGCTTAGAGAACTGGAATGCCTTAATCCAGCACTGATTATAAACGATACTTATGAAAATATGTACTTTGAAAATCTACCCGTGTTTCTTCTTTAGGTGGTCCCCTACTTCATTGGGTACGCAATCTGTGTTGCTCTGGGGATCCTGTTTATCATAATTTTCTGGCTGGTCGGCTTCTGTTTCTGCTGCTGTCGCTGCTGCGGAAATTGTGGCGGTCGGAAGATGCAGAAAGCAGAAGATGCCAAAAACAAATGCAAGCGTAATACCTTTTCCGTCATCATGTTTATTCTCATCATATTGGCGACGTAAGTATATTCAAATATCACTCTAAAGAAAACGTGCTGCTATCATTTAGTGTGCATCCTATTGCAGTGCACATTCTTCATCGACCTTTACACATATTTAATAGGCAGGTTGAAGAGAAATAGTTGGTAATTAAATCGCCTGGGCAAAATTATTTTAAAATAATGCGTCAGTAATTATGTACAGTTGGAAAGATTGCGAAAAGAAAAAGACATGCTTTTTGAGTAGAGATACGGAAATATTTCAGGCGTGAATTTGAAATGTATTATTGTGACAACACAAAATGTTTCCACTTCCCGAGTGAAATATTTCCGTATATCTCCTATAATGGATATATTTTCTTTTATATGATGTATTTTTTTTAAGGCAAAAGCCGTCGATTTTGCATGGGTTTTCTCCATCCTGTGCAAATGTGATTGACGACCGCATTACTAAATGAATTAAGTTCCTCAATTATAAAAAAAAAAGTCTGGGACAGCGACGTTTTACCAATTTTTACCATGTTCATGGCATGCTTCGAATTCTCTATTTTTGTCAAACACTGATTGTATTCGTACGAAATTGAAGATATTTGTATAATTTTAGCACACTTCGTGTGTGTATAGATACCTTTTGGGTGAAGTAACTAAACACATAACAGCGAGCGTATCTGACACATTTCAGAGCATAATAAGCAAAAGATTTTAATGGTCGTGATTTTACTTGTAAGGATTTTCGTTCTGCATTTTGTTAATTGATATATTCAAACGTACATGTTTACGTGGCCTTGGCAAGCATGCAGTCTATGTTGATAGCAGACACTGTATCCAATTTTTGATTGTCGGTTAATTTCGAATGGCAATCACCGATAACCAATGTCTGATTTATCCAACCTTTTCAAACCACAAATGTGATGTGAGTTAAAAAAATTATTTAAAAATTAAATTATTATATTTAATCACGAGATTTTTAATGATAAACAGCGTGTACCGTTTGTCATAGAGTATTACATGTACACAGTATTGTAGGGGTGACACATAACAACATATCATATAAGTTCAGTCACTGACAATTTCAATGATTCATGAAGAAAACTAATTACTAAAGTTAATACTTGAGGTCTCCTTATTGCTTTTGGAGTTAATTTTTAGGCAATTTTTCATTGCTTCTCATTGGTTGCATACAAGTACACTAGAGGGTCTACATTTGGCATATTTTAAGATCTGTGCGTCCTAATATGGAGGGACAGATTGAGGAAAAGGGGAGAGAGAGAAGAACTGGAAGAAGAAAAATAATATAGGCCTAAATATGGAAATACGGGGTTCAACAACGTACCTAAGGGCAGATATACATCCTACATGGAAAAATAAAATAGTGCCAATAATGATTTAGTAACTGTGGCGATAAATGTGGTATCGCCACTGTGGCGATAAATATTTCTCTCATGGATAGTTTAATAAATTGCTACTTAGGTAAATAGCACTCTTTGAAAAAGACACACTTTCAGGAAGGTGATACTTTGTTGGAGGTATGTATTCCATATAATTTGCCACATTTTTGTATGGGGAAAAATGTAACTGTGTTATTCTGAGCGATATTGCCCGACGTTGGATGTGCTAACGCCTAGAAACAAAATAATAAAAAGCAAGTTAATATTTTCCAGTTCAAATGTAATATAAGTATTTATTATATCCCTATTACAAAAATATCTGACTGATTTGAACATAAACCTGTTCCTTCTTTAAATACAACGCATGCAGAAAATGGTGGTATCCCATGTCAGCCGATCTGACACACCATCTGCAAATTCCACAACATCGTCACCGCGTGGCTGTTAAGAATCTGCCATGCGTATGTAATAAAATATGTAGAATGCTTCAAACTGAATTTCATCTCTGACGACTAAATATACCGATATTGTATATATGAAAGATTTTGGAATGTCGTCGGGTTTATTACTTAGTATTTCTTTGTGCAATAGTCTGTTTTTTTATTAATGATGTCAATTGACGCCACCCAACTTAATAACTGGATACGATAAATAAATTCAATCCGGACTCACATACCGCTGCGATGTGATGTTTAGGTTTGTCAGAGACATCCACCTCAGTAAAAACAAGTGGACCATTTGTTATTATGCTGACGGCGTTTTCTTCTCTTTCACTGGTCCGCAGGCCTAGGTATTGTGTAAATGCAGTTATCATGTGTGGTTGTGAAGGCTCCTCTACCACATTTGCATTAGTTATAGTTGCTTACTGTCAATGTCGTCGTCGACGCAGTCTTTGATAAAGGCAACCGACACGCCTGCCTGTTTGATTCCAAAGTTTTCAGTGATTTTGCTGCTTTTATCGTGACGGCGTCTCGCAGTTATAAAAAATGCGTCGCTGTTGTCCACGTTGGACGTTTTCTATCTACCAGTTTGATCTTACTAAATCACACGTTCGCCTGAGTCAGCGTCAACAACAGCTCGGCTGGTAAACTCAGTCAAATCGGATTTTATGGCAAATTTGATTACATCGTCAATGTCGAGTCCGGCCGCTGCTTTCTTGAGGCCGCAAATGTCAACAGGCATTTCGTATACTATTAAGTGGAGTGAGAATGCAATATCAATAAGTGCACGCTGAATCTAGCTTGATGAAGCTTAGCTTCCGGCGAATGCATGCAGTGCTTTCGAGAACAAAATATGTCAACAGATTGGACTATCTGTTTGAGTTTGCAACGGAGCGTCGAACAAAACAGTGGTAGATAATTTATGTAAATAACCAAAGACTTCACATGCGGTGCAAGTCCGTACATGTCAAACAGAAAAGATGCAGAGGTGTTGCTACATATTTAACCCAACGTGTTCTAGGTCCTGTTGTCGAATCCCAGTTGACGATACCGGTTTTCCCCGTGCAGGTAATCGCCAACGCAAGTTTATCCAGCAAAAGACATCTTGGAAATGCTTGACTGATTTTGTCGGCATGAGTAGTTAAAATTGTTTGGTCAACGGATTCAATTTCATAGACGTCAAGGAGAGGCTATAACCGGAGACATTGACCTGAGGGCATTTTGTGAGTCTTCCAAGGCCATCGAAGACCTTTACCAAATGTTATTTTGCGAGTCGACCTCGAGACGCTATGCGGCCTCTTACTTCATATTTTTAGAACCATCTCTGGTGCTGTCTCAGCTGCTTTTGCAACCCTTGGGACTGCAGCCGCCAACATCCCTGGAATGACCACGAGAAATGGAAATATTCTGCACTTTGTCATTTGCATGACATCTGACTTTCACGACTTCAGTGTTACTAAGGTGTTTTTTTTTTGCTTGGTCACCTTGAGCTGACCAACTTGTGTTTCGGTTAGCCACACGGGAACATTTCCAGTTACCTTTATTAAGGTTAGCTTTATCTTTGTTATATGACATTATTTTAATTGTCCTGTTCAATTACAAGTTTGTGAAAACCATTTAAAATATTTCACAGATGCGTCAATGACCTTAATTCTGCCACCTGTGCCCACAATGGCGTCTTGTTGGAAAGATTCAGAACATACCGCATCTGTAATTGGCATACGAGTCTTTGTCTTCAGTATGATTAAGATGTCGCCTCCACTTATATTGCGTATGATTTGCATATTCAGATGTACCTTTCATAAGCATCATTGACGGACCAGTGGATCTTTTATAATCGCCTCATTGTGTTAAATATCAGGTCAGTCTGTAATATACAGATGTAATGTTATGGTCTCTCTGGAGATCCAACGCATACCCAACCTGGTCAACAAGGGTGAAACGAAGGTGCGTCAAGAGGAGATTATATAATGGATTATATAAAGCGCCATCTGAGTGAATGACAGCTGATCACCCATGGACATATTCGGGAAGTACCCAACCAATATATAACCTTGCGACGCGATACTTGATAAACCTCAACCGCATCTGCCGCTCAGAGATTAATGGGTGTTTTTATCTTGTTAAATTAACCTGCATCGTGGTGATTCTAACAATGCCTGGTGCTATATTATATTCCATGCGTAAGATTAGTTTGTCTGCGTAAATTCTCCTTATTATCTTCAGGTCAACTGAGAACTGTTGCACATGTTCTTATCTTTAGATCACAAAGATCGCACATACGCAGCTTGTGCAGGTGGATCAAGACAAAGAATTTGTCGGAGCCGTTACAGCGTTTCGTGTGCTGGTTCGTCGTGGATATGTTAAAATACATACTCTCAAGTCATTGTGGAACGATTTAGCCACTCAAGTGCGGAAAGATTATTCGGGCATCGTACGTCTAGGAATTTTTGGTACATGGTGAAGCACAATCTCGATAGTGATGACGCGGCATAGTAGCATTGGATAATGAAACAACTCATACAGTTTGGTTGAAACTCGCTAATTTAATTCATAAGAAATCTGTAACCACCATACACAAAGCGGTTTCACATCCACCCTGGTTAGATTTATTTAGTGAAATGCAGGTCCGATATCTGTATGCCCCAGTGGGGTTAAAAGGCGTACAACGTTGTGCTTCTGATAATTATGGTCCGTCAATATATTCGCAGTTTCAGACGAAATCGATATATTGCGGCAGCAACGGGTATGCCGTATTGTTGCCGTCGAACTAAACTTGTATGGAAGCGCTTACGCAGAGCGTTGGTGCAAGAGGTGTTACAAAACGTTCATTCATACTGCCGAGATTTATTTTGGAATCCAATCATGCCTGTACACGCAAGTAAGGATTCCATGAAGTAAAATTTGTCATTTCCTAATCAAATGTATTTTGGAGCAATGACAGACATGCATGCGATATTTCATTGACCGAATAAGATTTGCCGAGTGTGCAAATTCATGTAGTTACAGAGAACACTCCACAATATACTGTGCTTGAGATCGTTCGTATCCACAACCTAGGAAATTCATTTTTCGTTCTTGATGCTTTCGCTGGGTCCACCACGTCCTACCACAATCATGTACATTATTCGGGCGCAGTACCACGTATTCCTCGATGAGAAATCCTGCGCATAAATCCTTGAATTTCTCCTCGACTTTCTTGGTGGTGCTATTAAACAGCGGATAGTACTTCAGGTTGTCGCAGGTGTCAAACTCGTTAACAAATAATGTCTACCCCATGTCCGCGTGCGCAAAATATATCTTTGTTCATCAATAAGGAGTCTGTGTTCGCGGAAGCATCTTGACAATGTCGTCGTACGCGGTTTGATCTTGTCACAATAAGGTTCGAACCTTAGTAATTTCTATAAGTCAAGTTCCGAAGCGCCACTGACAGAGTTTCCCCGGCCAGCAGATAATCGTTAAGGGTGTGATGAAGCTCGTTGGGGTATTCTAAGTCGACATCGAAGAAATATCCAATGTCGTTGTCATTGTCGAACTCTTATATGTGATTCTCTGTGTCCATCTGCGCAGGATCGATCCACTGAAACTCGCGGTTGGGCACCGGTTGCATCGTTGCCTAAATGTACAAGTTGTTGGCGTAGAGGTACATGATGTAACTGTTTGGGATGGAAAGGTCATATCTGTCAGAACTTGGGTTCTTCACGCGAGCGAAACAAACGCTCGCTATAGAAATCAGCGGATGCTACTAACAAACATTGGTTAATATTAATGAAAAGTTCCAATTCGATCTTGGTTTTCGACAGCAACGCATTCCACTAAATTTCTAGCAGTGAGAAGTAATGCGTCGAGTCGAACTTGCACATAGGCATTGTGGTTCGCTAAACGCCTAGTGCACATTCATGATAAGCAGCACCCCCATACATAGTGTCGTGAAAGCCACCGATATTCTGACAACCAAGTTTAGGAAAAACTTTCCAAGTTCCACATGAACTCTTAGGGACACATTCCTTTGCGGATAAGCTAGTGTAACCATCCTCGAAAAATATCACCGTATTGACCGAGTAATCATAAAGTGGTTGTCATCATCCTCCGCGATGTTCTCGACGGGTTTGCAGAGGTTGGAATTGAGAAACTGCAGGCTGTCAATGAACTGCAGCAGGCCCAGCCGAAATGTCATGTATTCTATCCATGTTGTTGGGAATGGCACTTATTTCCGATGCAGTTGGGATTCCTTGCATGGTAAAATGACCATCAAACACGCACAGGTTATGAAGTAGAACCAGAGTTTTATTTGATTAGGGTGAAATCGCAACTGTAGAATTCATGCACTTTGTACAACTCCTATGTACGCGCCAGTGATCGCAAATTTTGAAGCTAAGAGCTTCATAGCAGATTGAATAATGGAGGGTGCACAACACCCAGCCCGCGTGCCGGATCCGGCCCACGAATGTGTTCTGTCCGGCCCTCAGGGCAAATTAAAACAACACGTACATCTGGCCCGTGAACAGTAATTATATTAAAGATATTAGTGTTTGCGGTCTTCAAGAGGTCTTAGAAAATGCAATCTGGCTCTTGGTCGAAAAAGATTGTTCACCCCTGGAATAATGAGTGGCAGTGGAACACTTTCGCTTGTTATCATTGCTCATCATCATGTCAGCGGGAGAGGAATGATGTCGAATCCATTTTACTGTAACCTTAAACAGTTTAATAAATACCCAAGCTGAATCCTTTTTGTGGTACAACATTTGCGGATCAGTTGTTTCGTGGCATCTAACAACAGTGTAAGAAAACCCACAATTGACTTGTTAAGTGAGATGGTTTTGGACAAGAACGTTCAAGCATTCCAAGTCCACTTCAAGACAAATGGAACTTTCATCTTCCGTTGAAACTGTGCTGCTGTTTAACGAGGTTGCCTTATGACTCGATGGTGTTAACTAGAAGAAGTCCCAGTTATGCAAGTATATTTGCATAATATGAAAGATTTTCATCTAAATATTTGTGCAATGTCTAAATTACCTTCAGTGTTAAACAGAGTTGCTGGACATGAATAAGGTGTACTGCTTGCTAGTTATTAAAATCGCAAGCCTATTATTTAATTGTCACAAGTTTTTATTCTTCAGCTAAAACATGCACAATGTTTACAATACACATTAATTTTCTTGTTTCTTTTCCTCGTGTAATCAATTGCACACATCCCCTCTCTAACAAATTAAACAAATAAGCCAAAAACAAAAAATACACATTAATATTCACAGGCACATGAAAGCACAATGTGCATGCATTCTGAGTTTGATGCAACACAGAATACACAATAGAGATTATTAACTTATTATTAAAAAGATGGACCTGAAATTGCAAGGGCCTTCTATGCCACATGAATTAGGGCTCAATATATTTCAATTCTTGGTCAATAACCTTTGTATTATATACTTAAAAATAAGTATATTAACTGTTGTATTTTGTCATAAGAATAACACAGTGAAAACAAAATAATATTTCAATGTTTTACTGAATATTTTACACCTCATTTATTGCATGAATTAAACCTGAATACCACACAGTATGCTTTGGCAGCTCATGAATTAAACCTGAATACCACACGGTATGCTTTGGCAGCTCATGAATTAAACCTGAATGCCACACAGTATGCTTTGGCAGCTCATGAATTAAACCTGAATACCACACAGTATGCTTTGGCAGCTCATGAATTAAACCTGAATGCCACACAGTATGCTTTGGCAGCTCATGAATTAAACCTGAATACCACACAGTATGCTTTGGCAGCTCATGAATTAAACCTGAATACCACACAGTATGCTTTGGCAGCTCATGAATTAAACCTGAATACCATACAGTATGCTTTGGCAGCTCATGAATTAAACCTGAATACCACACAGTATGCTTTGGCAGCTCATGAATTAAAACTGAATACCACACAGTATGCTTTGGCAGCTGATGAATTAAACCTGAATACCACACAGTATGCTTTGGCAGCTCATGTGTACAAGGGGTGATTCTGTTTCACCAATGGAGTTTGTTAAAGAAGTCGAAAGGTCATGTAGCCAAACAAAACACAGTAACATACTGGTATCATAGATAAAGATGGCACAATACTTAGAAATTATCTGAAGATACAAGTTTGAAAAGATGAACCAGAACAATTCTATGAAAGGTTTGGTAGTTGCGATTGATTGATTTATTTGATGCTGCTGTCATGGTGGTTGGCAATTTTTGAAATGTGCAGTGTGCTTCCAGTTGGAATATATTGTGTCCCATTACATATATAATGCTTGAAAATAAGGATATGGGGTCACTTGTCTTTCCTTATTTTTATAGTACCATATCATTTAGATTGCATTGTTTAAGTGATGAAGAGGTTGTTCATTTATAGATTGCATCATAGGTCAGTTTGACACACTTTTTCTTGCCCTCTTTCATACTAGCAGCAGGAATTTATAACTGCTAGCAGTCCATTTTCTGCATTTATATAAATCATACTGTTTTCCTCCTTGTATATTCTCTTTATTTAATTAGAATGATCAATTATGTGTTCTAAATCTGTTGTATATAAAGAGCAATAACAAAAATTATTCTCAGGCAATCATTTGGTAGCACTGGCATCAGGTAGAAAGAGTTACTGTCAATGTTGACCGCTGGTGGGATACATTTAGGATGTGGTCTGTGTTCAGTGTTTCTGTTGACATTTTTTAAAGTCATAGACAGAATTAATTCATCTAATGCAGGGTAATATGTTTACCATATAAGGATTTGGTAAATAAATTTACTTACCAGTACCTCAAATCAGTACACTGGATATGGACCCCTAGCAACAGCATTTAGCTAATGGGACTATCACTATAGCTAATTGGACTGTTACTATAGCTAACTGGACTGTTAATATAGCTAATGGGACTGTTTCTTTAGCTAAAGGGACTATTACTATAGCTAAAGGGACTTTCTGTAGCAATGGGACTGTTTCTTTAGCTAAAGGGACTATTACTATAGCAAATGGGACTGTTTCTAAAGTGTATAAAAGGGGAATATTGTATAGTTCTGATAATGTTGAATTAAATGAGAAAAACTAGGATAAAAAAATTGGAAGTTACTTTTTTATTCATTGACACTGTGCTGTTTTTTGCCTTATTATATATGTGATAAATATTCCCATTAGTTTAACATTGTTGCTACTGCACGATATCCAACAATGTTGACATTGTTAAGTAAAAATATTCACCGCTTCTGTATATGAGAAACACATGCATGCACTTGACAAACTACTTCTGCCTATGGCTAAATAAAAAAGGGCAATAGAAACTTGGAATGCTGACCACATCATAAACCTGCTGGCCATCTGACCATAACAGTAAAGTAATTTGTGTTACTGAGTGGTCTTTCAGCTTCATTCACTAACTGAATGGCATGTAATATGTTGAATAAAAGGTTGTAACAATTTATTTTTGGTTTCAACTGTGAAATTTCTTAAAATATAATGGAATCATTCATATGCTTAGTTTTATGTTATAATATAGAAGATTATTGACAGAGAATTAGAAATATTCATGTGGCATAGCAAGCTCAGGTATCCTGCACCACATGACCTCAGGTCATATAATTTTCAACATTGAGTTATATATATATGCCATACTGCCTTGAATTAATAGAAATGAAACTTGTTTGCTCTGAATAGTGTTTCTTTTTCATCATCTAATAAATAAGGAATTGTAAAGTGGCATTCATTTCCATTTAGAGTACTGTAAGTGTTTTCAATGTTGCAGTTTTAAATAATCTTGTAGCACATTAGTGTTGATATTGGAATATTATGTCTTGAAGAGCATTGTTGTTGGTGATGCATGTAGGCCTCAAAAAGAGATATCTTTTGTGAAAGATATATACATATTTTTCTCTTCTGAGAGACAAAAAGGGTTCATAATGGAATATTGTTTTTAATATTATCTTTTGTTGTAAAATCTTTTTCCTCAGATGTGGAATGACATTTGTGTTTGTCAACAATGACAGAACGACCACAGCTATTGATATTCTGCACTCTGCTGTATCGGACAACTTTGATGACATCTTTAATTACGTTGACAACACTGTTTCAGTGAGTTCATCTTTTCCAGAATTATCTAATTGGTTGATCTGTGCATATTTCATGCATCTAACATACACATTATGATACAAAGCAAGTTTTCAAGAATTTCTTTCATAATTAAAGACAATAGGTATGTAGGTCTATCAGGTATTGATCTAAAACAAATTATGTCAGTTGTTACATGTATTTATTGTAGATGAAAACTCTATGCTGTTCAATAATTCATTCTTTGCTTGTCTACTTTGATAACATGGTAATATTAGGGTAAACTTGTCTGGGACCAATATACACATGCATAGATGGATGGATGGATAAATAGATCGCTGGATGGACAGATGGACAGACAGAAACATGGTAGGGCTGTTATAATTTAAAAAAGCATCTACTGAGTACCATTCAATCCTAATGATCGATTACCCTGGTACCAGATCAAATGAAAATTGTCTTAAACGTGTTCAAATCTGAACTTCTTTGTTCTCATCTGATGCTGGCACAAATGGCAAGCAAAGGTGTAATTTTTTGCAGTTGAAGTGCAAACAAAAGAACTGCTAATTTTTGAATTTATTCATGTCAAATATGAAGAAAAAACAACAGTTGACAAAATTCTAAAATGAAATAAATAGAACATGAATAATGCTAATGTCACTTGGTACAAAGTCCAACTATTCATCCCTATTGTTTGAAAAGGTTCTGAAATCCACCATCATTGTCTAGTAAATCATCATGGTCTAGTCATTGTAAATATAATCTGACTCCCTTTCCTTGGCCTAACTGTCATATGCGGATGCTTATTTAGAGACTGAGCTTGGGCTCAAGAAGTAACACTTTGACCATAGTTGTGAAATCTTTTAGAGGATGCAAATGAACCCATCAGTTATTCAGCAAGATCACAAAAACACTTTCTTGGTTACTTGCCATTGAGCAAATATCACACTCACAGCTTAATCAAAGGGTTGTCATGTCTAAAGAGAAACTGAGAAATTAAAGTCAAACATTTACTGGATGAGGCAGATGACTACTTGACACTAAACAAGTACATGTATTAAATCTGTGGAAAGATCAAAAAGATTCACAACTTGAAAACAATATGAGATCTGCCTTTACAAGACAAGGGGTTATGGGGCCACTTTCACAGGCAGAAAACTTGTATATGGTAAACGGGTACCCGGTGGTTCATTTAATTACCCAGGTTATTATAAATGGGTGGGTACCTGAATATCAATTGGCAGGTATAATAGAAAGATGGACAGACAGACAAACCTGCCATTGCTGTGAAAATATATTTTAAACACCTGTTTTCACAGGAGACTAAACAGATTGCAGACGATGATATAGCTTTCCTGATAGCAACATTATCAAGGGACCTTGACAGTAAGTATTGATGCCTTTGCCTTTTAATAGTGCCATTAGACACATATGAAGGTCTTGACTATTACAGTATCATTAGACTCTTATCAAGGCATTGCATCTCATAGTACCAGCAGACACTAACCAAGACTCTACTTTTTATAGAAGCATTAGACTCTTATCAAGGATCTGCATTCCATAGTATTATTACATGCTTAACAAAGCCCTGCTTTTCATACAAACATTAGACTTTTATCAAGACCATGCAGTTCATGGTATTAATACACTCTTACCAAGGCCCTGCTTTTCATAGAAACATTGGACTCTTACCAAGGCCATGCATTTCATGGTATTAATACACTCTTACCAAGGCCATGCATTTCAAAGCAGCATTAGACTCTTACCAAGGCTGTGCATTAATAGTATCATTAAACACTGTCCAAGGCCCTGCATTTCATTGTATCAGTAAACTATTATCAATGGATGTGTGTGTGTGTGTATATATATATATATATATATATATATATATATATATATATATATATATATATATATATATATATTATGAGTGGTATTGTCTCAATTATTACTCTGGATATATATATATATATATATATATATATATATATATATATATATATATATATATATATATATATAGTTTAATACAAATAATACTATCATACAGGTTAGATAATTTTTCATTTGTACTCTAGGGAGATTCAAACCCAGGTCTGCGAGTAAACAGCACCCATCACCTTGCCTGCTCACATGCGCCCATATTCCCTCATAACTAAGCACATATCATCAAAAAATCACGTTATTCAGTTGGTGTTATATGCACTTGTGTGTAGCAGACACAGTCACATGATGACCTAGTAATTAATTCTCATGTATCTACAGTCACATGATGACCTAGTAATTAATTCTCATGTATCTACAGTCACATGATGACCTAGTAATTAATTCTCTACAGTCATTCCGGGTTCCTGTCCCAATTATTCCTCTGGTCCTCAACATCAAGTATCAGATATCTGATTAAGATAAAATGGGTACCAAACAGTTTTTAAATACATATTTATTGAGACATATGCTAAACTGTTTACCACTACCTGTTCATTGTAACCTATCACTCAAAGTGTTCCTCATCAATAATTAGTTTACAGCTGATTGTACAGGAGAAATATTTTAAAGGTTGATCTAAATATTTCAGATATTGACTACCTTGTTGGAATTCCCATACGAGATGGTATAGATGCTGCAGTTAATTTGACTGGGGTGTTTGCCAGTGCTAATTCCTTGAACAACAGTAAGATATTTATGCACAAAATTTGCAGTGTTTTTATTTAACACGATTCAGTTGAATATCTGTCACATTATTATTCAAGTGCATAAAATGTAAGTTTCTGTTTTTTGTAACTTCATAAATATAGTCAGTATTAGACAAAGCATTATTCCAAGCTTACATGTGAACAACAACATGGTTAATTAATTTTTAGGCAACAACAAATGTGTGTCATATTGTATTTGTTTTGAAGTTAGAGGTGGAAGGTTGTCTTTTTGTTTAAAAAAATCATGCATAATTAATGTGAATTTTGTTTTTTTAATTTTTGTACCAGAGGGGAAAAAAGTGTTGGGGTCAGCAATAAGAAACAGGGATAAAAAAACATTTTTGGTGGCCTTATTCAATCATGTGAAAAACAGAATGGTTAAACCAACCATTTTTGAGTCATGTAAACAATAGCATTGTTTAATTAACCATTATTAATAATTTTAAATATTAATGTTGATAAAATTAACTGCTATTCAATTATATAAACAATTACCTTGTTAACTTAACCATCATTCAGTCATGTAAACAATTATGTTATTACATTAACT
Organism: Sinohyriopsis cumingii; assembly: GCA_028554795.2. NCBI lineage: Eukaryota > Metazoa > Mollusca > Bivalvia > Unionida > Unionidae > Sinohyriopsis > Sinohyriopsis cumingii. The sequence continues at coordinate 75,560,441 of CM068830.1, forward strand.
GTTATTCAGTCATGTGAACAATAATGTTGTTTCATTAACCATTATTTAGTCATATGAATAATTACATTTGTTATATTAACAATCATTCACTCTTGGCAGCATGGACATTATATGAATGAGACAATATAAAAAGTGGGGTGGGGGCTCAATATTCTGAGATAATTTTTCATAAAAACAAATTTAATACATCTCTCATCCAAGGACTTCACTTATATAGTGATGTAAGCAATAGAGAAGGATCAAGAATTTGTTGGACGTTTTAAGAGGAATTTCTTAAACCTTGCACAAATGCAGTTGTTATATACCTTTGTGTATAATAGACTGATAGAATTGGATACAATGTAAAATGTAAATGTCATGGCTAGATCATACATCCCATTTTGAAGAAGTAACTTCATGAAGATACAGTCTAGGCGTATTTATTATGCATCTGTTTCTCCATCAAAAACCATTATATGATGACACTAATTGGAAAAAGTTCTTGTAAATTGCTTCCATTTATCTGACACTGTAGTGGCAATAATTTGTAGGTGTTCAGTGAGATGGGACCATATATTTCACCCAGTGGACACTGGTTTTTGATGGAATTTCTCAAAGTTAGAACTGCAAAAGTATGATCTGATCCAAGTGTGTGAATTTAGATTCTCGCATAATGAGTTCAATTCCATTAGATTTGTGCAATCTTCTGATGTCAGAATTCGCTCAACATTTTAAGTGCATGTATCACTTGATTAAATTCTTTATCTTTTAAACAATATTTTTTGTAATTTAAAAATGATTGATCTTGTAATTGAAATTTTGAAAATACTGATAAGACACTTCTTGCTGAGTTGAAATATATATCAGACCATGATGAGAGAGAAGTTTTAAACCTGATCAATGGTAAAGCGAAATGATTCAAAGCCCAACAAAGTGCATCACTCCTTCATTATAATACTATCAATGGATATATAGAACAAACTGCCTTATATTTAATATAATACATTACTCCCTCATTATAATGCTATCCATGGGAGGCATATAGCATAATGCCTCTTATTCAATATAATACATTACTCCCTCATTATAATGCTACCCATGGGAGGCACAGAACATACTACATTATATTCAATAAAATACACCATTCCATTGTTATAATGTTGTTTATGGGAGGCATAGATCAAACTGCCTTATATTTAATATAATGCATGACTCCTTCATTGTAATGCTGTCCATGGGAAGCAAATACCATACTGCCTTATGCTCAATATAATGCATCATGTTCTCATTATAATGCTGTCCATGGAAGTCATAAAAACATACTGCCTGATATTCAGTATAATGTAACACTTCCTCATTGTAATATTGTTAATTGGTGCCATCTAGTCTACCACCTTACTTATTTTCACTTATATCTACAGTTCTAACAGCTGCATCACAGGCCCTGAGAAATGTGAATGACAGCCTGACTTACTTGAAAACCAATATATCAACCCTGGAAACTGTTTTAAATACCACAAAAAATGAAATTGATTCCACACTATCGAACTGTACAAGTGCAGGTCAATGTGCTAACGGTAATGAACCCAGTACTAGTGGCATGACACTTGGGATCAATTCAAACAGTGTGAGTTTGCTAAGAGACTATTTACCATCTTTCTCTTGCCTTCTCTATCTGTATAATAGTTTAAATTAACTAGCTTTGTTTTCTTTCCTTTTTCCTATAACATATATGTTGATGAATGTAAAATAACTGTATAAGTTTTAAATGAGATGAAAGATGGGTGTTCATATTTATTTATTCACACACACACACACACACACACATATATATATATATATATATATATATATATATATATATATATATATATATATATATATATATATATATGGAGAAACAGTCAATCAATGTTGAGTATGCCTGACTCAAGGTCAGTAGGTTGCATCTCAGTTTTTCAAACTGCCCATATTGCTGGACAGTCCGTCTGTCATTGTGCAGGTCACTTGACTCTCATTGCCCAAACATTAAAAAGTCTTTCATGTGCTGATATACCATTAAGCATCAATCACTTCATTAGTAGGTCATAAAGGTATAACTTATTGAAATTATTAGTAATAAATTAGTCCTGCACTTTTTTGAATTAGAGACATTTCAGGAACATTATGCTGATTTTAATATATGTCTGCATCTTCTGATTTGTTTTTGCAAAGCAAACACCTTATTCACCACTTATTATTCTGAACGCATAAAACTTTTGTCTTGATCAAAACCTATTATCAAGAATCAGACAGGGACAAAGGTTTTATCTATGTAAAATTAATGACAGTGAAGAATAAATTAAATATTGATGACTTCATGATCACAAGCTTTGAAATTATGCAGATATGTAAGATAACTAATATAATTAATTTAGATTTTTTTAATGTCATAATTTAGTCATCTTTATCAATACTATTATTATTATTATTATTATTATTATTATTGTTACTATTAACATTATTACCATCCAGTTTCCAAACATCTCGACACAGCTTCAGGACCTAGAGAATGCCAAAGATGCAAATTTGACAAAGCAGATTGGTGATGTAAGTCTCTATCTGTTTGTCTGTCTGTCTGTCTGCATGTATGTATATCTGTCTGTCTGCATCTATGTATGTATGTATGTATGTATGTATGTATGTATGTATGTATGTATGTATGTCTACAGATAGATCAGTGAATGGATAGATGCATGTAAGCAGATGTAAATTGCCTGGATGGATGTAGTCATGATTGTATTAATTTTATCTGGATGATTTTGTCCTTCCCTGTATCAAAATATTAAGTACTGTCCTTAGTCACCTAATTATTACTCTGTTAAATATCAAAAACCATCTGTTTGATTAAACAGAGGATATTTGCTTGAAATGAGTGAATAATGGATATATTTAACTGAGTACATTTTTCACCCACAAGATGAAGCATATCTTTTATTCACTTGTAGGAAGCAAATTTAATTTCTATTTTAAGCTCAAGTGTATTGGTGAGCAAACTGTACTGTATAACAGATTTAGGTAACAAATTTCTTACTGGACCCCGCACGACGTCAGCATTTTATTGTTTATGCTTTATCACACAGAAAAAAGAAACAGTAACATAATTCTCCTTTCCAATTCAAAGCAAAATAGCACACATTAGGAAAAGAATAATAATTTGCACATTGTTGTATTTGAACTTGAGTTGTCCTTAATGAGAGACAGCCATATTTACTGCTTGGATGAGTAAGCATCTTAGAATGACTTCAGATTTCATAGTTATAATGTTATCTGTGTCCCTTGAATGCCAAAATTAATTCTCTCAGATTAATCAGTAACTCAGAACCTAGCAGAAATAACTTGTATTACCAACTTTAAGTTCTTTCTTTGCTCAAAAAATGCTTAAAGTGATTAAATATTGTATAGTTATGCTGACACATACAAGTATTTTTAAAGCATATATATATTGATCATGTACCTCATATACCCTGATCACATAAAAAACATGAAACTGATTTGAAGATATGCTTTTGGTAATATTTGAAATTCACAGTGTAAGTTAATTTTTCCTGTATGAACAACTGCAAAATGAATAGTAAATATCTATACAAAACAAAAGTCCCTGGGGTAAGAAATTCTATTGTGTCAGTTTGACATCACAAAAAAATGCAGTGTCAAATCAGTTTGATCACAAAGAGCTGTGCATACTACTTGGCTTTTACAAATAATGAAATACCCATTTTTATGATAGCTATGGAATGAAAAATTTAGTTTTCTTTTAAATGTACAGTGCGATCTCCATCATAACGCACCCCGCGATGATGCGAATTCGGATATAATGCAGTCGTGGTGTAGCTCCCAAAATTTTGTAATTTCATTCACACTTGAAAAATTATTATTTGTTCAAAGCATGTGAAATTGTGTATAAAAAATTTATTATCATTTTGGGGAAGAGATCGCATATGAATTTGAGTATTATATGATCATAGTGTAAATCCTGAAATTTTAAATACATATACGTGTATTTTTCTCATACAGGGAAAAATATTTTTTCTTAAGTACAAGAAATATTGTGTAAAACATTTATTTTCATTTTGGGGAAAAGTTCATGTATGAATTTTAATATGATACAATTATGGCATAGCTTCTGAAATTTAAAAATTTCACCAGGTTCTTGAAGTGGTATGCCAGAATAAACATTATCGGAAATGTTACTTATTAATGATCCATGAGTAAAGCCAAAAAGTCGTCTTTGTGATTGTTTTCAATTAATTCTCTATACAATCATTGCTCAAACAATAGCCGATATGTGTTTCTTCTTTAACTGCAAACACAACCAAGTAGCACACAGTGTGGTGGCTGATACAAGATCCTCACAATTTATAAACATGAAAAAACGAAAGCTGCAAACATATTTACTGGGCTTGGCGGTGTTATTAAATGCAATCAGTTGAACAGTAAATAATGTCCACTTTATTAGCTGGAAATTGAAAGAGTATGAAATTGTATGTGCATTCAGCTTAATTCTTTTTTATAAAAGTGATTCATGACCATTGCAGGCCTACTGCACTTAGTTCTTGGGTTTAACATGTGTATGGTGTTTGCGAATGAATCATTATTAATTTCCTTAATTAAAAAAAAAAATAGTTTACCATTATGGAAAAGCAAGTTCACAAACACAAGTCATTCTCTGCACTTTGTGCAATGATTAGTATAGTAGTTTTCACATGTTTCCTTCAATATTCACAAAATCTGAAGTAAAGGTTATATGCTGTAGTTTTCCAAACAAATAGGCATACAAGTGTTAATCATTGGAAATTTGCAATAGATAAATGTACACGGAAATGCATATGAGAAAATTTTAGCAGTATGAAATTTGTACAGACACCATTCATATATCCTGGAACATAATGAACCATACAAGTGCTTCGTCTTTCTTAACCTAATTTTGCCGTTAATTTTTCCCATCGAATTCAGACACATAATGATCTGTGCCAAAATTATTAAATAGTTTAAATATGTATGCAATTTTTGCAATGGATGCGATCCAACTTTTTTGGACCTGAATTATCACGTTATAGTGGGGTTCCACTGTATACAAATGCCATATTTAGAATACAATCCTGTTGCATATTATTTTCTTCAAATTTTAAAAAAGCACTGTTTCCAATTTATTTTTACAGTTGGAAAATATGTTTGTGACCATCCCAGAGAAGGTAAAGAATGATTCAGCATCAGCTGTACAAGGTGTGTATTACATGATATGTTCTCACTGAATTATTATATTTAATTGGAAAAATCTAACTTTTACATAATATCACTTTTACTTTATGCAACAAAATCTATACAGTACATGCAGTACAAGAAATTGGTTATGTTACAAATGTTCATACAGTACATGCAGTGCAAGAAATTAGTTATGTTACAATGTTCATACAGTACATGCAGTGCAAGAAATTAGTTATGTTACAATGTTCATACAGTACATGAAGTACATGAAATTAGTTATGTTACAATGTTCATACAGTACATGCAGTACAAGAAATTAGTTATGTTACAATGTTGATACAAGCAGTACAAGAAATTAGTTGTATTTGTTACAATTTATACAATACCCAATGTAATACTTTATGTGTCTTAATAAGCATAGATATCATTTGGACCAAAATTCACATTAAATGCCTCCTTTTAGCACATGTCTTTATTGCAGTATATCATAATCAATGGAATGAAATAGCTGCTATATCCTGCATACAAAATCACACTTTGTATGGCAATCTTACAATCATGCCTGCCTGATTTCCTATTACCAATTAACTTTGTATGGCAATCTTACAATCATGCATGCCTGATTTCCTATTGCCAATTAACTTTGTAGGTTAAATCAGAGCAACCTAAGAATCTTATATGTATTGTATTTAGTGCAACAAGAGACATATATAATATGTGTTTGTGTGTGTGCATGTGTGTGTGTGTGTGTGTGTGTGTGTGTGTGTGTGCACATGTCTCTGGCACAATAATAAGGCTGTACTACTGTACTAGAGACATATGAAACATGTTATGTATGTCTTTCACAATGTCACTCTAGAACCATTAATAGCTACAAACATCTTGACATTGTGACTACAGCCAGAACCATTAATGTTTACAAAAAACATGACAGTGTCCCCTCTGCCAGAACCATTAATATCTGCAAACATCATGACATTGTCCCTTCAGCCAGAACCATTTATGTTTACAAACATCATGACATTGTGAATTAGAACCATTAATGTCTACAAACATCATGAATTTGTCCCTTCTGCCAGAACCATTAATGTCTACAAATATCATGAGATGTCCCCACAGCCATAACTATCAATGTCTACAAACATCATGACATTGTCCCTTCTGCCAGAACCATAAATGTCCACAAAGAATATGACATTGTCCATTCTGCCAGAACCATTAATGTCTACAAACATCATGACACCTATTTAGAACAGAAAAACATAAACAGGATAATAACTGGAAAAACTAAACTAGCAAGCAGTTTTGGAAGGTTTATAGGACCAAAACCAGCAACCATTAACTGCTTTAACTGCCACACCAATGAAAATCTACACCACATATTCAATATATGCCCAAAATATCAACCGGCTAGGAAAATATTTATCAAAAACGAAAAAGAGATTGGATCACCACACATATACCCAGAGTTACTTATGGACTCTAATAAAAATAAACAATCAGCATATAAAAATATAAATAAATTCATAGACTCAGAAGGACTTAGGAACAAAATATAGTTACTATCCCCACAAAACCAAAAGACCCAGTAACTATCTAAATAAATTTAAAAGCCCCCACATAAAAACCCATAACATATCATTCAATGTTTTAAAAATATGAATAAATAATTCACTTACGAAACACCTATCAAAAACTAAGGAAACCGCAAAATTGGATGTCCTAGATGTCCTTAACGAACTGAGTAATCAGCTAGGACTCCGGTCCTAGATGTCCTTAACAAACTGTGTAATCGGCTAGGACTCTGGTCTCTTGCTAAATAAATAACATTCAATCTCTAAAAACATTAATAAATAAATAACTTAAAGAGGCAATATCTAAAAACTTATAAATAACATAATGTAGGAAGCACACCCTAAACACCTTGACTAGTAATACCATAATAACCTTGAAAATCTCTTTTCATACATGATTTCTACTAACAACCTCTATAAACAGCATAGAACACACACCCTTTTTAGAACATTTTGAAGAAAAAAAAGAAAGAAAGAAAACAACGCAAGAAACACCAGGCAAATGCAACAAGAAACCAGGACCATTCCTGAGCTCTCCTTCCCACTAATGACTGCCAAGCATTCAACTGTAAGAGACTTTTATGGACCCACAGACTGAGGCCAAACTATCAGGGTTCCTTGAACCCATAAAAGCCTGGGGGAGGTGGCACCATTCCCTTTCCCAGGAACAACTAATAGGCTGTGGTGCAGTGAGAAAAAAGTGGCACATGCACAATTGTGCGGGCGCCACTATAGTTCAGCTCATCAACAAAATAACACTGTCCCTACAGCCAGAACCATTAATGTCTACAAACATCATGACATTGTCCCTTCTGCCAGAACCATTAATGTCTACAAACATCATGACATTGTCCCTTCTGCCAGAACCAGTAATGTCTATAAACATCATGACATTGTCCCTACAGTCAGAACCATTAATGTCTACAAACATAATGACATTGTCCCTTCTGTTAGAACCATTAATGTCTAAAAACATCATGCCATTGTCCCTACAGCTAGAACCATTAATGTCTACAAACATAATAACACTGTCCCTTCTGCCAGAAGCAGCAATGTCTATAAACATCATGGCATTGTCCCTACAGTAAGAACCATGAATGTCTACAAACATGATGACATTGTCCCTTCTGTTAGAACCATTAATGTCTAAAAACATCATGCCCATGTCCCTTCTGCCAGAACCATTAATGTCTACAAACATCATGACATTGTCCCTTCTGCCAGAATCATTAATGTCTACAAACATCATGACATTGTCCCTTCTGCCAGAATCATTAATGTCGACAAACATCTTGACATTGCTCCTACAGTCAGAACCATTAATGTCCACAAACTTCATAACATTGTCCCTTCTGCCAGAACCACTGATGTCTACAAACATGACATTGTACCTTCTGCTAGAACCATTAATGTCTACAAACATAATGACATTGTCCCTTCTGTTAGAACCATTAATGTCTAAAAACATCATGCCATTGTCTCTACAGCTAGAACCATTAATGTTTACAAACATAATGGCATTGTCCCTTCTGCCAGAACCATTAATGTCTACAAACATCATACCATTGTCCCTTCTGCCAGAACCATTAATGTCTACGAACATAATGACATTGTCCTTTCTGTTAGAACCATTAATGTCTAAAAACATCATGCCATTGTCCCTACAGCTAGGACCATTAATGTCTACAAACATCATGACATTGTCCCTTCTGCCAGAACCATTATTGCCTCAAACATAATGACATTGTCCTTTCAGTTAGAACCATTAATGTCTAAAAACATCATGCCATTGTCCCTACAGCTAGGACCATTAATCTCTACAAACATCATGACATTGTCACTTCTGCCAGAACCAATAATGTCTACAAACATCATGACATTGTCCCTTCTGCCAGAATCATTAATGTCTACAAACATCTTGACATTGCCCCTACAGTCAGAACCATTAATGTCTACAAACATCTTGACATTGCCCCTACAGTCAGAACCATAAATATCCACAAACATAATAACACTGTCCCTTCTGCCAGAACCATTAATGTCTACAAACATGACATTGTACCTTCTGCCAGAATCATTAATGTCTATAAACATCATGATATTGTCCCTACAGTAAGAACCATTAATGTCTACAAACATCATGACATTGCCCCTACAGTCAGAACCATTAATGTTTATAAATATCATGGCATTGTCCCTACAGTAAGAACCATTAATGTCTACAAACATAATGACATTGTCCCTTCTGTTAGAACCATTAATGTCTAAAAACATCATGCCATTGTCCCTTCTGCCAGAACCATTAAAGTCTACAAACATCTTGACATTGCCCCTACAGTCAGAACCATTAATGTCTACAAACATCATGACATTGTCCCTTCTGCCAGAACCATTAATGTCTACAAACATCTTGACATTGCCTTTACAGTCAGAACCATTAATGTCTACAAACATCATGACATTGTCCCTTCTGCCAGAACCATTAATGTCTACAAACATCATGACATTGCCCCTACAGTCAGAACCATTAATGTTTATAAATATCATGGCATTGTCCCTACAGTAAGAACCATTAATGTCTACAAACATAATGACATTGTCCCTTCTGTTAGAACCATTAATGTCTAAAAACATCATGCCATTGTCCCTTCTGCCAGAACCATTAAAGTCTACAAACATCTTGACATTGCCCCTACAGTCAGAACCATTAATGTCTACAAACATCATGACATTGTCCCTTCTGCCAGAACCATTAATGTCTACAAACATCTTGATATTGCCTTTACAGTCAGAACCATTAATGTCTACAAACATCATGACATTGTCCCTTCTGCCAGAACCATTAATGTCTACAAACATCTTGACATTGCCCCTACAGTCAGAACCATTAATGTCTACAAACATCATGACATTGTCCCTTCTGCCAGAACCATTAATGTCTACAAACATCATAACATTGTCCTTTCTGTTAGAACCATTAATGTCTAAAAACATCATGCCATTTTCCCTACAGTTAGAACCATTAATGTCTACAAACATCATGGCATTGTCCCTTCTGTCAGAACCATTAATGTTTACAAACATCATGCCATTGTCCCTTCTGCCAGAACCATTAATGTTTACAAACATCATGACATTGTCCCTTCTGCCAGAATTATTAATGTCTACAAACATCTTGACATTGCCCCTACAGTCAGAACCATTAATGTCTACAAACATCATAACATTGTCCCTTCTGCTAGAACCAATAATGTTTACAAACATCATGACATTGTCCCTACAGTCAGAACCATTAATGTCTACAAACATCTTGACATTGCCCCTACAGTCAGAACCAATAATGTCTACAAACATCATGACATTGTCCCTACAGTCAGAACCAATAATGTCTACAAACATCTTGACATTGCCCCTACAGTCAGAACCAATAATGTCTACAAACATCATGACATTGTCCCTATGGCCAGAACTATAAATGTCTACAAACGTGACATTGTCCTTCAGCCAAAACCATTAATGCCTACAAACATCATGACACTGTGAATTCTGTCAGAACCATTAATGTCTACAAACATCATGACATTGCCGCTTCTACCAGAACCATTAATGTCTCCAAATGTCATGACATTGTACCTACAGCCAGAAATTTTAATGTATACAAACATCATGACATTGTCCCTACAGCCAGAAATTTTAATGTGTACAAACATCATGACATTGTCCCTTCAACCAGAAGGAGATTTTCCCTACCATTATAACTTTTTATGGGCATAAATGACAAATGAATCTTGAACAGGTTCATTATGAATAAATCTCATTTAATGGTCCAATTAAAAAATTTTCAAACATGCTACAGAAGGCATACATACAGATAAAACCTGTTATAATGGGACTCTCAGGTTCCAAAGAATAACATCGTGATATAAGTGGGATCGCATTAATACAGTTTTTAAAAAACTTCCCCATAAAATATGTGCATTAAAAGTTTGATGTCATCAGTTTTTATTGACCTCTTGATCATTTATATAGTGTTTGTTTTGTTCACCGGGTTTCATCAGACATCAAAATGTACTTTTGTTTTTAATTGTATCCATTGATATGCAAACTCCGGTTGATGATAGTTTAACCTAATTTACAATTTTCTTACTTGCAGGCTTGAAAAATTCACTTAACCAAACCAAAGGGTCAATCAAGTCACTAATTGATATGGTAGAGAACCTACAAAAGACTGTAAGTTAAGTGGCTCAGGAGAAATAATACTGTCATTTACAGCAACATTGTATTTTGGTGAATTCGACCATATATATATATATATATATATATATATATATATATATATATATATATATATATATATATATATATGTGTGTGTGTGTGTGTGTGTGTGCATATATATATATATATATATATATATATATATATATATATATATTGCCAATAAAAGTTTGACTAAAACCTTATGAAGTAATTCAGTTATTTTCCCCAGGGAGGTATCTTGATTTGGTCTTGTCTGTCCATTCTGAATAAAACATGTTAGCAAGTTTGTACAAAAGCCACTAAATGTAGGTAGATGGAATTGGCCTATAATATTTGTCTGTTTTTGTATTTGTTTGTAGATTCAAACCATTATATAACTTTTTAACAATCTTTAACACATTTATGTTCTTGTTGGACATTGAGATTGTTTTGGAATGAAAACCTTTGTAAGCACAATTAATCAATATTGCTTAAGCTAGACAAATCAAATGTGGTATGCTTATTTCTATGCATTTACTGATGGCTTGATTCCTTTCTCATTCAGTTATAATTGAAGTGTTTCAAATTGTCCTATATTTGTGAAGTTTTTGAATTTCAGTTGTTTGGTCTGTGTGTCTGCTTTAGAAACAGATCTAGTTGCCCAAAGCATCCACTTAACTCCAAAATTTCAAAGATGGTTCTCCCACCAGTGCAGCTCTGAATAAAAACAGCATCTTTTAGGATCAACCCTTCTGTCGAAATTAATTACAGAGTGTCTAAAGATTTGGTCTCATATTCTCTAAATGCTTGGAGCCAGAAACTGAAGTTCAATATAAAACCCAAAATTAGACATTATACTTACAGTATACTATATAGTAATTAATATCATGCCATCTAGTAAAGGAACTCAAGTTTAAAAAAATCTGAGTGTGCTGTGATTTTCACTTGATTTTATTTAACATTTTAGACTCTCAAAGATTTTCTGACTTTAGGTTTCAGCTTGATTTTATTGCTCCATAATGTTTTGAGAATATGATTCCTGGTCTTATATTAATGTGATCACATTCTACATGTATATCATCATTTATCAGCACATGAAAGGTCTAGTCTTTCATGCCAGGTGGTCATCCAAATGTGACCTTGTATGGCAGATGGTGTTCAAAAATGTGATTTATCATGGCAGGTTGTATTCCAAAATGTGACCTTGTATGGCAGATGGTGCTCTAAAATGTGATTTATCATGGCAGGTGGTCTTCCAAGATGTGACCTTGTATGGCAGATGGTGTTCCAAAATGTGATGTTTCATGCCAGGTGGTCTTCCAAAATGTGACCTTGTATGGCAGATGGTGTTCCAAAATGTGATTTGTTATGCCAGGTGGTCTTCCAAAATGTGACCTTGTATGGCAGATGGTGTTCCAAAATGTGATTTGTTATGCCAGGTGGTCTTCCAAAATGTGACCTTGTATGGCAGATAGTGTTCCAAAATGTGATGGTTTATGCCAGGTGGTATACCAAAATGTGTCCTTGCATGGTAGATGGTGTTCCAAAATGTGATCTTTCATTCCAGGTGGTCTTTCAAAATGTAGTCTTTTAATCATGTTTTACAGTACTGGATAAATGGGTGTATGTAATGAATAAAATGGAGTATTTCTTCATATCTGTATATTTTTATAGTTGAGTATAAAATTGTTACTACAAAGATATAAGCATAATACCTAAGCATAACATATAACATTATTTAAAACTTATTAATTATATTATTAATATATGGGATACCTATCGATGATGGACACATTTTTTTTCATTGACTGTCCTGTGTATCCATACTTTATGCCATAGACTGTAACAATGTAGGATTTTATTAGATTGTAGTTTACACAGAAGGTGGCAGTGTAACTTAAAACTATAACTTTTTTGATTGTGAATGTTAGGATCTCTCTTAGTAACGTTTGGTCATATTTCATAGTAATTGTGGCATATGTATTGATGACATATGTCCAAGCATCCATCTGTCTGTTCACTGATAAAGTCCATATTGAGGTTAAAGTTTCATGATTGAATCTGTATTAAAACACTTAAGGGACCATTCAATTATGTGTTTATGAACAGGTGCTCCTGCCTAAAGGCTATAGTTTTTTGTAAAATAGGAGAAAGGATTAATAAATATGGTCCTTTATATGGTAATTTTGCTGAGACAGGTCATTTTTACATAAATGCGTTTACCTAATAATGACAGGTGATATTTGACAAATTATTTTCTATCTAACAATAATAGGTCATTTTTTGACAGAAATGTATTTTTCTAACAGTGACAGGTCATATTTGACATAAATACGTTTGAAATGACATACCGTATATACTCACATATAACCACGTTTGTGTCTAAACAGACCCCCAAATTGAACAAGTATAAACACTAAAAAATTGAATGACCCGCATATAAGCTGACCCCCCACTTCAAGACATCTCAAGATGCACAAGGAAAGTTCTAAATGCATTTATTTAGGCAAACTTTTATTTTTTAAAAATGCACATATACTTATCTAGAGGTTGGCATGCATGATTATTAAAAAGGAATGATATAAACTGGTTTGAAAAATAATTTATTTAATTTTCTGTTTTCTTATTGTTTCTGCCTAATTTAGATTTGTCTAATTTGATCAAACAATGACAAGAATTTAGCAATCGTGAGTTCTGAAGCAACACCTCTCCCTTTTGACTCGATTGTTTGTTTATGTGTTGTTGCATTGGACATTTATATCAGTGCATGAGTAATTATGTGTTTACTTTGCTATGAAATTGTAAATACATAACTCATTAAAATTTAATCCCAGTATGACAACACCATGAACAACAATACAATTTGATTCAACGCTCACTATTAGGCTGCTGAACGTATTTACAAAATCATTAATGGCACCACAGCTTGTACATTGTAGGTTTGATTATGCGCTGAATTGAGTACATCCCTTGGAGTTGAATCATGGGCACCATTGTGCTAAACTTTAATGATATCTCCAAAATACAATAATGAAGTTTCAGAAATAATGCTCTGAATATTATGCTAATACCGTAAAAGCTGAGTTGTAGTTTGCTTTGATTTAAGTGACCTTACACCATACATGTCATCTTTAACGCTGGGAGGAAAAAACAATCTCTTTATTTCGGGGGTGCTCCACGCCTACCTTCCAATTTCATATCTTCTGATTTTTGAAGAGAACTCCCGATGATTACATTATGTCTTTGATTTTCATTTCTTCTAAATAAGAAAAGCCCTACATGTTCTGTTGCATCACCAGTGTATTATCGTTGTGACAAAATAATTATTCTACTAGAAAGAATTCACTTCTTCACTAAATAGAATGTTAAGTTACCAAACATTATTCACGTAAATTAATAATTTTGTTTTACCTCTACAACAATAAAAAAATTAAACAAATAAACCAGAACAAAAAAATTAGCCACAACAATAAAATTGTCCACAATTAATTTCGGTCCCAAGAATGATCACTATGAATGCTGTAACTCCATATGCTATAGCGCCATTCCCACAAAATAAATTAATTTTACACGAGTGAACACCTGGTATTTTTATACATGTACCATATATACCAATGTTAATTACCATCATTAAATGAAAAGAAGGAATGAAAATACATACCACGCAGCAAATGTGTCCTCAAAAAACTAATTCAGAATACCTGTTTTATAGTAAACAATACTAAATGCTTTATGAGTTGACAATAAGGGAACAAGGTCAGATATACAATGAGGGAAAAATACCATGAGACTGCCTATTTAGGTACCTTTAGTTCAACAAAAATTGGGAATCCTTTATTTGCCAATCAGTTGCTGGTGCTAGCATAATACACAATAGAGTAGAATGTGGTTTCTTTGAATTATGTTGTTGTTGTTGTTGTTGTAGGGTTTATTGCCATTTTGCAGCACAAGATAGGCTATACATTGCAGCCAGTATTAATGGTGGCAGAAGAACTCGGGAAAACCCCAGAAAAAACCACCGACCCACGAGAAGCTACAGGCAGGCTTTCTCACATACCCACATTGGCCGAACCTGAGACTTGAACCTATGCAGACAGAGGTGAGATGGCAGTGATCTGTAACAGTGAGCACTTTAGACCACTCACCATTTGGGGCCCCCCTCTTTGAATAATGATGGAAGACCAGTCATTTTCACAAAATAGTTGCATTGATAAGGATTAACTTTTAATTAGTCGCGTCGGCTTTCTTGCTTGTTGAAGACTAATCTTTAGCTATTGTGCCGTTTGACCACAGATGACCAAAATATGAAAATAGGGCATGTCCTGGGGGAAATTTGCCGACTATCAACATAGGAGATGCTGAAACATCAAGCTTTACAATTGTTTGAAAGTTATGATGTTTGTTCAGCCAAAACACAAAACTAAAATTGATTGATGTTGACCTTAGTTCATATACATGAGAATTTTAGCCTTTATTATTAGCACTCTTCATGAACATGTAACTTATGATGGTTATATGCTTTGTGCAATTAAACCTGCATACCTTTTTTAAAATATTACCTCCATTTATAGGATCGCTTATATCATTGAAAATGAGCAACTTGCGAGTGTGTGATTCAACGTAAATTAAACAGCTATTTCAGGCTAGCTGAAATGTTATCTGGAAGAATGCGATTAGGTCAAAGCAATGAATAAAGCAAAATCTACATCTGATATGTTTGGGAACAAATAAGGATTTAAGTGATGCTATGCACGCTTTGCACTGTGTAAGTACTGTACATTGTAGTTCAGCCTGGTCTCCAGGGTAAACTGAACAGGCACACAAATTATGAAGTCCGTATTTACCTTTATTTAATTTAGTATTGGAGAAATCAGAAAATATACACATGCAAAATAATAACAAAATCAATCATAGTACTTTATAACAGTTTAATAATTGTTGGGTCACCAAAAGTTACTTTTTGTACATGCCTATGTCTTAGGACATGGAAAAAATTATTGTTTCATGTCCCAAGACTTACAGCCATTAGAGTAGTCAACAAAAGGACCTAAAAACTGCCAAGTTTAGACATTAGCCTGCGGATAAGCCTACCACCCTTCTTATAAGCCTTTATATTTTCCTAATCTATATAGCTTATACCGGTATGTGAGCATATATGGTAAATGAATTCGATATAAATGTATTTGATGTCACATAAATGTTTTTGACATGACAAATTTGACATGACAAATGTGTTTGACATCACATTAATGTACTTGACATGACAAATGTACTTGACATGACATAAATGTGTTTGACATGACATAACATATTTGAAAATGTTCAAATCAACAGCTGGGTCGAAACATTTTACATAAATGTGTTTGACATTGTTAAGATCAATGACAGCAGGGTGGAAATCACAGTGTAAAAAAAAAGACATGGATAGTTGATACTGTAAAAATTTGTCAACATGAACCGTCCTTGGGTTCAATGTTAGTTAAGCTGCCCACCAATCTATCCAGAAATAAAAATTGATAGATAAGTTTAATTGAAAAATAATATTATTGTTTAAATTCAGCTATTATAAGATAAGTTCAGCCCTGCCAACTTTGAAAGATAAGTGTACTCAACCTTGAATCTAGATCAAGAGAGCATTAAAGTCCTACTGGTACACTTTGACACAGAAGGTGTGTAAAGTGTACTCAACCTTGTATCTAGATCAAGAGAGCATTAAAGTTCTACTGGTACACTTTGACACAGAAGGTGTGTAAAGTGTACTCAGTCTTGAATCAAGATCAAGAGAGCATTATAGTTCTACTGGTACACTTTGACACAGAAGGTGTGTAAAGTGTACTCAATCTTGAATCAAGATCAAGAGAGCATTATAGTTCTACTGGTACACTTTGATACAGAGGATATGTAAAGTGTACTCAACCTTGTATCTAGATCAAGAGAGCATTAAAGTTCTACTGGTATACTTTGATACAGAGGGTATGTAAAGTGTACTCAACCTTGTATCTAGATCAAGAGAGCATTATAGTTCTACTGGTACACTTTGATACAGAGGGTATGTAAAGTGTACTCAACCTTGTATCTAGATCAAGAGAGCATTAAAGTTCTACTGGTACACATTGACACAGAGGGTATGTAAAGTGTACTCAACCTTGTATCTAGATCAAGAGAGCATTAAAGTTCTACTGGTACACTTTGATACAGAGGGTATGTAAAGTATATTGCAATTTTATAACTTATAAAGGGTATGTAAAGTGTATTGTTAGTGGTACTATTGATATAGAGGGTATATAAACCATATTCCTGGTGGCACACCATGATCAAGAGAGCAGTTAAAAGTTCTGGTGGTAAAACCTTGATCTTGAAGGCTTATGTATAGTGTATTCCTGGTGGTCTGTATAAATCAAGATGACGTGTGTAGTGTAATTTTAGTGGTACTCCTTGATCAAAAAGGCATGTAAAGTGTACTTTATGATGGTGTTACACATTAATCAAGAAGGCATGTAAAGTGTACTTTATGATGGTGTTACACCTTAATCAAGAAGGCATGCAAAGTGTACTTATTGATGGTGGTAAACCTTAATCAAGAAGGCATGCAAAGTGTACTTTATGATAGTGTTACACATTAATCAAGAAGGCATGTAAAGTGTACTTTATGATAGTGTTACACATTAATCAAGAAGGCATGTAAAGTGTACTTTATGATAGTGTTACACATTAATCAAGAAGGCATGCAAAGTGTACTTTATGATAGTGTTACACATTAATCAAGAAGGCATGCAAAGTGTACTTTATGATAGTGTTACACATTAATCAAGAAGGCATGCAAAGTGTACTTTATGATAGTGTTACACATTAATCAAGAAGGCATGTAAAGTGTACTTATTGATGGTGGTAAACCTTAATCAAGAAGGCATGCAAAGTGTACTTTATGATAGTGTTACACATTAATCAAGAAGGCATGCAAAGTGTACTTTATGATAGTGTTACACATTAATCAAGAAGGCATGCAAAGTGTACTTTATGATAGTGTTACACATTAATCAAGAAGGCATGCAAAGTGTACTTTATGATGGTGTTACACCTTAATCAAGAAGGCATGCAAAGTGTACTTATTGATGGTGGTAAACCTTGATCAAAAAGGCATGTAAAGTGTACTTTATGATGGTGTTACACCTTAATCAAGAAGGCATGCAAGGTGTACTTTATGATGGTGTTACACCTTAATCAAGAAGGCATGCAAGGTGTACTTTATGATGGTGTTACACCTTAATCAAGAAGGCATGCAAGGTGTACTTTATGATGGTGTTACACCTTAATCAAGAAGGCATGCAAAGTGTACTTATTGATGGTGGTAAACCTTAATCAAAAAGGCATGTAAAGTGTACTTTATGATGGTGTTACACCTTAATCAAGAAGGCATGCAAGGTGTACTTTATGATGGTGTTACACCTTAATCAAGAAGGCATGCAAGGTGTACTTTATGATGGTGTTACACCTTAATCAAGAAGGCATGCAAAGTGTACTTTATGATGGTGGTAAACCTTAATCAAGAAGACACGCAAAGTGTACTTTATGATAGTGTTACACATTAATCAAGAAGGCATGCAAAGTGTACTTTATGATGGTGTTACACCTTAATCAAGAAGACATGCAAAGTGTACTTTATGATGGTGTTACACCTTAATCAAGAAGGCATGCAAGGTGTACTTTATGATGGTGTTACACCTTAATCAAGAAGGCATGCAAAGTGTACTTTATGATGGTGGTAAACCTTAATCAAGAAGACACGCAAAGTGTACTTTATGATGGTGTTACACCTTAATCAAGAAGGCATGCAAGGTGTACTTTATGATGGTGTTACACCTTAATCAAGAAGGCATGCAAGGTGTACTTTATGATGGTGTTACACCTTAATCAAGAAGGCATGCAAAGTGTACTTATTGATGGTGGTAAACCTTGATCAAAAAGGCATGTAAAGTGTACTTTATGATGGTGTTACACCTTAATCAAGAAGGCATTCAAGGCGTACTTTATGATGGTGTTACACCTTAATCAAGAAGGCATGCAAGGTGTACTTTATGATGGTGTTACACCTTAATCAAGAAGGCATGCAAGGTGTACTTTATGATGGTGTTACACCTTAATCAAGAAGGCATGCAAGGTGTACTTTATGATGGTGTTACACCTTAATCAAGAAGGCATGCAAAGTGTACTTATTGATGGTGGTAAACCTTGATCAAAAAGGCATGTAAAGTGTACTTTATGATGGTGTTACACCTTAATCAAGAAGGCATGCAAGGTGTACTTTATG
Source organism: Sinohyriopsis cumingii (assembly GCA_028554795.2). NCBI lineage: Eukaryota > Metazoa > Mollusca > Bivalvia > Unionida > Unionidae > Sinohyriopsis > Sinohyriopsis cumingii. Next base: position 75,579,786 of record CM068830.1, read on the forward strand.
ATGGTGTTACACCTTAATCAAGAAGGCATGCAAGGTGTACTTTATGATGGTGTTACACCTTAATCAAGAAGGCATGCAAAGTGTACTTTATGATGGTGGTAAACCTTAATCAAGAAGACACGCAAAGTGTACTTTATGATAGTGTTACACATTAATCAAGAAGGCATGCAAAGTGTACTTTATGATGGTGTTACACCTTAATCAAGAAGGCATGCAAAGTGTACTTATTGATCGTGTTACACCTTAATCAAGAAGGCATGCAAGGTGTACTTTATGATGGTGTTACACCTTAATCAAGAAGGCATGCAAAGTGTACTTTATGATGGTGGTAAACCTTAATCAAGAAGACACGCAAAGTGTACTTTATGATGGTGTTACACCTTAATCAAGAAGGCATGCAAGGTGTACTTTATGATGGTGTTACACCTTAATCAAGAAGGCATGCAAGGTGTACTTTATGATGGTGTTACACCTTAATCAAGAAGGCATGCAAAGTGTACTTATTGATGGTGGTAAACCTTAATCAAAAAGGCATGTAAAGTGTACTTTATGATGGTGTTACACCTTAATCAAGAAGGCATGCAAGGTGTACTTTATGATGGTGTTACACCTTAATCAAGAAGACACGCAAAGTGTACTTTATGATGGTGTTACACCTTATTCAAGAAGGCATGCAAGGTGTACTTTATGATGGTGTTACACCTTAATCAAGAAGGCATGCAAGGTGTACTTTATGATGGTGTTACACCTTAATCAAGAAGGTATGCAAAGTGTACTTATTGATGGTGGTAAACCTTAATCAAAAAGGCATGCAAAGTGTACTTTATGATGGTGTTACACCTTAATCAAGAAGGCATGTAAAGTGTACTTTATGATGGTGTTACACCTTAATCAAGAAGGCATGCAAAGTGTACTTTATGATGGTGTTACACCTTAATCAAGAAGGCATGCAAAGTGTACTTTATGATGGTGGTAAACCTTAATCAAGAAGGCATGCAAGGTGTACTTTATGATGGTGGTAAACCTTAATCAAGAAGGCATGCAAAGTGTACTTTATGATGGTGGTAAACCTTAATCAAGAAGACACGCAAAGTGTACTTATGGTGGTGCACCTCAATCAAGAGTACTTCTCATATCATGAGGGAGTAGGTTGGCACCCCCTCCTAAAAATATTGTGAAACAACCACACTTTTTCCTAGAGTAATTTTCTTTTGAGTAATGGGCCACTCATTTAGTATGTATAAAAGTATCTGGTAAAGCTTGACCCCTCCCCCCTCCCTGCACACATGCATACTATTTTATAGACCCACCTGCGTACATACACTTGACGCACACCCCTCCCCATATTATTTTGAACGGCCTATATTTAATCCACACAGAAACCATAAAGGATTATTAATATTAATGTGTTTAATAAAAATGATAGTCCACCGATGTTGAACATCTGGCTGCATCAAAGAAATAAGCTGAGTACCTTTAAACAGTTTGTCTAGTGTCCCCTAAAATTCAAATGCTGACTGAACCCAGTCAAACAGGTTATGTATTAGACAAATTATTGTCAAGGTTTCACCCCACCTGTTTCCTATCCATACGTACATTATCAGTAGACCCCCCCCCATATGCAAGCACATGCATTTGGGTTACCTCCCCTCCCCAGTCCATGCATAATTACTAAATGGATGACCCCTAGGTTACAATTGTGCCCTTGAAACACTTACAATCCCTGACACCTACACTGGACATTCCACCACAAAGACCCCTTGCTTACTTGTTTATGACCTTTCCGAATTACACCTACCCAACAATATTTGCAAGGCTGGCCTTAGGTCGATCAGGCCACACATGCACAGTAATTTAAAAAAATATATCTATAGAGAGAAAGTAATTTAAAAATTTTAAAGCAAGGGAAGAATATTTTATGTTCAATATAATGTAAAACTTGATGAAAAGTTTATTTCCAAATGCCATGCTTACAGAGGACCCTGTGTGTAAATCCATGGGGCCCCACCAAAATTATCCAAATTTGGCCCCACCAAAATTATCCAGATTTGGCCCCACTTTTGTGAAGGCTGCTACTAGATATTTGTGAATCTGCCAATACTTCTGGTGTTTCACCTTCATGTAAAGCAATTTCCAGGTATTATATGTATCCACTGTGTTTTACAGAATATAATTACACTCATTTATATCATTTGTATATTAGACTCATTTATAGCATGTTTTTAAAATCTGGTGAGAAAATTTGTTACCTTGACTGTTTATTGTGTGTTGTATGCCATGCATCTGTAACTGAATTATATTCTGTTCTCAAGGTCTCAAGGGAGAAAAGTTCCCTTTAATTAAGTTCTGTCAATGTGTAACTTGGTTGTTTACAATTATTATTATTATTATTATTATTATTGCCAGCATTTTATCAAAGGACTTATTTTATAGTAATTAATCTGTATCCTCATATGAATATTCTATCATCATCATCATCATCAGTCTCTTGACCTAGTGTGGTCGTCGAGGTGCTGTGCTGCTGAACATCTGACCAGTTCCCGCCACTTGTCTTGATCATGTGCCAATGCCTGTGTCTCTGCAAAACTTTTCTTGGTCCATTCTGTGATGTTGTCAATCCACTTTTTCTGTCTATAGGTATTCACTATATTCTTTTTTTAATCTTCAGTTTAATGGCAGTGGTGGATCATTTGATATCAGAGCAATAAAAGACCTAATACTGAAGTACATTTCATTTGGCAAGGACTACAACAAGTACAGGTAATGTCCAACTTTAAAGATTGAAAATGCAATGCAACACAAGAATGACAGTATATCTACAGTGCCCCCTCATTATAATGCTATTCATGAGAGTTGTAGAGTGTACCACATTATATACTGACATCACCTCATAATGAATTACATGAGAGTAATATAGTATACCACTTTACAGTGACCTCACCTAATAATGAATTACATGAGAGTAATATAGTATACCACTTTACAGTGACCTCACCTCATAATGAATTACATGAGAGTAATATAATATACCACTTTACAGTGACCTCACCTTATAATGAATTACATGAGAGTAATATAGTATACCACTTTACAGTGACCTCACCTCATAATGAATTACATGAGAGTAATATAATATACCACTTTACAGTGATCTCACCTCATAATGAATTACATGAGAGTAATATAGTATACCACTTTACAGTGACCTCACCTCATAATGAATTACATGAGAGTCATATAATATACCACTTTACAGTGTTCTCACCTCATAATGAATTACATGAGAGTAATATAGTATACCACTTTATAGTGACCTCACCTAATAATGAATTACATGAGAGTAATATAATATACCACTTTACAGTGACCTCACCTAACAATGAATTACATGAGAGTCATATAATATACCACTTTACAGCGACCTCACCTAATAATGAATTACATGAGAGTAATATATACCACTTTTCAGTGATCTCACCTTATAATGAATTATATGAGAGTAATATATACCACTTTACAGTGATCTCACCTAATAATGCATTACATGAGAGTAATATACACCACTTTACAGTGATCTCACCTCATAATGAATTACATGAGAGTCATATAATATACCACTTTACAATGACCTCACCTAATAATGAATTACTTGAGAGTAATATAATATACCACTTTACAGTGATCTCACCTAATAATGAATTACATGAGAGTAATATAATATACCACTTTACAGTGATCTCACCTAATAATGAATTACATGAGAGTCATATAATATACCACTTTACAGTGATCTCACCTCATAATGAATTACATGAGAGTAATATAATATACCACTTTACAGTGATCTCACCTCATAATGAATTACATGAGAGTAATATAGTATACCACTTTACAATGACCTCACCTAATAATGAATTACATGAGAGTAATATAATATACCACTTTACAGTGATCTCACCTAATAATGAATTACATGAGAGTAATATAATATACCACTTTACAGTGATCTCACCTAATAATGAATTACATGAGAGTCATATAATATACCACTTTACAGTGATCTCACCTAATAATGAATTACATGAGAGTAATATAATATACCACTTTACAGTGATCTCACCTAATAATGAATTACATGAGAGTCATATAATATACCACTTTACAGTGATCTCACCTAATAATGAATTACATGAGAGTAATATAATATACCACTTTACAGTGACCTCACCTAATAATGCATTACATGAGAGTAATATATACCACTTTTCAGTGATCTCACCTTATAATGAATTATATGAGAGTAATATAATATACCACTTTACAGTGACCTCACCTTATAATGAATTACATGAGAGTAATATAATATACCACTTTACAGTGACCTCACCTAATAATGAATTACATGAGAGTAATATATACCACTTTTCAGTGATCTCACCTTATAATGAATTATATGAGAGTAATATAATATACCACTTTACAGTGACCTCACCTAATAATGAATTACATGAGAGTCATATAATATACCACTTTACAGTGATCTCACCTAATAATGAATTACATGAGAGTCATATAATATACCACTTTACAGTGATCTCACCTAATAATGAATTACATGAGAGTCATATAATATACCACTTTACAGTGACCTCACCTAATAATGAATTACATGAGAGTAATATACACCACTTTACAGTGATCTCACCTAATAATGATTTACATGAGAGTAATATAATATACCACTTTACAGTGATCTCACCTAATAATGAATTACATGAGAGTAATATATACCACTTTTCAGTGATCTCACCTTATAATGAATTATATGAGAGTAATATAATATACCACTTTACAGTGATCTCACCTCATAATGAATTACATGAGAGTAATATAGTATACCACTTTACAGTGACCTCACCTAATAATGAATTACATGAGAGTAATATAATATACCACTTTACAGTGATCTCACCTAATAATGAATTACATGAGAGTCATATAATATACCACTTTACAGTGACCTCACCTAATAATGAATTACAAGAGAGTAATATACACCACTTTACAGTGATCTCACCTCATAATGAATTACATGAGAGTAATATAATATACCACTTTACAGTGATCTCACCTAATAATGAATTACATGAGAGTAATATACACCACTTTACAGTGATCTCACCTTATAATGAATTATATGAGAGTAATATAATATACCACTTTACAGTGACCTCACCTAATAATGAATTACATGACAGTCATATAATATACCACTTTACAGTGATCTCACCTAATAATGAAGTACAAGATGCATATTGTTGTATTCATACATCAGAATAAAGTACATGGCCATACTTGCCCTTTAACAGGAAAAGTGTTGTAATGAAGGGCCTTTATAGTGATGGTGTGCTGAACTAGCCCAGTTCAAGTTAAGGTCAGTGAAAGAGACTACGTGGTCTAACATATTTTGCAAAGTTTCACAGATCAGCTTATATTTATTCAACAACCTTTCTTATTTCACCCTATTAAATTTACTGTATACAAGTCATGTATGAAATGGTTATTTACATGTACTTTCCATGGTCAGGTTGTTTGGTCTAAAAATCAGGATCAAGAAGACAGAGGTGCTGCATAAACCTACACCTGTATGTAAAGCCCTTCACAGAGCCTACCATATCAGTTAACCCTTGTTGCAGTGGACATGTTCATCTCAGCAACACACAATTAAAAAGAAGTCAATATTGATGATGAAATGAACACATTGCTTAAACAAGGATAGCCATTAATTGGCAGATGACGTGTAAATGTCAGGAAGTGCAAGGCATAAGTCTATAAACTAAATATATGCCTGTCAAACCTGGATGGTGTACAGATATCATGCCAGGAATTTGAAACATTTTCACGTGGGCTGCCGTAGTAAACTAATGAGGACTAGATGACAAGGACAAATTGATACTTGCAAATTGACATGTTGTTGTTCTTCTAGGGGTTTAACACCATTTTTCAGCACACAATAGGTTATACATGGCAGTCAGTATTAATGGTGGAGGTAGAACCTGGGAAATCCCTGGAAAGAACCACCGACCCTCGAGAAGCTACTGACAAGCTTTCTCACATAACCACATTGGCTGAATCCGAGACTCGAACCCACGCAGACAGAGATGAGATGGCAGTGATCAGTAACGGAGAGTGCTTTAGACCACTCGGCCACTCGGGGCCCACAATTGACATGTTTGACTGTAATTTAAGTGCGCAACATTTATAGTAATTACATGAAATCATGAAATCAATGACATAAGCATTTGGCAAAAGATTTTGTTCTATTTTCGTATTGATAGTTTTATTTAATATAATATTTTATTTTTGTTTCGCTTGTTCTCATCTTCAGATGGTATGGTGGGATTGGCCTGGGTTGTGCTATACTGCTGGTTATACTGCTGCAATTCCTGGGGCTTGTATCTGGGGTCTGTGGCACAGATTCTGCAACCCAACCCACAGAGAGAGGTTGTCTCTCCAACAGTGGAGGAAACATGTTTATGGCGTAAGTGTTGTTATTAACTTTCTCAGCACTGCTTAACCTGTACAAATTTTGTTCTTCAAGTTAAGTTAGGGTTTGATCTCACAAGCAAATTTTTAGCCCATTGTCATCTTCAGAGTCAGAATAAAATAATATCGTATAATTTGTTTTGAGTACCATTCAGAGTGGCCAATAACGCGTTGGTTTTTCAAGTTCAAACACAAAGCTAATGAAACATAGTTAATGTTCAATTTATCTTGTGTATAAAATGTAAACTATCTACAAGGGTTTTATGCCATGGAGTGAATTTAAATAGTGGAAAATTAATCAAATGGGTAAATTATTTGATAAGTACCAATAAACTTGCAGCATTTTAATTAAAGTTGCTCTTAACATCCCATTTACTGAAAAAGAAGAATTCAGGATGCTGTTTAACATTAAGATCACATTTTAGGACAATGTAACACTAGGATCACATTTAGGACACAGTAACATGAATGAGAATCACATTTATGTCAGTGTAACACTAGAATCACATTTAGGACACTATAACACTAGAATAACATTTAGGACACTGTAGCACTAGAATCATGTTTAGGACACTAACACTGGAATCACATTTAGGACACTGTAACACTAGGATCACATTTAGGATACTGTAACACTAGAATCACATTTAGGACACTGTAACACTAGGATCACATTTAGGACACCATAACACTAGAATCACATTTAGGACAATATAACACTAGAATAACTTTTAGGACACTGTAACACTAAGATCACATTTAGGACAATGTAACACTGAAATCACTTTTAGGACAATGTAACATTAGAATCACATTTGGGACAATGTAACACTAGAATCATATTTAGGACACCATAACACTAGATTCACCTTTAGGACAATGTGACACTAGAATCACATTTATGAAACCATAACACTAAGATCACATTTAGGATAAAGTAACACTAGAATCACATTTAGGACACCATCACATTAGAATCACATTTAGGACACTGTAACACTACAATCACATTTAGGACACTGTAACACTACAATCACATTTAGGACACTGTAACACTACAATCACATTTAGGATAACATAATACTTGAATCACATTTAGGATACCATAACACTAGAATCACATTTAGGATACCATAACACTAGAATCACATTTAGGATTCTGTAACACTAGAATCACATTTAGGATAACATAATACTTGAATCACATTTAGGATACCATAATACTAGAATCATATTTAGGATACCATAATACTAGAATGACATTTAGGACACTGTAACACTAAAATGACACTTAGGACACTGTAACACTAGAATGACATTTAGGATACCATAGTACTAGAATGACATTTAGGACACTGTAACACTAGAATGACATTTAGGACACTGTAACACTAGAATCACATTTAGGATAACATAATATTAGAATCACATTTAGGATACCATAACACTAGAATCACATTTAGGATACCATAGTACTAGAATGACATTTAGGACACTGTAACACTAGAATGACATTTAGGACACTGTAACACTAGAATCACATTTAGGATAACATAATATTAGAATCACATTTAGGATACCATAACACTAGAATCATTTATGAAACCATAACACTAAAATCACATTTAGGACAAAGTAACACTAGAATCACATTTAGGACACTGTAACACTAGAATCACATTTAGGATAACATAATACTTGAATCACATTTAGGATACCATAATACTAGAATCACATTTAGGATAACATAATATTAGAATCACATTTAGGATACCATAACACTAGAATCATTTATGAAACCATAACACTAAAATCACATTTAGGACAAAGTAACACTATAATCACATTTAGGATACCATAACACTAGAATCACATTTAGGATACCATAATACTAGAATCACATTTATGAAACCATAACACTAAAATCACATTTAGGACAAAGTAACACTAGAATCACATTTAGGACACTGTAACACTAGAATCACATTTAGGATAACATAATACTTGAATCACATTTAGGATACCATAACACTAGAATCACATTTAGGATTCTGTAACATTAGAATCACATTTAGGACACTGTAACACTAGAACTACATTTAAGGCACTGTAACACTAGAATCACATTTAGAATACCAAAACACTAGAATCACAATTAGGATACCATAATACTAGAATCACATTTAGGATACCATAACACTAGAATCACATTTAGGACACTGTAACACTAGAACTACATTTAAGACACTGTAACACTAGAATCACATTTAGGATACCAAAACACTTGAATCACAATTAGGATACCATAATACTAGAATCACATTTAGGATACCATAACACTTGAATCACATTTAGGAAAAAGTAACACTAGAATCACATTTAGGACAATGTAACGCTAGATTCACATTTAGGACACTGCAACACTGGAATCACATTTAGGATACCATGACACTAGAATCACATTTAGGACACTGTAACACTAGAACAACATTTTATACACTGTAACACTAGAGTCACATTTAGGACACTGAAACTCTAGAATCATATTTAGGGCACTGTAACACTAGGATCATATTTAGGACACTGTAACAATAGAATCACATTTAACTGACTTGTTGACATCATGATTCTTGCAGCACCGTAATCTATGACCTACTTGAACTGGCATGAGGGCATATAATGGATGACATAGAGCAAAATATATTGTATTTTTTAATTCAAAATCTGAAGAGATTCTTTGTATGCCTATGAAATTGTTGAAAGCAATACAAGGTTACCATGTTCTCACTCCAGATCAGTCGGATTCATCTTCATATTTTCTTGGCTTTTGATGTTGCTGACTACCCTGACCTTTATAGTGGGAGCTCCAGTAAAAAAGTTTATTTGTGAACCCATCAGCACCACAGACAATGTGAAAACAGTAAGTAATACTATTTTACCTTTCACTTCAGTGATAGCACCACCATAAGTAATAATATTTTACCTTTCATTTCCAAGATTATTGATAGTGCGGCATTAAATATATATATATATATATATATATATATATATATATATATATATATATATATATAATCCCCAGTTCTAATAAAGTGACTGAAGATGACCCGAGATAATTTTGACATTATATACTTCATGTTAATAGCAGAATTAAAAAAGATCCAAATATAATTACATTTTCCAAACAAATATTAAATCCCACCAGATGTAATTACATTTTCCAGAAAAAAATTACAAAACCTCCAGATGTAATTACATTTTTGAAACCAATATTACAAAATCCCCAGATGTAATTACAATTTCCAAGTAAATATTACAAACAACCAAGATGTGATTACATTTTCTAAACAAATATTACAAACGGTGAAACCCCCCATATGTAATTGCAATTTCTAAACAAACATTACAAAACCCCCTGATGTAATTACAATTTCCAAACAAATATTACCAAAGCCCCAGTTTTAATTACATTTTCCAAACAAATATTAAAAAAAACCTGTATGTAATTGCATTTTCAAAACAAATATTACAAAACCCCAAATGTAATTACATTTTCCAAACAGATATTACAAAAAACCCAAATGTGATTACATTTTCCAAACAAATATAAACCCTCATATGTAATTGCAATTTCTAAACAAATATTATGAACACCCCTGGTGTAATTACAATTTCCAAACAAATATTACAAAAGAACCAGATGTTATTACAATTTCCAAATAAATATTACAAAAGATTAACATGAAGCATCAGAAATAAGCTGTAATATTGATACAAATAAACAATAAATTTCAGTTATTTAATATTATTTCTGAATATTTGGTGTTAATTTTTTGTGATGAATATTGTCATTATATCTGGGTATTTAACTCTAGTGGTCCAGAGGAGATTATTGAATGGTCTTTTGTCCATAATCCATCAGTTGTCCATCCAACTGTTATCACGTGTTTGTTCAGTGCTACTCCTCCTAAACTACTTCAAATATTGCCATGAAACTGTGCACACATGATCATTCTAAGGTCTAGTTGCCTCCAGATGAAGATGGTGCCACTCTATCATCAGGTATGGTTGAGACAGTTGCCATCTTAAAATCATTTCATCACTCCTCCTAAATCGATGGTAATATCAACTAGAGGTTTTCACTAAAATATTTTGTATGATGTCTAGATGGTTCTAAATGAAAGTAGTGCTGATTGGACATCTAGTATGACCACCTTGTCAGCCATTTTGAAAATGTTCTGATTGGTTGGGCTAAACAAAAATGGTGCCAATCTCAAATCTAACATGGCCATCATGTTGTTCATCCTGATATTCTTGCTATCACTACTCCTCCTGAATGGAATGTTTAATCAACTCAGGGGTCTTCACAAAAGGCTTCTTATAATGTCTTATTAGTTATAATTGAAAGTCAATTTGCCAATCTGACCTCAAGTAGGACCACCATGGCAGCCATTTTGAAAATGTTCTTATCACTACATCTCCTGAAAAGAAAATTATATTGCCATGGAGTTTGACCTAAAATGTCTAATTGATTCAAAATAATAGTGGTGCCAATTTTACTCCCAATATGGCCACCATGGTGGAAATCTTGAAAATTTTGTTGTTGCTCAGGAATATTAGAAATCATTTTATCATACAGCATATGTAAAGACAAGATAATTTTTCCATGTCTTTATTTCAGTACATTGATGGGACATTAAATGGCCTGTTAGCTGGAGATAATAAGTACTTTCTGGGAGGGCTATTGTTGCAGAACAACACCATTGCTGTTACAGTCAGTGGATTGCTTAGGTAAGAATATCAGTCAGTGGATTGCTTAGGTAAGGATATCAATCAGAGGATTACTTAGGTAAGGATATCAGTCTGTGGATTGCTTAGGTAAGGATATCAGTCAGTGGATTATTTAGGTAAGGATATCAGTCTGTGGATTGCTTAGGTAAGGATATCAGTCAGTGGATTGCTTAGGTAAGGATATCAGTCTGTGGATTGCCTAGGTAAGGATATCAGTCAGTGGATTGCATAGGTAAGGATATCAGTCTGTGGATTACTTAGGTAAGGATATCAGTCAGTGGATTACTTAGGTAAGGATATCAATCTGTGGATTGCTTTGGTAGGGATATCAGTCAGTGGATTACTTAGGTAAGGACATCTTATATCTTGCTAATAAAACACTGGAAAGTGATTTATTGAATGTAAACATGTTGGGCATTAAGTTGGTATATTCTGTGTTTCCTGAATAACTTAATTGTCAATTGTGGCAAATATGGTTTGAGGATAGAATATTCATACATGTACATGTCACTTATTTCATTTTAAAACATTGACCATTATTAAGTTTATTATAAAGACGGACAAAAATCATGAAAAATAAATAAAAGAAAGAATCTGTATTTGCAGTTGTATCTGTTAATGTTAATGTGGAATGGTAGTTATGACAAAGAGCAAATGAAAAATTTATCCTAAATTACAGAGAGGATATTTAGTTGGGATGAGCAAGTAACTGATATATTTCATCGAGTGAGTGAAAAAAAACCAAAAGAAAATACTTTAGTTTTTCACCCACTCAGTAAAATGTATCCATTAGCTTGGAGCAAGCAAGAACATGCAAATACACTAAAACCTGTCTAGCAAGACCACTACCATGAAATACAACTGTCTTGAGAGGCCACATTCTAAATGTACTGATTAATCAATCGTATAATGTTTGGATCTTTAATGAAAAACTACTTGCTTTTAAAGACCACCTGCCTCAAAAGACCACTTTTTGTCGGCAGAAGAGGTGGTTTCATGGTTACTCAATACAGTTCAATTATACTCTTGTAAATAGGAAATTCCAAGAAAAAAAATGTGTCATGCAGATTTATTTCAATGTTTTGATCATCTGATAGTTATAACAGTAACTTTTATTCTTGTAATATTAGCTACTGGTCCAAATTACATTAACACATTCAAATATGGCACTTGATATGCATTTAATATTCTGTTATAATAATTTACAAATAGATTTATTGATCTTCAGTGATTGTGCCAGATATACATCAAAATTGTCAAAATTGTGCAAGATATTATTATTATTATTATTATTATTATTATTACATGCTCTTTGAGTGAATTTGCAAACCTTTAAATATTTTGCATCACTGTAAACATTGAAAAAATGCAAGAGCTTCCAAGGTCCTGTATATTGGACATTTGACAAAGAGTGATATTCAGCTTAAATTCCTGTATATTGGACATGTAACAATAAAGTGATATTCATATTAAAATCATGAATATTGGACATGTAACAATAAAGTGATATTCATATTAAATTCCTGAATATTGGACTTCTGACAAAAAAGCAATATTCATCTTCAGAATCTGTACAAAAAGAGACAATAGTTGTATATATGCAATGTTTTTAAATCTACCTAAATTAGCAATGACAGGGATGACTTCACTTCTGTATGTGCTTGGTAAGTGAACACTATAAAAAGTATTCAGTCTATATGTGTACAGGATAAATACTTTCTCTGCTTTTCCATTGAATTTCAATCTTCAGTCGATTATTACATTGGTTTTCTCCCTAGTTCATAGCAAATAAACATTATGCAATTGCAGATCTGGGATTTTGCACTGCAGCTAGCAGTGGCACTCATCATATAAGGGAGTATATAAGTGTAACGTTGCCCTCTTAGTAAGAGGGGTGGTTAATTGGATTTGGCTGGCATTATCTAGAGGATGACCTCCCTTGATAATATAGCCTGGCGGGAGTGAAAGAAGAATAGAACTTCAACAGAGAACTGAGCAAGAATACTGTAAAGGAATAAAGCAATACGAGCCCCCTTTTTGACAAGAAAAGAACAAATTTAATTAGAACAAATTAATAATGGCAGTTCCAATTCAAGTTAGATTATGTCAATAGAATTTAACGGGTGTGTCATCATCATAATCAGAGGTGAAAAGAGCACAATGTCCACGATTGATGTGCATCATCTTCCTTCTTTTTGACCATATATCAATGTCTCCTAGTTCATCCTTCCTAAGCCCTATGCTTTGTCCCTTCATGGACTTCCTGGTCCTTTTATTCTGACCTCGTCCTTCTTTTTCTCGGACTTCTGTCTTCAGACTGTCCCATCTCTCTCTCCCAGAAAGCTGTTCCTTATTGCTGTTCTCTTTCAGAACTTGTGCATCCTAGCTCTAAAGCCTGTCTTTTTTTTACAAGACGACCACCTGGTTCCTTTTTTGTTTAAGGAGGAAAGCACTATTCTCTGTAGGTTTCCCACGGAGTCAGTACTCTCTTCCTCTTTCAGGAGATTTTCAGACTAAAGAGTTTTGACTAAGGTTGTCACTTTAAAGTTTGATTGCTTCTAAAGAATACACCATAACTTATTCTGCCCAATCATAGGTAGTGGTCCCTAATTTTTCCTAAAGAAATAATTCCTTACATCAGGTTTAGACAGCTCAGAATCTGTGAACGACAGTGTGTAACAAATTCCATTTGAAAAAATGATAAGTGGACATAGGTTCCTACCAAGCGGTTAGGGTTGGTAGCTCAAATGTTTACTTCTAAGGACCATGTTAAGATACCCCGGTCAATTTCACTGAGTTGGAATGCTGCCTCTTTGAAGTTTACACTGACATGGAGGGGAGATGAACGAAGAAAGGTCGAAGTTACCCTTCACAAAGACTTTTCTGGCTTAAATGCGATAAAATATTAATGCTCAGTGCATTTAACTTTAAAGTTCACTGCAATTCAAAATTTGACACTTCACAATAGGTTACTGTAAATTACATGTGTAATCTTATTCAGACATCTTAAGCTTTTAAAGCAGTATTTGTTTATTTTACAATATTTTATTATTTGCATTGGTTTTCTCCCATTCAGGTACTTAAAGAAAATACCTTATCTGCCATTGAGTATCCAGATGTAAAGTGCCCAAAACATTGTAAATATTAACTCATTCAGGTAGTCCAAGTAAATGCATCTGTCATTGAGTATCCAGATCTAAAGTGCCCAAAAGAAAATTAACCCATTCAGGTACTCAAAGCAAAAACATTATCTGCCATTGAGTATCCAGATATAAAACCAGCTTGTTCTTTGCCCCAAATATTGTTATTAGGAACCCATTCAGGCACTCAAAGTAAGTATATTAGTCACCATGGAGTATCCAGATGTGAAGCCAGCTTATTGCTTGCCCATGTCACAGTTAGTAGTACATATTTTGCTCAACACTGGTAGAAAACTATTCCTTATACCATATTAGGCATATTTTAATCCTATTTTTGAAAATAGCAATTGAATTGAGACACCATTATAGATCCTGCTACATTCCCTGCTGTTTTGAAGAATCACAGATTGTAATGTCTAGGAATTTATATCACTTCATTTTTACTTATTCAGCTGTCTAAACATTCATGATAATTGTTAGTTTGGCTCATTGTATTACTAAAGTTCATGACAATAGATCAGTTATCGTGCTGTCTTGAAGTTAATGAAAATTGTCAGTCATTGCACTGTCTAGATGTTAATGGTAATTGTCAGTTATTGCACTGTCTAGAAGTTATTGAAAATTGTCAGCTATTGTACTGTTTAGAAACTAATGATAATTATCAGTTATTGCACCATCTAAAAGATAATGATAATTTTCAGTTATTGTACCATGTAGAAGTTCAAGATAGTTTTCAGTTATGGTACTGTATAGAAGTTCAAGATAATTGTCAGTTGTCATGTTAATGCTGAGTACTTGAATATATTGCATAATTAGGATGAGTACTAATTATACTATACAGTACTATTAACTTATGTACTTATAGTGGTTATTGGGCCTTTTAGATGTTTCCAAAATCATTTAGAGTCCATTCTTCGAATAGGGCAATTTTTAATTTGTCAGTTTTGTTCCTGTCTGGTAGTTTTCCTTTATATTTGGTATTGTTGAGAATACTAGAAAATACAATTGGCATCATGCAAAACATTTAGAAAATGGTTCAAGATGGTCAGTTTTATATACCTGCCTTAAAAAAGAGTATATCATGTTCCTTGATCTACTGATACATCTGTCTGTCTGCACAATAACTTTAGTTCTAGGTTATATATCTTGACTGAACTTTGTGGATAGAATGCACTTGCATTAAGAAAGAAGTCTGATGATTTTGGGATCAAAAGGTGGAACAGCAAGGTTACTCTGACTGCATTAAAATATTTAATTCTGCACAATAAATCATAAACCATTACCTAACTTTATTGATGGCTTGCACTTGGGATAAGAAAGAAGCTTCTTAACCTTGTGGTCAAAAGGTCAAATGTCAAGGTGATGCTGACTGAAAGAAGACAAATGTTTTCAGCAAAATAATTTAACTTTTGAACCATTTGTCTTCACTGAACATATGAGATAGTATGGAACCAAAGTAAACAAGAAGCCTGTTGAGTTTATAATGGAAAGGTCAAAGGTCAAGGCTAATATGCTGAAAGAAGAAATTTGCTTATTTATAGTGATTTTAGTTCTAGGCCATGTGCCATTCACCACAAACTTTGGGGATGGATAATAGTTGGAATAAAAAAGAGTCCTACATATTTTGTAAAACAAAAAAGAAAAAAAGGTTAAGATCACAGTAAGTCAGACAATCAAGCAAAGGTTTTTACAGTTTCATTTGAGTTCTAGACAACATGGCATGACCAAAGCTTGTGCATTGCTTGCATATGAAGAAAAAAAATAATCCTAATGATTTTGTGGTCAAAAGATATGAAGTCAAGATAACTTCTGTACAAATGAAGGTAATGCTTTCTTTAAATGTCTTTCATTACACAAAACAGAATGGTACTAAACAACTTTGCAGATGCATTTCTGATCTGGAACTATAACACAAGGACATTACACTCTAAATCAAGTTGTTGTATATTGTAGTAATATAGATATAACACAAGGACAATACACTTTAAATCAAGTTGTTGATGAAAATATATCTTTAGTGAATCCATTACACATCTGTCTCTTTTGTTTTTGTTACCAGCGATTGTCGAGATGGTGGATCAATTTACACGGCACTGCAGCTGAATAGCATGTTCAATCTGAATGATATGTTGAACTATTCAAAGGTAAATTCCATTTTATTGTCCACCACTAATAATGCAACTAAGAGATGGTGAGTGTATGTCCTTTGCCTGTCTATTTGTCTGTATGTTACACATTAAAAAGACTTTAGATGGTGTCAGTTGAAAGAAAGATTTAACTCATATTTAACTGAGTTATAGTGTTTGATTCAGTATCACTTTAGCTAATCCAGGTTTTAGCTGATGTGGGTTGGTGGTCATCAGACCGGATGATTTAGCTGATCATTTGGGTGGGTGGTCATCAGACCGGATGATTTAACTGATGATTTGGGTGGGTGGTCATCAGACCGGAACGGGTTTAAGTTCTTATGAACCCTGTATTAATAGATGTCAGTAGATCAATTTAGAGTTTACAAATTCTTAATGGAAAATATACATTTATATTTATATGAGGGACCCCAAGTGGCTGAGTGGTCTAAAATGCTATCCATTACGGATCACTGCCATCTCACCTCTGTCTACGTCGGTTCCAGTCTCGAATTCAGCCAATGTGGGTATGTGAGAAAGCTTGCCAGTAGCTTCTCGTGGGTCAGTGGTTCTTTCTGGGGTTTTCCCAGGTTCTTCCTCCACCATTAATACTAGCCGCCATGTATAGCCTATCGTGTGCTGAAAAATGGCATTAAACCCCACAACAACAACAACAACAACAACATATTTATATTAAAAACTTAAATCAGTTGAGCATCTAGCACACATGGTTTGGAATTATAATTCATTTGATTTAGTGATCTGACTTTTGTTTATGTAATTGTTCATGTACTGAATAGCTTGACAGTTTGCTGATGGGTGATGTCAGAGTGTATTTTTATATTTTCTTTTCTTTCCACATGGTATGGAAACCATCCAGTGACCGATCTAGTGGCCTTGAGGTTAGAGCACCTGCCTCAGATGCAGGAGGTTGCAGGTTCAAGCCCCAGCCAAGTCATACCAAAGACTTATAAAAATGGTACAGACAGCTGCCTCAATAAGGCACTCAGCATTTGTGTTAGGACTAGTCAGCCTGGTGTCAGGATAATGTGACTGGATGGAACATGAAGCTTCATGTCAGTGGCATGATGTCCCAGTGCTTGACATAACTATAAACTGCTACACTGCATGTATTTTAGTGATATGACTGAAATATTTTTAAAGCTATGTTAAAAATCAAATTCACATGCACCCACACAAACCATCCAGAACCAGTTTGTTCTGACAGTCATTGTGATTTGTGCATTGATGCATGGCTAAGTAATTGGATAAATGCTAACAAGTCTTTCCAACAAGCTGTTAACTGATTACCGTATTGTTGTAATCTGGATAGTTAATACCAAATGCTAGATAGTTAATGCAGAATACTCGATAGTTGATACCAAATGATGGATAGTTAATACTCAATACTGGATAGTTAATACCAAATACTGGATAGTTAATACCAAATACTGGATTGTTAATACCAAATACTGGATAGTTAATACCAAATACTGGATTGTTAATACCAAATACTGGATAGTTAATACCAAATACTGGATTGTTAATACCAAATACTGGGTTGTTTGTTGAGGTTTTGTAAGTAATATAGGCATCAAATGTGGTCAGTGATGGCTTTTCAGTCTTTGATTGAAAATATGGTGTCCTTTGGTGGAGTTGAGATTGAAAGGAAAGACCAGCCAAAAGTTATTTCAGGAGAAACAGTTGAGTAAATAATGCAACACTGGTTAAACATATTAAGCAGTACTTATGAACAACTTCGAAGTGTAAAAAGAAACTATAAAGCTATACAAACTTTAGATGCAAATGAATACAAACACCACTGATCCCATTAGTAAGGATGATGCTGATATAGCAATTGAACAATTATTGATATTCGAACCTGGAGGAAAACATTGCTTTATGTGAACTATTTTAAGATGTGAATAAACACAAAGTCAATTTAATATGATTTTGTTAATTTATTTTCATATTTAAGATTTAGCAATTGCAACACTGTGTGGCAAATAATAACCAAAAGAAATAGGTCCCTTTTGAGCACATGGAATTGGAGTCAGGCTTGTGGAATTTGAGTTCAGGCTTGTAATTCTTTTAACATCACTTCCCCAGGACCAGCATCTGAATAAAAATTTCTTTCAGAACTATATATATATATATATATATATATATATATATATATATATATATATATATATATATAACAACTGCCTTTAAATTTCTTTTCAGTATTTTGATATAGATGCTGAGCTGGCTAAAGTGAATGTTAATTTCAGTTCCATTGATGTCTATCCAACAACCCTCAAAGATCAACTATCAAACTTAAAGAGTGGAGTGCAAATCAATTTTACAGGCTTCTATGATGAGGTATTTCACATTTTACCCATCTTTATAATATATCTTCCCATTCTGCCAATCTTTTACATCTTCCCATTTTGTCATTTTGTCCAACTTTCACAATACATCTTTATTCATTGATCAACAGATCTGAATCAGTTTAAGCCCCAATCCATCTAAATTCTAATTCAAGTATGTCTACTCTGTATCAAGAAGGTATCTGCTAGATGTTAAAATTATACTTTCTGCATATATATATATATATATATATATATATATATATATATATATATATATATATGTATATATATATTGGTGCTAAAGGCCTTCACATGAACTAGAATCACATTTTTATTTCTAACATGACCTGTAAATTAATATTCAATAATATATTCTTGATATTCAATCATTAACTTGCAGAAAATATAACTCGTCCTTATTTCAGATTCTTTTATCAGAACAACAATTTGCTATGCACTTTGACTATCCTTATATGTATTTGACTTGTAGTTGTACAGATCTAATTAAATCTATGATTACATAGTTGAATGTTCCTTAATATATGTTGAATATTGTTCTCTCTTCAACTTGTTACAGCTGAACAAATCAGCCGTAAGTGCCAACCTGTCCAAAATTTCAAGCGATCTAAGAGAGTATGCAGCAAACATATCACTGGTCGATATTCAGGTATGTATAATACTGGTGACTTCATGTAAGGTAAATGTAATACTGCACTATATTTAGGTATGGATAATACCTATGCATTCATGCAAGGTACTGGTATATGTAATACTGCACTATATTCAGGTATGTATAATACCTGTGCATTCATGCAAGGTAAATGCAACACTCTAGTATAGTTAGGTAAGTATAATACCACTGTGGATTCATGCAAGGTATATGTAATACTGCACTATATTTAGGTATGTATAATACCACTGTGGATTCATGCAAGGCACTGGTATATGTAATACTGCAATATAATCAGGTATGGATAATACCTGTGCATTCATGCAAGGTAAATGCAACACTCTAGTATAGTCAGGTAAGTATAATACCACTGTGGATTCATGCAAGGTATATGTAATACTGCAATATAGTCAGGTATGGATAATACCTGTGCATTCATGCAAGGTAAATGCAACACTCTAGTATAGTTAGGTAAGTATAATACCACTGTGGATTCATGCAAGGTATATGTAATACTGCACTATATTTAGGTATGTATAATACCACTGTGGATTCATGCAAGGTACTGGTATATGTAATACTTCAATATAGTCAGGTATGGATAATACCTGTGGATTCATGCAAGGTATATGTAATACTGCAATATAGTCAGGTATGGATAATACCTGTGGATTCATGCAAGGTATATGCAACACTGCAGAATAGTCAGGTATGTATAATACCTGTCACTTCATGCAAGGTAAACTTCTCATGTAAGAGTTGTACCATTCCCTCCACATACATGCACATACACAGACACACACACACACACACACAACCACATACAAGGAAGGGAGACATATTATTCTTGTGTTGTCTATCCATCCATCTCTCGTTGTCCATCCATCTATCACATTTACTTTGTAAACAAGATATCTTAAAAACTATTGATCTGAACCAGACTGATTAGGATATTTATATACCTTGATGGGTCCCAGTGGCATTTGTACTAAAATCAACTTTGTGCTAAATATAAAGAATCCTGTCATTGCCTCTTGCTGCTTTCTGTTCTATTGTTTTTCATATAAAGCATTCAGCATTACATAGATTCTTGTATCCATTCTTCATACTATTTACCGCTGCCTACATAACTTATCCTTGTTTCTCACCGCTCCAGAGGCCTAGTGGTTAGAGCATCTGCCCCGGGTGCGGGAGGTCGTGGGTTCAATTCCTGGCCGAGTCATACCAAAGACTTAAAATATGGTACAAACATCTGCCTGATGTCAGGATAATGTGACTGGGTGGTATATCATGCTACATATCTGCATGATGACTCAGTGCTAGACATCACTATAAACTGCCACACTGCTGACATTGTAGCGATATGACTGAAAAATTGTTAAAGCTACATTAAAAATCCAGGTCACACACACTCCTTGTCTCTCACTGCCTTGATAGTCTTGGATGTGGTCAGTAGTCAGAAAAAAGATTAGATGAAGAACTTAGGAAGAAAAAGAAGAATAACAACATAAATAATGTATATGCCCCCCACCACCAAGTGTGTTTCCTGGGGGGGGGACAATTTTTTTATATACTAGGGTCAGCAATGAAAACCAGAGATGGTTGGCAAACTGGAAACATTCATATTCTTTTTTTGCCTAATAATAATTGTTTTACTTAGATTCATGCAATATTATAATAAAAATACCAGAACTTGATTAGCTATAATAATAATAATACACCTCTCCCTCAATAACTCGTGCACATCGGGGTCCAAAAACAACAACTACACTATAAGCGAGGGTGCAAGTTACCGAGGGACCTCCAAAAAATCCACTAAACATCGAGAACTACAGGGTTTGGGGTGGGTGGGTGGACTGGGCTGTTAAATGAATGAATCCTCATCTTACTATCATGTTGAGTATAACTGTCAATAAAGCACTTTTTCCAACGAAGTTGTTCGCTATTCTGTATAAATTACATTTATTTTTAAAATGTCTAACATCTGAAAGATTGATAACATGATTCCAACTGGTTTCAACAACCAGTATGATTGAGTAGGTTAATTTAAGGTAGTTTAATTAGATAACATACACTATAACATTTATAACAGTGTTCTATTGATCAACTGAAATGAGTTACACAGCATACGATGTGCCATTTGTTGTTAAGCATGTAGGATTTGTGTGCATCTTAACTTTTTTGTTAATTCCACCTCCTTTGATTCAAAAGACATAATTAACATGATAATAGAAAAGGATGCCTGCCTTTTATTTAGTGCAACAATACAACAAATGTTCCTGCTTGTCTGATATCAAAACATGGTCGGCACTTAATTAGGTTCTCAGAGAAACACTCATGGACATAGCTGTTACAGTAGATTGACACATTTTACATTTAATTAGAAGAGGACACATTGCATACATGATGATTACACTTAAAAAGAACTAAAAGATAGAACTAGAACACAAATCAGTTAATAAAAAAGTTTAAAGTTGATATTTCATAATGTTGATTAAAAAATCCAGGTTCTATCTACCGTTTTCAACATTAAAATGAGTGAATATATTATTATAAACGTGTTTGCAAGTTATCAGGTTGTGAGTTATTGAGGGGGTGGTGTAATAATGATAATAATAATATTCATATTTATATTCATATTACCATTATTATGACTCTACATATTATGTAAATATTGCATTGCCGAGTTATAAAACAACAATTTAGTTAAAATGTTATTAGTGTTTCAAGATTTTGCATCTATACATATTTTCAAATATCAGTATGCTTAATGGTTAGATGCTTTGCTAAACTTCTGTTTAAAATTACAAATATAAACCTTGAATTTGTTGAACACTTTTATGTGAAATTTTAATGTGATATATTTCCCTACCATCGTAAACTTGCTTATAACCAATATCAGACAATAACAGCGTGACAAAATCATTTTACATGATCATCATTATCATTTCCATGGGACATCGATTACCAGTAAACACAGAATGAAAATACCACATCCTATGGTATAACTCTGGTTGCCTATATTGATTACTGAACTTAATAGTTTCAGGAAAGATTGGTTAATACAATATTTAACCCATAATCAATTCAGTCCTACCAAAACAAAAATGAAATGCACCTTGTGTGATATTGATAGATGTGCAAATAATCATGTAACAGGTAATGCAACAAACATATTTTTAATGATAATTTTACACCTATATTGTGTGTATTATGCCATTTAATAAATGTTCATATTGTTTTTGTTGGATATATCTTTGTAGAACATTTCTATATATTCAAGATAGCACTTCTATGGTATTGAACTTCTGTCATGTATATAGTTATTTTGGAGCATTATTTGCCCAAAAGTCAGGCACCTCAAAATGACAATATACAAAGCAGTCAGCACTTCATAATGGCTATATACCTTACACTGAGGTACCTCAGAATGGCTGTATACTAGACAGTCAGGTACCTTCAAATGGCTATATACCAGACACTTGGGTACCTTCAATTGGCTATATACCCAATGATTTTTATACAGCCTTGGATTGCCTTTTATGTCATATGCTTTTGTTTCCAGTCAAGGACAGATCTCAACATTCTATCACTGTATTTGAATATTGGATTGCTCATCCATAAATCAGAGGAAGAAATATAGCACCTGGTACAGCATTTTCAATAAGAACAAAACCACAGAAAAAGTCTCTGCCTACCACTGTGTTGGTGCCCTTTGTTTGAAATCAAGTTCCTGGCTATTATTAGGAACTGATGTCAGTTTGTGTGATGTATCGCTGAGGTAAAAAGTACAAGTGCTTTACGATATCAGATTATGGTGATTAAATTGACCTTATTTTCAAGGTCACAGGGTAATACTTTTTCTTCATTGAGGGACATCAGCTTGAAAGCAGGATATAGCCAATATGTTTTGATCAAACATGAATCGATTTCATATAGAGTCTTAGGAATATCCCATTATCTGATTGGTTACTTGTGGCTTTGACCCAAGCTGTGTGGGATGGATGCCAGGGTACAATGTACTAACACCAACAATTTAAGCATCTAAAATATTGAACTGAACCAGTCCTAACTGGATGTTTAGATGCCTTTTAAACCAGATTAGGTTGTGGTGACTGTGTCTAAATGTTCACGGTCACAGAGGAATACATATGCGTAAAGAAGAATCAGTTGGTAAACAAGATATCTCCAACATGGTTTGACCATTTGGGACCAAATTTGATACATACATAGTAAGGGGAAGGGGTTGTCCTATAACCTGATTAGCTTTTTATGAGACTGAGCACAGTTTTAGAGTTTTAGAATTGCATTCTCTATGTGGTGGTGCTTTATGCATTATGGATTGAAGGGGGGGGGGGTTCTACTTAGCATGGAAGCAAAAACTCTGTAGTGCAATGGAACCAAACCTGACTTTGAATCTGAGATGAGTTTAAAGGACCACATGTAAAAATTGTGTGATTATTACCTAATTTTCAAAGTTACTTACCAAATTTTTAATTTGAATAACATTGATTCCATGTTTGGAATTGTTATCTTGGAAAAAGTTGAATTGTCTTTCAGTTAACCTTGACTTAGAATATACATTTTCATAAAGTACAAATTAAGTGATTTGTGTGTCTTTTCTATACAGGTTACACACTATAATTACTATCCTTTACCATGACACTGTTACCTTGACACTGTTACTAACACAAGAAAATTACTTCATAAGTTTGTCATCAATAATATTTACAAGATATTTCATGCACAAGTCAACATTCATTCCCTTGTCGAAAAAGCAAACAGATCTAGAAGATATCTCACCCAAAATTCAACATCCACTCCTTTGCACAAAATATCAAGCTAAGATTTTAGAGATGTCTTATACACAAGTCAGCATCTATTTCTTTGCACAAAATATCAAGCTGAGATTTTTTAGATATACACAAGTCAACATCCACTCCTTTCAACAAAAAATCAAGCAGAGTTTTTGGAGATATCTTACACACAAGTCAACATCCACAGACCTTTGCACAAAATATAGACCAGAGAGTTTGTAAATGTCTTACACACAAGTCAACATCCACTCCTTTGCACAAAATATATACCAGAGAGTTTGTAAATGTCTTACATACAAGTCAACAACCACTCCTTTGCACAAAATATATACCAGAGAGTTTGTAAATGTCTTACACACAAGAGAACATCCACTCCTTTGCACAAAAGATAGACCAGATAGTTTGTAAACATCCACTCCTTTGCACAAAATCTAGACCAGAGAGTTTGTAAATGTCTTACACACAAGTCAAACATCCACTCCTTTGTACAAAATATATACCAGAGAGTTTGTAAATGTCTTACAAGTCAACATCCACTCCTTTGCACAAAATATAGACCAGAAAGTTTGTACATGTCTTGCACACAAGTCAACATCCACTCATTGGCACAAATATCAAGTAGTAATCTTTAAAATATGTTTAAGATAACAAGAACCCAATCTAGGTTATGCTGAGTTCAATGATGCTAGAAATGTCTTTGTCATATAATGAGATCATTCCACCTATGCACAACAGCATTGCCTTTTTATACTTTAACTATCAGGGATTTTCTCTATCACTGTCAAAACAAAATTCTATTTAATCTCCATGCTATACTTGTCCTTCCCTTCTGACAAGTACCAGTATCATTGATTAATTGTCATGATGGGGAGAATGGGGACATGGAGTACTAGTATCATGGATTGAGATTAATTGTGTTGGTGTGGAGAAGGGGGACACAGAGATCTTTTGCAAGCTATCATATTTGGGAGAAGGGGGAGGCATGGGGACCTTTAGCATGCTACACATTGGGTACTAGTGTTTTAAGATGAGACTAATTGTCACAGTGGGGGGGAGAAGATGGACATGGAAATCTTTTACATAGTAAGTAAGCTATATAACAGTTAGAAATTTAGTGTGTTTAAACTTTTCAAAAAACGCAAACATGCCGAGAGGCATTAAAAGCCAATATGTGAAATCTGATTTTTTTTATAAGTAAAAGAGAAAATTATTTAAAAGGAAGAAGAATTGTCCAGAGGTAGACGGAGGATGACTATGTATCAAAGTATTCTTTACTAAATCAATTACCAGATTTTTTTCTGATGCAATTACTGCACAGTAACATTAGTTCCATGTGCAAACCAAACACCAGACTCCTTCATTACAAAATTTTACTACTCAACATTTCAAATAAGAAGCATATTCAAGACTTGGAAATATTACTTGAAATTGACAAACGCTGCATTTTGAAAGGTCAGAATATTTTTTAGTGAGATCAGGAGTCAAGTTTTGTAATATAGGGGTCAAACCAGGATGCTAAGTTAAAGATATGGAGTCAAATATTTAGAAATCATACGTTATTATTAAGTTTTACATTTTCAAAATTTGAACAGATTGTAATGAGTTTGTGGCTACTTTTATATTATGGACATGTTCTTTATTTTACATCTCTGATGACACCTAGCTTGAAATGTTTTTCTTATTGCATATATATTTATGGTGTTTATTTCAGTTCATTAAGAATTTTTATGATGCCAACTAAAATTAATGGATGATGATTGGAAAATGTCTTAAGTGGTCTTTACTATTTTCTGAGATAATGCAAATATTTTTGTTTCATCATCTCTTAAAATGTGTTTTTATTGCATATATACTGTATTTGATGTCTGAATTAACATGCAGCTATCTTGGTTAAAAATTGCACAAAAATATCCTTTAGGTATTGAATCTTTTTCATATTACACGGGAGGCAAGAAAATGAAAACTCCCATTAAGAACTTTTCGTGATTGCCTTGAAAGTTATCACCATACATTTCTCTACTGTCATGTTATCTATGTGGGCTAATTTATGAATCTCAAAAAGATTGTATTAAGCATGACAGCAAGAATTCATCTCTAATTGGAAAGCACATAACATGGACAAAGGTAGACAACTGATTGAGTCTGTACATGCATGTGATATGATCAGCTGGTTCTAAACTCATTAATGTGTGTTTATTAACATGGGCTTTCCCCTCATGAAGTTTACCTAAAAAATATCTTTTTTAAGTACACAGCATGGGTATTGCATCAAATATACTATCTATTTATCTATTGTCTAAAAATGAACTGTCTGTCTATCTATCTATCTATCTATCCATCTATCTGTCTATCTATGTATCCATCCATCCATCCATCTATCTATTTACCTGTCTGTCTGCCTGTTTGAATTTGCTTCACAATTGTTGTTAGTACCATACTTTGATAGAGCAATACTTTTTAATCTAATAATGTGTTGACCTGAATATAAACATTTAATCTAATAGTTTGTTGACCTGAATATAAACATTTAATCTATAGTTTGTTGACATGAACATAAACATTTAATCTAATAGTGTGTTGAGCTGAATATAAATGTTTAATAGTGTGTTGAGCCGAATATAACCATTTAATCTAACAATGTGTTGAGCCAATTATAGCCATTTAATCTAATAGTGTTTTGAGCCAATTATAGCCATTTAATCTAATAGTTTGTTGACCTGAATATAACCATTTAATCTAATAGTGTGTTGAGCCGAATATAACCATTTAATCTAACAATGTGTTGAGCCAATTATAGCCATTTAATCTAATAGTGTTTTGAGCCAATTATAGCCATTTAATCTAATAGTTTGTTGACCTGAATATAACCATTTAATCTAATAGTGTGTTGAGCCGAATATAACCATTTAATCTAACAATGTGTTGAGCCAATTATAGCCATTTAATCTAATAGTGTTTTGAGCCAAATATAACCATTGTGATTGTCTATAAAATTTCAGGCTGGGTTAAATAGCAGTGCTAACAGTATTGATGACATCAGCAGCAATGAATATCCGAATACCCTGATTGCTGTTGTAAGTATTCCAACTTCATAGTCTTCACAGTAATTTAGGATGACATTAATTACTAGCAAGCCACCATCCAATAAATCAGTTGAATTAAAAACAATCCTTAGAAAATGATGTCTGTCCAACATTCTGCATGCCACATGATGCTATTGCCTTGTTTGAATTGGAGAGAGAGAGAGAGTTCTGCAGATCCATACAATGTGAATATGTATTATGCCATAGAAGGTAGATTGCTTTAACTTAGTTACTCAGTTTTCAGTATACTTTGTGGAGAACCTATTATACATTAATATTTCTTGGCAAAGTACTGAAAGTAAATGTGATTATTTGAGATCACTGCCATCTACGTTTACGAGTAATAAACATTACACTTCAGTTTAATATGAATGCGCACACACACACACAGATTCCTTACTAACATAGAAGTGCATCAAAATGGAGAAACAATTATAAATGCAGTGATAAAAAAAGACAATAACAAAAACAATCATAAGGAGAGCAATACAAAATGTCACTGGAAAGAAATAACTCCATCAGTTTTATTAGTTAATCAGGTTCTGAGATAGTGACCCATTGCAGATGTTGATACTGATTGTAGCAAAGCATTGATATAGCTATAGAGTTTACACCATATGAAAACTTCATGTCCAAGAGTCTGGTGTACTAACTGTTATCAGCATGATGTCACTGTCAGTGCCTGTATCAGATTCTAGCTGTTAGTAGTGACAGATGGCCAGAACATTAATCCCAGCATTCTGGATATTTGATAACAGAGAGAGACTGTCAACAGGTTGAGTTCTGTTGTTTATCTTCCCATGGCTAACTGAGTCTGGACCAGTTCATACCCTTGGATAAGGCACAAATGTTAAATAATTTAAAATCCCTTATATCTAACCCCTACTAAGACAAGCAGAGTGGGAGAGCAGGCAGTTATGCTGCTGGGCTTGTTACTGTAAGCAACACTTGTTTTTGGTTTTTGTGAAGAATTTAACTTTATTTTACATAAAGTTGTAGGACCCTTACTTGGTGTTTGTGTGTCTTTTGAACCCGAATGTAACACTAACCATATGAAAACTTCATGTCCAAGAGTGGTGCACTAACCATATGAAAACTTCATGTCCAAGAGTCTGGTGTACTAACCATATGAAAACTTCATGTCCAAGAGTGGTGTACTAACCATATGAAAACTTCATGTCCAAGAGTGGTGCACTAACCATATTAAAACTTCATGTCCAAGAGTGGTGCACTAACCATATTAAAACTTCATGTTCAAGAGTCTGGTGTACTAACCATATGAAAACTTCATGTCCAAGAGTCTGGTGTACTAACCATATTAAAATTTCATGTCCAAGAGTCTGGTGTACTAACCATATGAAAACTTCATGTCCAAGAGTGGTGCACTAACCATATTAAAACGTCATGTCCAAGAGTGGTGCACTAACCATATGAAAACTTCATGACCAAGAGTGGTGTACGGTGTACTAACCATATGAAAACTTCATGTCCAAGAGTGGTGCACTAACCATATGAAAACTTCATGTCCAAGAGTGGTGCACTAACCATATCAAAACTTCATGTCCAAGAGTGGTGCACTAACCATATGAAAACTTCATGTCCAAGAGTGGTGCACTAGCCATATTAAAACTTCATGTCCAAGAGTCTGGTGTACTAACCATATTAAAACTTCATATCCAAGAGTCTGGTGTACTAATCATATTAAAACTTCATGTCCAAGAGTCTGGTATACCAAGTATATTTACCAGATTACTTTTATTTTCAAAATACAGCAGCAACAAAAACATATAATAACTTGAGATCAGTCTGATACGAGAGAGTTAAGTAGTAGCTTGAGATCTGGGTTCGCAAAGGATCATTCCAACCTGACATAGTTTATAATGTGGTAGCTTGAGATGTGGGCTTGCATTGGATCAATCTGACCTGCAATTTTTATGTAATAGGCTTAAATCAATCTGACTTCAGATAGTTATGTGGTATATTGAGATGTTGTCTTGCTTAGGAGCACTTTAATCTACAATAGTTATGTGACAGAAAGACATGTCCTGCTTAGGTCCAGCATAACCGAAGGTAGATAGCATTCATACATGTTTACTGAGAGTTAATTTAGGAGAAATGTTTTATTCTTGAAATGCAGGAACCTTTACAATTAATTACCAAAGGTACTGGAATATTCACTCTCAATTTAGCTAGGATGAAGGAATGTCTCACTTGATGTTAATAATGATTGATTCTGAAATGTTGGAAAACTGAAGATATTTTCATACAAAATTCATATTTTTACAAAGCTAAGGATCCAAGATATCCAAAATCACTAAGCAATTTATAGGTTGAATTATGTTTTCTTGCAATGCTCTTAATTAAATACCACCAGGTGAGTTAAATACTTACCACCAGGTGTGTGAGTTAAATATATACCACCAGCTGAGGGATTTAAATATTTACCACCATATGAGTGAGTTAAATATTTACCACCAGGTGAGATAAATATTTAACACCAGGTGAGTGAATTAAATATTTAACACCGCACAAGTGTTATTAAATAAAAAGTATAGAAAAAAAATAACTTCTAATTAATTACCTGTTAAATTAAAGCTGAATGAGTATATACAAATTCGTAAATTTTGCATAGTTTGAAAATTGTAGACTCATTATCAAGTTCAGAAAGAAACGGCTATGTTGCTCAATAATTATTTTTAACAATATAGGCAATTTGCAGCAAGTTGTAAATTTTTTGTGCAAATTTCCAAATATCTTGTGTACGTGTTTTGTTGGCTTTATTATTCTCATTCACAGGGCTTGTTATTGTGACCATTCAAATTATATCGTTTTTTTTCTTTTCATTCCTTAATAAGAGACAGAAATCACAACCATGTTGTTATGTCCACACTTATCAGAGTTCACAGAACTAGACAGAAATCACAACCATGCTATTTAATGTCCACTCTCTATCAGACTTCATAGAAATAGAAAAAAATCAAATCCATTGACATTGTTGAGGAAATCTCTCACCTGATATAATAATTAGGGTAATATGACTGGGTTTCAATTCTTTTCATATTTCAAAATATAATACTTAGGGTAATATGACTGAGTTTCAATTCTTTTCATATTTCAAGATGAGTGCATCAGATATTATTAAGTTAATAATTCATTAATGAAAATAATTCTGATAATTATGTATATTTCCATTCTTGTAGGAAAATTTGAAAATTGCTTTGCAAAACATGGAAGCAGCAGTGTCAACTATCCCAGTAAGTATTTTCCAGCAAGCAAATTGCTTTCACATTATTTCATGTTGGTAATTCTAAGATAATTCATTACAATGTAGTTACTGACCTAATTCTCAATAAAGAAAGAATATGTTAAAACTTAAATTGTTGACCTTATGGTAATGCTTCTTATTTTATCTATAATGGCCAGAAAGAAAAAGGCGACTATTTTCCTTATGGTAATGCTTCTTATTTTATCTATAATGGCCAGAAAGAAAAAGGCGACCATTTTCCTTAATTATTTGTAAGTTCAATAAGTAGTAGCTTTGTAGATGGATTTTCTTCCCTTTAAAAGTTGGTTTTATTACTGATGGATTTACCTCCCTTACCTAGCTGTTGTGAATGTGCACTTTTAGTCATGCTATTCACATTGACTGTATAGTTTTCAAATTATTCCATTGGACAGACTCACCAATGACCTTGGTCATTCTGTGCATCATTAGGTACAACAATTCTGACACTGATTTCAAGAATTATACAATTAATAAATGGATAAAACACTGAAAAACTGCCAAGATTGTAATAGAAATAAACACTGAAAACAGTATCCTAGCTTGGAGTAATTCCGTTTAAACATACATGGTACGCATGGAAAGCTGTTTTTTAAATTATGCTAGGGCACTCCAGTTATTCACAGAGTTTATATAAAAGTGATGCATTTTAACTCATTCAGCCCCAGACCCGTTATCAGTATCACTGCTGCTATGCCCCAGCAGCGCTAAGCTGTGTCTAGCTGCGTGTGCCCCAGAGTTTTTACCTGTTTGAAAAATTTTGTAAACATCGTGCACATGCATTCACTCTTACCTTAATTTCTCTGCTTATATCCAATTAAAATCCAAGACAGTTTCACCATTTATTGCAAATGAATTTGTCTACACAGTGATGTATTTTTTTTCCCTATTTGTCCAAGTCTTTCACGACTTATTTATACAGAATTTACAAAATTATGTGCAACGTTTATCCGCAAGAACTCGATCATCATCGCTGTCAGCATCCTCATCTTCGGACGATTCAATCTCATAAACTTCTATGTCCGAATCGAAATCTCACAAATATCCAACTGC
Source organism: Sinohyriopsis cumingii (assembly GCA_028554795.2). Classification (NCBI taxonomy): domain Eukaryota; kingdom Metazoa; phylum Mollusca; class Bivalvia; order Unionida; family Unionidae; genus Sinohyriopsis; species Sinohyriopsis cumingii. Next base: position 75,611,649 of record CM068830.1, read on the forward strand.
CGAACATATCTTTCCTCAGCTTGCTCAGTATTTTCAAGATCAAACCTGAGAAACTCCTCATTTTTGCTCTCATCAAAAATCACTCTTACGTCCGCCATCATTTACGATTTTTCATGACCAGAACACGTGTAGTTAAACCGCTTTCAAAACAGGAGCCCTTAGCTTCTGAACAATTCAAATTTCCGCAAATGAAAGTAAAATCATTTCTGATTGGTTTAATAGTTGTTAGTTCTTGGAATAAACCCATTTCTAACCAATCAGAGACGTTGAATCTAACACACATTCATCACGCTTGGAGACGGGATCGGCCATTGAATGCAGTGAAAAAATCACGACTACAGGCGGGATCGGCCATTGAATGCAGAAACCGGATCACGCCTACAGACGGGATCGGGGCTTAAAGGGTTAAAAGTGCATTTGTGGGTGACTAATCCATATTGAAATTGCCTTCCCCAGGTCTTATGTGTTTTACTGAAACAGCTGTGGAAGCTGTTTTTGTTTCTTTTCCTCACAAATTGATGTGTAACAATTGTTTTTCTCTAAGTCCAGAGAAACCTTGGGGTACTTTTCTTGAGAGGAACTTCTGTTTTTAAAATTGAAATTTAATATATTTTTTCATAATTTAAATGGAAAAATGTTAATATTATTATCAGCTCTGTCGCAGAATAGAAACCGAGTGGGTTTTTGGACTAAATGAATAAGACAAACACAGTGTGAGAAAGGTGGAATTTTATGAAATGAATTAATAAAGAAAAATATATGATTGTAAAAATACAATGATTCTCTCACGCTCTCAACATACGATTGACTCAAATCACTCTACACAACATTCACACATTGAAAATAAACCAAAATATGAAATCAATATGAATTGATTCATATTGATTAAAATCTGATCCAAGAAACTTCATGGACTGCAGATACGCTTCAAACAGTATTCTACACTATGAGAGAGATTTACATAATCTCGAATATGAACACAACTAAGATTCAAAATAATCTTATGAACATAAAAATGCAAATGGAACAATAATTGAACCAAACGTATGCTTCTAGATCCCTTGTACAGTCGCACAATTCCTTAAGTTGGGTTGGCCCACACTTTTATCAGCCGCTCACACCCTTTATGGATCCACCACATGTACAGTCATATGTATACACACGTACAGACAGCATACAGCACCCTTTTGAATTTGCTATGTCTATGTCCATGGCACAGACATACGTACATACATACATACGTATCGACAGCACGCAGCCTTAAATACTCTGGAAACTCCAGACATCTCTAAACAACTTTAGACAGCTTCAGACAGCTCTAGACATCTCTAGTAAACTCTAGTCAGCTCTAGACATAGTCACAGTCACAATCCCAGTGACAGTCACAATCACAGCAACATTCACAATCACAGTGACAGCCACAATCATAACGACAGTCAACAGTCACAATCACAGCAACAGTCACAATCACGTCCACAATCACAATCAGCCCTATGGCTGGAGAACAATGGAGAGCATACACTCCTTGACGTGATCCAAAATGACCAGTCTTGGTTTTTAGAGATTGATCTTACTTAAATCCATAGGAGAGTGAGCAAAAGTCAGGGTAAAATACCCATGCATATCATGTTATTAATGTTCCTTTGTCTCAAGTAATTTCTGGCGAAGTACATGTTAATACAGTCGCTTACCTGGAAAAACATTTTTTCACCTTAGATAACATTGTATGCATGTACAACAAGAAATAGTCAAATAGTTTTAAGGCAAAAACCAAGTTACTTTTTGCCTAATTCTGTGACAAGCTCTATTTGCCAGAGACCAGGAGAGCTTATTGGATGGTCTTTCATCTGTTGTCCATCTGTCAGCACAAGTTTGTTATAACAAGTCCTCCAAAACTAGTTGTAGAATTGCCATGAAACTTTACCTACAATCAACATATGGCCTAGTTAGTCCAAATTGAAAGTGGTACAATCTGCCATTCAATATGGCCACCAGTGGTGCAATCTGATATTCAAAGTGGCCACCATGGCAGCCATCTTGAAAATCTTGTTATCGCTTCTCTTTTGAATGGATGGTCATATCAACATTGGGTTCTCACTCACTAAAAGACTTTTCATGTCTAGCTAGTTCTAAATGATAACCTAGCCAATCTGACATCCAATATGGCCACCACAATAGCCATCTTGAAAATCATTTTATTGCTACTACCTACTACTTCTACATAGATAGTCATATAAACATAGGATTTCTGCTAAAAGACTTTGTATGATGCCTAGCTGGTCCTAAATAAAAATTTTGCTGATCTGAGATCCAGTATAGCTGCAATGGCAGTCATTTTGAAAATCTTGTTTTCACAAATTCACCTGAACAGAAGTCATATTGAAGTTGGATTTTCACCAAAAGACTTCTTATTATGTCCAGTTGCTCCTAAATGCTGATCTGATGTCCAGTATGGCCACCACAGCAGCCATCTTGAAAATCTTGTCGCTTCTCCTCTTGAATGGAAAGTCATATTCACGTGGGTTGTTTACCAATTGTTTTTAATACTTCTAATAATGTCTAGTTCATCCAACATGAAATGGTGCCAATTTGAGACCCATTTTAAAATCTTCAAATTTTTTCACTACTTCTTCTGAATTGAAAGCCAAATTGACAAGATATTATTGCCTGAAAAATTTTAAGGATGCCTGATTAGTCCTAAATGAAAATGGTTCTCTCTCTCATGTCTAATAAGGCTGCCACATTGACCAGCTTGACGATGTTGCACTTGTTACTTCTTCTGAATGAATGCTGACATCAGCAGGAAGTTTTCTCTAACATATTTCTTATAATATTTCATTGTTCTTTAATGAAAATGGTGTCAAGCTGACATCCAATATGTCATATTTCTTATAATATTTCATTGTTCTTCAATGAAAATAGTGTCAAGCTGACATCCAGTATGTCATATTTTTTATAATATTTCATTGTTCTTCAATGAAAATAGTGTCAAGCTGACATCCAATATGTCATATTTTTTATAATATTTCATTGTTCTTCAATGAAAATAGTGTCAAGCTGACATCCAATATGTCCACTACAACAGCTGATTGAAAATCTTGTTATCAATGAAGAATATCAGGGATGGTTTTAAAAGTCTGCAGTTAAAAGGAAGAAAAGGTCTTACCTAGAATTTCAGGAAATTCTTGTCACCCATTAGAGTGCCAGGCTCCTCAAGGGACTCTTGTCATTACCAGTATATTCTAACAGCTACTACATAGATTATAACTTTCTGTAGATAATCTATTATCCAATCATTTTAAAGCTTGGCTCTGTTTCATGTCAGTTAAAACGACAAGCGTGTTTTTGTTCTCAAATAAGGTTGTAAATGCATTGGTTCCCCTCTTGAAAAGGCCCTCTCAAGACAGACCCCCCCATTAGAGGCTACCTTGCCCAACACCAAAATACTGTTCTTTTACCATTTTGTTCCCTCTCAAGACAGACCACCCAATTTTACACTGAGAGCTTTTATTACAGAAGGTGTCTTATTAGAGGAGGACCACTGCATGATGTAAGAAGTCCAAAAGAAATGACTTTCTGGATGGTTTATTTAAATAGTTATCATTTTTATTTTACCACTGAACATTAATGTAATTGACACCATCCACATAGTACAATTGCTACACATGCTTTTTAGTAAATTCATTTATATAAACAAAATTAATGGATATCATGACAAAAAATAATACAACATTTCTCATGTAAAACCTGCACATTGTGCTTCAGGAGTTTTTATTTGGGGAAATTTCATGAGGTGTAAATTCGTCACATTAAGTGCTCACAGACATTTTCATGAACAATCTTCCCATCACATGTAAAGTACACACTACAATATCAGGCACAGTATTCACATCACAAATAATGTACACACCACAATATCAGGAACAATATCCCCATCATGTATTTTGTACATACTGCAATATCAGAAACAGTATCCACATCACACGTGATGTATATACTACAGTATCATGAACAATATCCCCAACAATGTAATGTACATAATACAGCATCAGAAACAATATCCCCATCATGTGTAATGTATATACTACAGTATCAGAAACAATATCCCCATCATGTGTAATGTACATACTACAATATCAGGAACAATATCCCCATCATGTTTAACGTACATACTACAATATCAAGAACAATATCCCCATCATGTGTAACGTACATACTACAATATCAAGAACAATATCCCCATCATGTGTAACGTACATACTACAGTATCATGAACAATATCCCCATCATGTGTAATGTACATACTACAATATCAAGAACAATATCCCCATCATGTGTAACGTACATACTACAATATCAGGAACAATATCCCCATCATATGTAACGTACATACTACAATATCAGGAACAATATCCCCATCATGTGTAATGTACATACTACAATATCAGGAACAATATCTACATAACATGTAATGTATATGCTACAATATAATAAATAACATCCACATCATGTGTAATGCATGTATTACAAGAGGTTGTTTTTTATATCCATGATAAGAACCTCAGAGATGCATTGCATCTCTTAGTGAGTGTGGTTGCACCGAAATAAGCACCTGTGAAATCTATTTTTGTGACTAATAAACCTCATAAAATTAAGTATTAAGGAGACCATCGATCATGATTGGAGGTAAGTTTTTAAAAAAAATATCATTTTTTTGCTTTCCTTCCATCAGACATAAAAGGACTGAGTTGTAAAGGGACATCCGTCATGCCTAGTCTGACCTGCCAACCCTTACAATGTTACTAAAAGTAGTACAGAAATGACCCTTAAAATATGGACACATGAAACAAAAACATGATTACTGAGATACGATTGTTTGCGGTAAAATCCAGATACTGGCTTTTCTGTGTTTGATTTAGATCCAGGTTGAATATTAAATTTAATGAAGTTGGCCAGGGAACCAGACCAACATTACAATAGTACCTCAGGTTGAATACTAAATTTAATGAAGTTGGCCAGGGAACCAGACCAACATTGCAATAGTACCTTAGGTTGAATACTAAATTTAATGAAGTTGGCCAGGGAACCAGACCAACATTACATTAGTACCTCAGGTTGAATACTAAATTTAATGAAGTTGGCCGGGGAACCAGACCAACATTACAATATGATAGTACCTTAGGTTGAATACTAAATTGAATGAAGTTGGCTGGGGAACCAGACCAACGTTGCAATAGTACCTCAGGTTGAATACTAAATTGAATGAAGTTGGCCAGGGAACCAGACCAACATTGCAATAGTACCTCAGGTTGAATACTAAATTGAATGAAGTTGGCCAGGGAAGCAGACCAACGTTACAATAGTACCTCAGGTTGAATACTAAATTGAATGAAGTTGGCCAGGGAAGCAGATGAATGTTACAATAGTACCTCACAAGCTTTAGACTGCACATATTGTGTCATGAAAAAAGTCAGGTGATATTTTCAGGATGAAAGGGATAATATACCTCTTAAATAATTTTAATAGTACAGAAGAATAAAAAGGGAATATTCAGATTCTTCTGAAAAATTGCAGGATGGGCAACAATTATGTTATGGTTTAGTGGACATCTTATGTTAATTTGAATATGTCACATGGTATGAATAATTATTGCCATCACAAAAACCCACATGAAATTAAATTTTTTCTCAAGAATTGCATCAAGTTGAGAGATAGCAAAAAAAAATGTTGAGCTATGCCATAGGGTTTGGAAGACAAGACATGTGCATATTTTAAGGGGTCATTTTTACCAAGCTTTGACCACAAAGAAGCAATTGTGTACTTATTAAGGTATATATATATATATATATATATATATATATATATATATATATATATATATATATATATATTACATCAATTATAATTGCTTTCTTTCAGACAAAGGTTGACAACCTGATGAGTGCTCTGAATGCCTCCAACACATACATACAGAATGGTGCTTCAGCACTTGTCACAATTGTAAGAGCTTATTTGTCTCTGCTTGCAGTCTTTATTAGCGAGATTCACTCTAATTTTGTTTTTCCATTTTCTTTGCTTTTGACATTTTGTTTCTCCCATTTTGAAACAAGTTTTTCTATATTGATTATTCTTTAATAGCCATTTCTCTGTAATCTTTATCAGATATAGTTTAATTGATTTTTTCATACACATTTGTATGTGGCTTTTCTTGATTAACTCAGTTTGTATGCTGTATATGAAAGGTTACATTTAACGATGAGAAGTCCTCAGTTCGTATACTGTATATGAAAGGTTACACTTAATGATGAGAAGTCCTCAGTTTGTATGCTGTATATGAAAGGTTACATTTAACGATGAGAAGTCCTCAGTTTGTATGCTGTATATGAATGGTTACATTTAACGATGAGAAGTCCTCAGTTCGTATACTGTATATGAAAGGTTACACTTAATGATGAGAAGTCCTCAGTTTGCATACTGTATATATAAAGTTACACTTGTGCAATAAGTGCTTTTATTATTGAAGAAAAGTCAGCAGTACCGGTACTTAAATGTGTATACAGAAATTTAAATACCTTTAAAATAATAAATCAAAGTACCTGACAGACAAAAGTATGATATAGATACCTACCATATATACTCACTTATAAGTCAAGTCAAACTGCAAACAACATCAACTTGATCTGCCATATCATAATGTGCCTGCAGATAATGTATTACATTTATGTTTTTTTACTGATTACTCTAACAAATTGCACAGATCCAGATCTGTCTATACATTATGTGATGACAGGTCTGGGTTTGTGCAGTTTGCAGCTGGGCTTAAAAAAAGGTATTAAAAAATAAATCAAGTACCATACTCATTTTGTCAGACAAGATTCAAAATTGACTTAAAGACAACAACTTTATAAAGGTCATAAAGAGCGATTGTTTAAAATCTTTTTGTATATTTGCAGACAATAAGAATATTTGCTGATCGCCTTCTTGGAATCGCAGATTCTTTTGTTGGTTATGTGAAAGATACAGTAAGTATTTTCAAAATCTTTAGTCTTGCTTGTTTTCTAGTTTTTTGCACGTTTGGTACATGTAATGGAAAATTAATCTCTTCATTAAATTTGAATGCCCCTCCCCACCAGCTAAAGTAGAAGGGGAATTCCATAATTGTGGTCTGTCTGTATGTTTGTCTGTCTGTGTATCTGATCCGATTCCATGTTGGTGCAATATCACAAAATCTATTTAAGCATGAGCCATGAAATTTTACATACTTTATCATAAAATCAAAATTAGATTCAATTTTCAAGACACTACATAAATTCTTCATTTTTTTAAACACATTTTTCAACTTTTTTAACCTAGGCTTTTTTGACAGAAATCTTGTTCAGCACGATTAAGTAAACTCCACTTAAAGTAGACAAATTAAATTTGATTTTATGTTGGCGAAATAACACAAAAACTATTTGAGACATGAAATTTTACAAAGTATATAAATGATTCCCATCCCTCAGGTCATGACCCCAATCAGTGTCATGAGGATGTTCTTGGGGTCATAGAGCACAGGGGCTCATTACAAACAAAATCAAGGGATGGGGGGGTTCTAATCTGTAATAATATATAATTACAGGTTAGAACCCCCATCCCTTGATTTTCTTTGTAACGAGACCCTGTGTCATAGAGGGTCTCCAGGATTTTTTTTAGGTGATAAAATGTTCAAATTGTGGAAACAGGGTCATGAGTCGCAAACAATATTTTTCCGGGTCGCAACCAAAAAAGGTAGGGAACCACTGCATTATACGATGGTCACATGTAGATGACCCGATCAGGGTTTCATGCCAATATTATCAGTTGTGTGCAATTATTCTTTGCACATTTTTCACTGTTTTGGACTTTCTTGACAAAATCCTTGTTAACACAGGCAGTCAGTCACATAAAAGGTGCCATATGAAATTCAGTATACATGAATATAAAAATGACATATTGGATTTTCATGATATTATTTTAAAAAATCCCATTTTTCTACATTTGTTTATTTTTTTACTCAGATTATTTTAATCAGTTGAGAACTGTACTAACAATATTACAGCGGTATGAACATGTGTCTTTTGCAAACATTATTCTCAGTTTATTTATTGAATTACAAATCTAACCAGTTAGGATCAAAACATAACGTTAGTTTATTGATTAAATATATCTGAAGAATGTTTTATTTCATTTAAAAATAAGCACAGATTAAAGATTCTATTTTTATCATATGTTTCAAAGTGAATGGGAGAAAAAATATGCACAATACTCATATTGCCATATTGGTGATTTAGTCACTTTTGAAACTACTTTTTTTCCCATTTAGGAAATATATTTGCCTATATGTATACTATTCAAACCTTTATTTCCACATTTAGGTCTATTTCATTTTTCTTCTTCTTGTGCTCCTTCTTTCCCTCACTCCTCTCTCTCACTTCACACCAGGATATACAGGAGTTTAAGTGCATTGACAGTAGATCCTCTATTGTACATTTATGCAATGAAGGAATGCCAGAATATAACCTCCAGCAAAATGTAGACTTCAGGTATTCACTTTTTTATAATTAGTGTTCTACATATAATGGAAACTGTCTGTGATCAAATTTACATGACCTGTTGCTATTTGTCACCTATATGGCATCGTTCACTTGTAATACTGAACGACAAATGGTACACATTTGTAAAAAACTAGTGATTAAAGACTGTAATGATGTTTCTAAGTAGCAGTTTTTAACTTGCATCACAACTGTATTTGATGGATAACTCAGGCATTCTTTTAGTTATGATTCCAAAATGAAATTAAATGACAATATAAAATTGGATGCAGCATCTGCTACCAAACTTGCTTGCCAAGGCTACACAAAAATTCACATTTGAATGTAGAAATGAATAAAATGTAGAAATGAATAAAATGTAGAAATGAATAAAATGTAGAAATGAATAAAATGAATAATGAAAATCCTTACCTAAAATCATTAAAATCTTTGGCTTAAAGATATTAGGCTTGAAGTCAATCTTATATAACTCGTCTGTGTTATTCTACATTAGGCATGAAGTCAGTCTTATATAACTCGTCTGTGTTATTCTGCATTAGGCATGAAGTCAGTCTTATATAACTCGTCTGTGTTATTCTACATTAGGCATGAAGTCAGTCTTATATAACTCGTCTGTGTTATTCTGCATTAGGCATGAAGTCAGTCTTATATAACTCGTCTGTGTTATTCTACATTAGGCATGAAGTCAGTCTTATATAACTCGTCTGTGTTATTCTGCATTAGGCATGAAGTCAGTCTTATATAACTCGTCTGTGTTATTCTATATTAGGCATGAAGTCAGTCTTATATAGCTCCTCTGTGTTATTCTACATTAGGCATGAAGTCAGTCTTATATAGTTCCTCTGTGTTATTCTACATTAGGCATGAAGTCAGTCTTATATAGCTCCTTTGTGTTATTCTACATTAGGCATGAAGTCAGTCTGATATAACTCTGTTATTTCTACATTAGGCTTGAAGTCAGTCCAATATAACTCCTCTGTGCTATTTCTACATTAGGCCTGAAGCCAGTCTGATATAACTCCTGTGTGTTATTTCTACATTAGGCCTGAAGTCAGTCTGATATGACCCCTCCGTGTTGTTTCTACTTCAGGCCTGATGTTAGTCCTACATGTAAGACATAGCACATTTTGATTTTGTTGAGGTGCTATGTCTTACTATCCAAATAACGGCCTTGTATAGTGTGTTCCGATGTTGTTGACATCAGAATGAGTAACCAAAGTTTCAGGAACATCTCACACATTTGGCAGCCTATATCGACATATTTCCACTAATTTATGTGTAATTAATATACTTACTGTGCTGTCTTTATCCTGGTGGATTGAAATTATGACACTAGCAAATTGATGCATTTTCACGTTCCGTTGACATACATTTGACATTGTTGCAATGCGACGGTAGTCGAAGTATGCCGAAGTAAGTTCAAGTAGGTTGATGTTTAGGATATGTTTCTTGAACGAAACGAACCGTTGCTTACAGTTCCAATAGGCATAATATATTTTTATTCGTTTTGTTAAAAAATAATGTTTCAACTTTATCCGATTTCGGCATTCTCGGCTTTCATCGCTTTCCAGCCAACTGAAAAGTAGGCCAAAGAAACTTGAAAACGGGTCCATTTCTTTTGTGAGAATTTGAATTTATTAGAGAAAAGGCATCATAGTAAGTAAAGTCTGACTAAAACATTATAACTTTACTTTGTAGAAAAGCGTCATTACTTTAGTTGTCAGTTGTGTGAAATATTCCTGAAAATTCTACTTTCGTAGCGATGTTAGTTGACATCAAAACACACTACACAGCGCCTTTAGTTAGGCTGTAAGACCCTGACGCCAACAAAATAAATATCAGCGTCGGGTCTTACAGATAGGACTAGCCTGATGTCAGTCCAGTACAACTTGTCTGTGTTGGTTCTACATTAGGCCTGAAGTCAGTCCTATATAACTCCTCTGTGTTGTTACTACATTAGGCCTGATTGATGTCAGTCTGATATAACTCCTCTGTGTTTTTTCTGTATTAGGCCCACCCCACCCTGACAGTATCAATTCATGCATAAAATTTATTAACAGAAAAGTTGTCTTCATCTTCATATGAGCATTCATTATTTTGACGAAATACACAATTCATAGCAAAATAAGTACATGCTAAATTTGTAAAATGTTGCAATCCCTTGTTTTCATTGATGTAGTGATTCAGCTGTTAACTGCACTGGCACAGAAGGGAGAAAAGCCATCCAGATCAAAGGGTTTCGTCTTAAAAATATATAATTAAAAGAAAACATATATATATATATATATATATATATATATATATATATATATATATATATATATATATATTATATGGAAATATTTCACTCGTAAAGTGGAAACATTTTTGTACAATACATTGTTTCCACTTTACTTGTGAAATATTTCCATATAAAGAGTAGATTATTTTTACATATATAGTGTGTCACCTATTCACCATACTATTTTACAGTATTCCCTCATTACAATGCTTTCTGTATGAGTAATGGACTATACTGCCATATAAAGAAGTACATTGAGTCATGGAGTATACTGCCGTATAATGAGACTGCTTTACAAAGAAGTACATCATGAATATAATTTTATTTAATACTTAATTAAATGAAATCAACAACTATATCCATCTTATTAAAGGAACTGTGTTATAACTACTATTATATAATGGCCATATCCATCTTATTAAAGGAAATGTGTTATAACTACTATACCCACCTTATTAAAGGAACCATGTTATAATGACCATATCCATCTTATTAAAGGAACTGTGTCATAACAACAATACCCACTTTAATAAAGCAACCATGTTATAATGACCATATCCATCTTATTAAAGGAAGTGTGTTATAACTACTATACCCACCTTTTTAAAAGAACCATGTTATAATGACCATATCCATCTTATTAAAGGAACTGTGTCATAACAACAATACCCACTTTAATAAAGGAACCATGTTATAATGAGCACATCTATCTTATTAAAGGAAGTGTGTTATAACTACTATACCCACCTTATTAAAGGAACCATGTTATAATGACCATATCCATCTTATTAAAGAAACTGTGTTGTAACAACAATACCCACTTTAAAAAATGGAACCATGTTATAATGACCACATCTATCATATTAAAGGAACTGTGTTATAACTACTATACCCACCTTATTAAAGGAACCATGTTATAATGACAATATCCATCTTATTAAAGGAAATGTGTTGGAACAACAATACCCACTTTAATAAAGGAACCATGTTATAATGAGCACATCTATCTTATTAAAGGAACTGTGTTATAACTACAATACCCACCTGATTAAAGCAACCATGTTACAATGCCCATATATATGTCAAAAAAGCAACTATATTGTAACAACAATACTTACCTTATTAAAAGGAACTGTGTTGTAACAACAATACCCACCTTATTAAAGCAACCATGTTATAATGCCCATATATATGTCAATAAAGCAACTATGTTGTAACAACAATACTTACCTTATTAAAAGGAACTGTGTTCTATCAACAATACCCACTTTATTAAAGCAACCATGTTATAATGCCCATACATATGTCAATAAAGCAACTATGTTGTAACAACAATACTTACCTTATTAAAAGGAACTGTGTTGTAACAACAATACCCACCTTATTAAAGCAACCATGTTATAATGCCCATATATATGTCAATAAAGCAACTATGTTGTAACAACAATACTTACCTTATTAAAAGGAACTGTGTTGTAGCAACAATACACACCTTATTAAAGCAACCATGTTATAATGCTCATATATATGTCAATAAAGCAACTATGTTGTAACAACACTACTTACCTTATTAAAAGGAACTGTGTTGTAACAACAATACCCACCTTATTAAAGCAACCATGTTATAATGCCCATATATATGTTAATAAAGCAACTATGTTGTAACAACAATACTTACCTTATTAAAAGGAACTCTGTTGTAACAACAATACCCACCTTATTAAAGCAACCATGTTATAATGCCCATATATATGTCAATAAAGCAACTATGTTGTAACAACACTACTTACCTTATTAAAAGGAACTGTGTTGTAACAACAATACCCACCTTATTAAAGCAACCATGTTATAATGCCCATATATATGTCAATAAAGCAACTATGTTGTAACAACAATACTTACCTTATTTAAAGGAACTGTGTTGTAACAACAATACCCACCTTATTAAAGCAACCATGTTATAATGCCCATATATATGTCAATAAAGCAACTATGTTGTAACAACAATACTTACCTTATTAAAGAAACTAGTGTTATAATGACAAGATCCATCTTATTAAAGGAACTGTGTCATAACAACAATACCCACTTTAATAAAGGAACCATGTTATAATGAGCACATCTATCTTATTAAAGGAAGTGTGTTATAACTACTATATCCACCTTATTAAAGCAACCATGTTATAATGACCATATCCATCTTATTAAAAGGAACTGTGTTGTAGCAACAATACCCACTTTAATAAAGGAACCATATTATAATGACCACATCAACTTATTAAAGGAACTGTGTTATAACTACTATACCCACTTTAATAAAGGAACCATGTTATAATGACAATATCCATCTTATTAAAGGAAATGTGTTGGAACAACAATACCCACTTTAATAAAAGAACCATGTTATAATGACAATATCCATCTTATTAAAGGAACTGTGTTATAACTACTTTACCCACTTTAATAAAGGAACCATGTTATAATGACCAGATCCATCTTATTAAAGGAACTGTGTTATAACTACTTTACCCACTTTAATAAAGGAACCATGTTATAATGACCAGATCCATCTTAATAAAGGAACTGTGTTGTAACAACAATACCCACTTTAATAAAGGAACCATGTTATAATGACCATATCCATCTTATTAAAGGAACTGTGTTATAACTACTATACCCACTTTAATAAAGGAACCATGTTATAATGACCACATCTATCATATTAAAGGAACTGTGTTATATAACTACTATACCCACCTTATTAAAGGAACCATGTTATAATGACAATATCCATCTTATTAAAGGAAATGTGTTGGAACAACAATATCCACTTTAATAAAGGAACCATGTTATAATGACCATATCCATCTTATTAAAGGAACAGCGTTATGACCACCTGCACCTTTATAAAGGAACTGTACTATAATGATCATACTCACCTTATTAAATGAACTGCACTATAATCATCATGCCCACTTTATTAAAGGAAATGTGTTAAAATGACAATACCCACCTTATTAAAGGATCTGTGCTATAACATTCATACCCACCTTATTAAAGGAACTCTCCTATAATGACAATACCCACCTTATTGAAGGAACTGTGTTATAATGACTATACCCATGTTATTAAAGGAACTGTGTTTAAATGACTATACTCGTCGTATCCAAGGAACTGTGTTATAATGATCATACCCACCTTTTTAAAGGAACTTTGTTATAATGACTATACCCATGTTATTAAAGGATTACTGTGTTATAATGACAATATCCATCTTATTAAAGGAACTGTGTTTAAATGACTATACCTATGTTATTAAAGGATCTATGCTATAACAACCATACCCACCTTATTAAAGGAACTGTGTTATAATAACAATATCCACCTTATTAAAGGAACTGTGTTTAAATGACTGTACTCATGTTATTAAAGGAACTGTGTTATAATGACCATACACATCTTATTTAAGGAACTGTGTTATAATGACCATACACATCTTATTTAAGGAACTGTGTTATAATGACCATACACATCTTATTTAAGGAACTGTGTTATAATGACCATACACATCTTATTTAAGGAACTGTGTTATAATGATGAGTATTATAGTGTGGGAATATAATTTAGGTTGCATAGAATTACATTTGAAAACTATAGGCTGTACACTTTTATACTGCATTAAATTTTGAACACTATAGACTGTACACTTTTATACTGCATTACATTCTGAACACTATTGACTGTACACTTTTATACTGCATTAAATTTTGAACACTATAGACTGTACACTTTTATAGTGCATTGTATTTCACACTAAAGACCATACACATTGTCTTGCATTAAATTTTGAACAGTACAGACTATACCTTTGTATTGTATCACATTTTGAACACTACAGTCTGTACACTTTTGTATTGTAATACATTTGAATTCTGTGGACTACACTTTTGTTTTGAATTACATTTTGAACACTATACACTGGATACATTTGTATTTAATTTTGAACTCTATAGACTGCACACTTTTGTATTAAATTACATTTGAATACTATTGACTGTACACTTTTGTTTTAACTTACATTTGAATACTATTGACTCTACACTTTTGTATTGAATTACATTTAGATACTATAGATTGTATGCTTTTGTTTTGAATTATGGTACATTTTGAACACTACACAATGGACACTTTTATATTGAATGATGAACACTTAGACTGTACACTTTCATATTGCATTACATATGAATACAATAGACTGTACACTTTTGTATTAAATTACATTTCAACTATATAGACTGGAAATGGACACGTTGGCATTGAATTATATTTTAAACATGTAACAAACTATAAACTTTTGTACTAAATTACATTTTGAACCCTACAAATGTACACTTTTGTACTGAATTACATTTTGAACTCTACAAAATGACACTTTTGTATTGAATTACATTTTTGACACTACAGACTGTACAAATTTGTATTAAATTACATTTTGAACACTACAAACCATACAAATTTGTATTGAATTACATTTTGAAGAGTACAAACTGTACACTTCTTTATTACATACCCATTTAATCTTACATGGCTGATCTTGCATAAGATACAGGTGTTCAATCTGTTATTCGGTATCACACACCTAAAATTTCCATATCACACACCAATTATTCATGGTTGCAAATCAACTGTAATATGATGTCTGTGAAATCAGGACATGGCATATTATCTATTGTTGTAAATCAACCTTAATATGTCTATGAAATCAGGACATGGCATATTATCTATTGTTGTAAATCAACCTTAATATGTCTGTGAAATCAGGCCAAGGCATATTATCTATTGTTGTAAATCAAACTTAATATGTCTGTGAAATCAGGACATGGCATATTATCTATTGTTTTAAATCAGCCATGATATTGTTTTTCTCTGAAAATTCTAATATGATGATAAAAACAATTGTCAAAACTTTCCCAAACTATCCAATGTAAATTGAAAACATAGAAAATGCCAAAAACTGTTTGTCATTTGGTTAATCATTCCCACTAATTAATGGTATTCATTATTAATTTTAATCATACTGTTTCTATTTATTGTTATTTATATTTATTTAATTTTACAGCAGAACTAGCACATTTCTTTCTGAAATTCCACTTGGATTTTTTGTTGTATTATATTCTCTTATTCTTTCTTTTCATTATAAAAAAAAATGTGTTTCAGGTAGAAAACAAGATGGGGCTGTGTACACCAGTCTATAACCTGTACAATTCTTTATTGGTGATAACGGTCTGCAGTTATTTGATGAATACATGGGTAGGTACATTTGCAGTCATATGATGAATACATTGGTAGGTGCATTTGCAGTTGTTATATGATGAATACATGAGTAGGTACATTTGCAGTAAATACATGAATACATACATTTGCAGTTGTATGATGAATACATGGGTACATACATTTGCAGTTGTATGATGAATACATAGGTACATACATTTGCAGTTGTATGATAAATACATAGGTACATACATTTGCAGTTATATGATGAATACATAGGTACATACATTTGCAGTTATATGATGAATACATGGGTACATACATTTGCAGTTGTATGATGAATACATAGGTACATATATTTGCAGTTATATGATGAATACATGGGTACATACATTTGCAGTTGTATGATGAATACATAGGTACATATATTTGCAGTTATATGATGAATACATGGGTACATACATTTGCAGTTGTATGATGAATACATAGGTACATACATTTGCAGTTGTTATATGATGAATACATGAGTAGGTACATTTGCAGTTACATGATGAATACATGGGTACATACATTTGCAGTTGTATGATGAATACATAGGTACATACATTTGCATTTGTATGATGAATACATGGGTAGGTACATTTGCAGTTGTTATATGATGAATACATGGGTAGGTACATTTGGAATTAGAAAACAAGATGGGGCTGTGTACACCAGTCTATAACCTGTACAATCATTTATTGATAACGGTCTGCAGTTATATGATAAATACAGTGGTATGTACATTTGCAGTTATATGACGAATATATAAGTAGGTACATTTGCATTGGTTATATGATGTATACATGGTTAGGTACAATATTACTCATTATAGTGACAAATGCAGTTGTATCCACTCTCATTCATTATAGTGACAAATTCATTTGGATCCAATATTACTCATTATAGTGACAAATTCATTTGAATCCAGTGTTATTCATTATAGTGACAAATTCATTTGAATCCAGTAATACTCATTATAGTGACAAATTCATTTGGATCCAATATTACTCATTATACTGACAAATTCATTTGGATCCAATATCACTCATTATAGTGACAAATACATTTGGATCTAATATTACTCATTATAGTGACAAATACATTTGGATCCAATATTACTCATTATAGTGACAAATTCATTTGGATCCAGTATCACTCATTATAGTGACAAATTCATTTGGATCCAATATTACTCATTATAGTGACAAATTCATTTGAATCCAGTGTTATTCATTATAGTGACAAATTCATTTGGATCCAATATTACTCATTATAGTGACAAATTCATTTGGATCCAATATTACTCATTATAGTGACAAATTCATTTGGATTCAATATCACTCATTATAGTGACAAATACATTTGGATCTAATATTACTCATTATAGTGACAAATACATTTGGATCCAATATTACTCATTATAGTGACAAATACATTTGGATCTAATATTACTCATTATAGTGACAAATACATTTGGACCCAGTATCACTCATTATAGTGACAAATTCATTTGGATCCAGTATCACTTAGTATATTGACAAATTCATTTGGATCCAGTATCACTCATTATAGTGACAAATTCATTTGAATCCAATATTACTCATTATAGTGACAAATTCATTTGGATCTTGTATTATTAATTATAGTGACAAATTCATTAGGATCCAATGTTATTTGTTGTAGTGACAAATTCATTAGGATCCAGTGTTATTCATTATAGTGACAAATTCATTTGGATCCAATGTTATTCATTGAAATAACAAATTCATTTGGATCCAGTATTATTCATTATAGTGGTAAATTCTTTTGGATCCAGTATCACTCATTATAGTGACAAATACATTTGGATCCAGTATCACTCATTATAGTGACAAATTCATTTGAATCCAGTAATACTCATTATAGTGACAAATTCATTTGGACCCAGTATCACTCATTATAGTGACAAATTCATTTGGATCCAATATTACTCATTATGGTGACAAATTCAATTGGATCTTGTATTATTAATTATAGTGACAAATTCATTAAGATCCAGTGTTATTCATTGTAGTGGCAAATTCGTTTGGATCCAGTATCACTCATTATAGTGACAAATACATTTGGATCCAGTATCACTCATTATAGTGACAAATTCATTTGAATCCAGTAATACTCATTATGGTGACAAATTCATTTGGATCCAATATTACTCATTATAGTGACAAATTCATTTGGATCCAATATTACTCATTATAGTGACAAATTCATTTGAATCCAGTATCACTCATTATAGTGACAAATTCATTTGAATCCAGTATCACTTATTATAGTGACAAATTCATTGGATCCAATATTACTCATTATAGTGACAAATTCATTTGGATCCAGTATCACTCATTATAGTGACAAATTCATTTGGATCCAATATTACTCATTATATTGACAAATTCATTTGGATCTAATATTACTCATTATAGTGACAAATACATTTGGATCCAGTATCACTCATTATAGTGACAAATTCATTTGGATCCAGTATCACTCATTATAGTGACAAATTCATTTGGATCCAGTATCACTCATCATAGTGACAAATTCATTTGAATCCAGTATTACTCAGTATAGTGACAAATTCATTTGGATCCAGTATCACTCATTATAGTGACAAATTCATTTGAATGCAATATCACTCATTATAGTGACAAATTCATTTGGATCCAGTATCACCCATTATAGTGACAAATTCATTTGAATCCAGTATCACTCAGTATAGTGACAAATTCATTTGGATCCAGTATCACTCATTATAATGACAAATTCATTTGGATCCAGTATCACTCATTATAGTGACAAATTCATTTGGATCCAGTATTACTCATTATAGTGACAAATTCATTTGGATCCAGTATTACTCATTATAGTGACAAATTCATTTGGATTCAATATCACTCATCATAGTGACAAATTCATTTGAATCCAGTGTTATTCATCATAGTGACAAATTCATTTGAATCCAGTGTTATTGATTATAGTGAAAAATTCATTTGAATCCAGTATCACTCATTATAGTGACAAATTCATTTGGATCCAGTATTACTCATTATAGTGACAAATTCATTTGGATCCAGTATCACTCATTATAGTGACAAATTCATTTGGATCCAGTATTACTCATTATTGTGTTATTCATTATAGTGACAAATTCATTTGAATCCAGTATTACTCATTATAGTGACAAATTCATTTGAATCCAGTATCACTCATTATAGTGACAAATTCATTTGAATCCAGTATCACTTAGTATATTGACAAATTCATTTGGATCCAGTATCACTCATTATAGTGACAAATTCATTTGGATCCAGTGTTATTCATTTTAGTGGCAAATTCATTTTGGATACAGTATCATTCATTATGTTGAGAAATTCATTTGAATCCAATATCACTCATTATAGTGACAAATTCATTTGAATCCAATATTCATTATACACATAGTGACAAACTTCTATGTTATCTTTCCAGAATGGCTTTTGGTTTTCTCTTGGTTGGTGCATTTTGTTCTTTGTCCTAAGTGTCATTTTTGCTGTCAAGCTTGCGAAGCACTTCCGACGCATGAAATATAATGATTTTTACGATTCAGCAAAATCACCTGCAGCAAAGGGAGATGCACATTTAAGGTAATGGTTTATTGCCCTGAGATAGCACACCAATTGTCTTGTATATAATATACATATAATGTGTGTTATAATTTATAACTAGTTATAGTATTAGTTATATCAAGCTATGTTATTCAAGAGAGCAAACAACGGTATTGCTTATAGCAGGCTTTAGTATTTTATACAGCAAGTTATGGTATTGCTTATTGCAGGCTATAGTATTTTATATAGCAAGCTATGGTATTAATCACAGCAAGCTATATCATTATGTACAGCAAGCTATAACATTATATACAGCAAACTATGTCATTACTTGCAACAAACTATAGTATTATTTATTGCAAACTATAGTATTATTTATTGCAAACTATAGTATTATTTATTGCAAACTATTGCAAACTATATTATTATTTATTGCAAACTATATAATTATTTATTGCAAACTATAGTACTATTTATTGCAAACTATATTACATAATTATTGCAAATAATACTATTATTTATTGCGAACTATTGTATTATATCAAATAGGCTATAGTATTAATGAAAGCTAGATAAAGAATTACTTGTAGCAGGTCTAGTATTATTAATAGCAAGTTGTATTATTATTTCATTCAAATGTCATTTTCTTTACATTGATTATTTTCATGGGTATGAATTTTCATGACTATGCAAAAATTACATATATTTTGGTACTTTACTTCATGGAGTGAGAAAGGAGTGTTTCCACTTCGATTGATATTGTAATTTATTGGTACTTTATAGAGAGAGAAAGGAATCCAAAGTTTCCACAGGAGATATGTCATTTATTGGTAGTTCATGGAGTGAGAATGGAGTCGGGAGTTTCAACAAGGGATTGTCATTTATTGGTGCTTTACTTCATGGATTGAGAAATGAGTCCTTTGTTTCTATAGTTCAGCTGTTATTTATAGGTATTTCTTTGAGTGAGAAAGGTGTATGAGTTTCCATATGGGAATTGTTTATTGTTACTTTATGGAGTGAGAAAATGGTCCAAAGTTTCCACAGGGAAATTGTCATTTATTGGTACTTCATCTTGTGAAGAAAGGAGTCAAAAGTTTCCACAGGAGAATTTGTGTTTATTGATACTTAACTTCACTGATTGAGAAAGGAGTCCAGAGTTTCCACAGAAGATTGGAAAAATAGTCTCAAGTTTCCACACAAGCATTATCATATTGTTGGTACTTTGCTTAATGGATTGAGAAAGGAGTCACACGTTTCCATATAAGAATTATTTTGTTGGTACCTTAGCTCATGGATTTTAGAAGAAAAAAAAGTCTTATGTTTCCATGGAAGTGCTTACATTTGTTGGGTCTTTAAATTGATGGTTTTTAATAACAATACAATATACACAAAATTTTACTCCATGCAAAATAGTCTCTTTACAGTATTAAGTAAAATTTATGGATAACAAATTATGTAATCTCAGAATCACCATGTTGTATCAATGATTTGAAAGGCTATAACAGTGATTTTGAAGGATTTGTTTGGTTCAAGATTTTGATTGATTATATATAATTTGGTTTGTTGGTTGGTTTTAACAGCAGTTTTACTTGAAAACACCAAGGCTAGACCGACCTGGGTTGGTTTTGAAACCATGACCCTTGGACTACAAATCAAATATGCTACCAACTGAGCAATGGCAGATCTATAATTGGATTCATGATGCTATGATATTAAATTTACTTTATCTGTGACATGCTGACCAAATTTATCTTTACCATACTGACCATATGTATATGTGACATACTGTCCATATATCTGTGACATACTGTCTGTATTTATATATATATATATATATATATATATATATATATATATATATATATATATGTGTGTGTGTGTGTGTGTGTGTGACATAATATCAATATATATCTGTGACATACTGTTGATATATATATCCATGATGTACTGATCATATTTATCTGTGTCATGCTGTCTGTATCTATGACATACTGTCCATATTCATCTGTGACATGCTGTCCATATATATCTGTGACATAGTGTCCATAGTTATCTGTGACATACCATTTCTGTATATATCTATGGCACACTGTCCATATTTTTCTGACATACTGTCCATATTTATCTGTAACATACTGTTTATGTATATCTATGATATACTGTCCATATTTATTTGTGACAATATACTTCTGTGACATAATGTTCATATCAATCTGTGACATACTGTTCATATATATTTATGACATAATTTTCATATATATATATATATATATGACATTCTGTTCATATACATCTGTGATATACTGTCCATATACATCTGTGACATATTGTCCATATATATCTGTGACACACTGTTCATATTTATCTATGACATTTTGTCAATATTTTATGGCATTAGAAGTGGCATGTCAGAAGTTTGATTGACTGATACATGACGAAGTGTGATTGCAAAATATAACATGACTCTTCTTTCTTTACAGAGGCAATACTGATTTAAGTCTACCTGTATCCTACAGGTGAGTCGAATATTCTGTATTCTGAACTGCTTATAGATTCTTTTATGCTTTATTGTTTGCATCTCTTTATAAAGCAGAAGTCTTCTTTATTTCATTTTTAGTTTTTAGAGTCACATGTCTTCAAATTTGGAAGTTTGTTTTATTCTTATTTATTTTTTAAAGATGCATACCTTTATAATATAGAAGTCAACATTTGTATTTTTTTTAGAATTGCATGTCTTCATAATGAAGAAACCTACTTTATTCATGGTTTTTTTTAGAGTGGCATGCCTTCAGAATGTATAAATCTACTTTATTGTTTGTATTTTTTAGAGCTGCATGCCTTCAGAATGTAGAAGTCTCTTTTATTAAAGTTGTATGCATAAAGCATAAATTCCTATTCAAATCTCACAGAATGAAATTTCTGTATAAAAGGTGTTCTGCTTGTATATCTTGTTGACCGGGATGTATCAGTTTATGAAAAACAAACTTCATTTGTTAATGTGTACATGGATAATCATCATCTAATCATATCACTTTTCTGTCAATTTGTGATTGATAATGGCCTACATATAAAGTTACATACACATACCTATGTTCAAAAATGAAAGGGAACATCATATTATATCATTCATATTCTCATGCTTTTTATAAATTTCACTCTTACCTTGTATGTAAATAAGTAATCAGGATCATCAAACTGCAATTTATTGTTCTGGGATCCAACCAGGGGCCTGACGTGTTTTTTTAGATTTCCATCTGTCAGTAGCTGAAAAAATATTTTGCTCTTATTTGTAGCAAAATAGCACTATTATAGCTATTATACCTTCTGGAAAAATATTGAGACAAAATAAAATAAAATATCTATGTTAAAAAAAATCACAGCCTCCCCCCCTTAAATGGTCAGTTTGCTATAGCAGATGAATTTGCGATGTGGTAATTGTTGTATAAGTCATAATCTAATACAGGATGATTAAGATCACATTTGATCTGACACACTGTGAAAGACATTAGATAGCTTGTAGATAAAAATGGGAAGTGTTGACAGTAAAATCTACAATTCATTGGCTACACTATTGATAAAACAGGCAAGACAACTTTTAGCAGAATGCCAACAATCCGGCAATATATTTATCAGAGCGGGCCAGCCAACATAAAACAGACTTACTCAACAAACAAGGAAATATTAGTGGACTTGAGAATTCTGTAAAATTCAAACAGAAGACAAACTGCTCCCCTGATAATCTTAGAATGAGTCTAAATTTTACAAAGGAATACATGTACATGTACATGATACATTAGTATGCATAAGTAAATAACTAACAAAATGTGGCCTTTTTTGTATTAGATCTGAATTTTTTCCTAATTCTGGATTTTGCCTGAATATCTTTCACCACATCCCATTGGGCCATCAAGCTACCATACATGACATATGTCAAATATGTGATTAAACAATCATAAACATTTGTAATATTGAAAATTAATTTGTGACCAATACAACTGTTTTGTAACAAACATATTTTTTCCTTGATCAATTTGTGGTGACAAATGAAAACATCCTGTGAATTATCATTAAATTGTACTAAATTACTCTGTAATTTCTATTCATTAAATTGTACTAGATTACTAATTAATTTCTATTCATTCCATGCTAGTAGAAACTAATGAAGTACAAGTACAGTAGAAAATGTGCTTTGGTATGTACCACAGGAAAGAAAGGCCACAGTATACTGGAAATACTGTGCACCTCTAGATCACATTATAGTAATTACTAATTAGGTAGGTATACCATAAATAATGCATACCTCTAGATTGCATTATAGTAATAACTAATTATGTAGGTATACCGGGAATAATGTATGCCTCTAGATTGCATTATAGTAATAACTAATTATGTAGGTGTACCGGGAATAATGTATGCCTCTAGATTGCATTATAGCAATAACTAATTAGGTAGATATACCGGGAATAATAATAATAATAATGAGGACTTTGTATAGCGCCTAATCTTTAGAAGCTCTAAGCGCTTTACAACATTAAACAACACCTATAAGATACAAAAACAAACACCATGAAATTAGAAAACATAAAAACATGCTGAGAATATTTAAGGTAGGAAACATTATTGGGTCTTTAAGTTTGTTCTTGCAGTCAAAATAAGTGAGTTTTAAGAGCACTCTTGAAAGTGATCACTGTGTCTTTGTGTCTAGGTTCAGTGAGCAATTCATTCCACATTGCTGGGCCCTGGTATGCAAACAGAACACTGTCCATATGACTTTATACTGTATGCCTCTAGATTGCATCAGAGTAATAAAAAAAAACATTTCATTTTTGGTGTCAGAAACTTTACCAAAATATTGGTGTTTCACAAATATTCACATTTATCTTTAAATTGATGCTTTATGCAATTAAATTAATAAAATATTGTGTTGTGACAGCTTCTTTATGTATTTCTTTATATTTTTGTTCTTGGAACCTGGAGACATTAAATAATGTGATTTGATATAATTAAATATAATTTTGTGTTTAAGCACTATAAAGACACACACCTTGTTGGAATAGCTCTCACTATAAGGTTTTGTTTACTATAAGTTGCAAAATCTTAACAATAAAGCTGTCTGTTAAAATGGTTGAAGGATAAAATGAGATTGATACTTTCATTGTTTTATGCAGAATGAAACTTAATGAGTATGAAATATTGCAGAAAATATAATAATATATTGATATGCTTCTGCTTTATATTGCTTTGACTTTGTGTTTTTTTAATTTACTTGCAAATAATGTACTTTATATTCAGCTATATATACTCTGCTTTTTTATTTTAGGGATGATGCTCCAAAGTCACGGCTACACCTTCAACTGTAAGTGTCATTAGTACTGTATCTTTAGCATAAACCAAAACTATGCATGCATTTTGTTCTGTGTTTTTACTTGTCAGACTTGGAGTGGAACATCAATAGGAATTTGCATTAATTTACATAACCTGCTTTTTAAGCTTTCCATATATCTTCAACCAGATGTACAGTTTTGAAAGGAATTTTAAAAAAAATGGAATTCACAATATTTCTATTTGATGCATGGAAAAATTTGACATAATGATGGCCGTGAAAATACCTAAATAGTTCATATCTTTGTGTGTGTTACAGAAATATCTGTATCTAACAACAGGTCTACCATGTACGGTCAAATGCATATCTAATAAATTGTGTTACTGTATAGAAATATAGAAATCTTTTTTTTTCTTCAGCATCCACTACTTGCAGTGGGGGTATCTTTATACATCCATCCATCATTGTAACCAGAGAAGCTCCTTTGCAATATTAAACAAAAACATAGAGTGTGAACAAATGATTCAGTCTAGCAAGCATCTTTGTAGGCTGATTAGATATTATGTCAATTCCATCAATTGTTCATATTTTCTGTTTCATCCTTTTTTGCTTGGACCTTTTTGTCTGTGTTGAGCTTGATTTAAGAAAAAAGCACTTGAGGTTAGACACATGCTCTGATTAGATTTTCGGGCTATTACAGCATTCATTAATTTTTGACATAAATTTTTACTTTTGGACTTTAGTTTGTTTTGTTTATTACAAAAAGCATGTTAGCATGGTCAGCCAAAAAAAACTAAAGAGTTAAATTTGATAGGCATAAATGTACACATAAAAAGATGATGTGATTAGAAATTCATCCTGAAACTTTGAAATTTTTCTAAGGTGTGAACTATCCAAATTTTTAAATTTATATTGGCTGGCAGTGTTTTTGTTTTACACCAAAACTTTAGTTCCACATTTTAGTATAGTTGGTTCTTGCATAAAACAATATGATACATGTTATTAAGGTAATGCATCCAAAAACATTATGAATGTGAGATCACATTAACAGAAACATTTATGCTTCATTCGTGTCCATCAGAGCTTTTTGTCAGAATTTAAAGGGAATACAAAACTGTCTTTGTGTTGCATAGTACAATTACAAACAGTTTGTTACAGAAATGAATGAGTAAAATATTTGTTATGAAGTGTGTTAATTCTTGTTAATTTCATTAAAAATCTTGTTGATTTTATTGAAAGTCTTGATCAAAAGTATTGTTGAATTCATTGAAAGTCTTGTCGATTTCATTGAAAGTCTCATTGATTTCATTAAAAGTCTTGAATAGAGAAAAGCACTGATGCATGTAAAGATTTCTCTCTTCTTTCAGAGTAGCACATACCTTGATCAGACAATGTGTTTAATTCATGTCTCATTTCAAAGTAGCACATTCCTTGATTACACATTGTGTTTAATTCGTGTCTCATTTCAAAGTAGCACATTCCTTGATTAGACAATGTGTTTAATTCATGTCTCATTTCAAAGTAGCACATACCTTGATTAGACAATGTGTTTAATTCATGTCTCATTTCAAAGTAGCACATTCCTTGATTAGACAATGTGTTTAATTCATGTCTCATTTCAAAGTAGCACATACCTTGATTAGACAATGTGTTTACTTTGGGTCTTGTTTCAGAGTGGCACATTCCTTGATTTGACAATGTGTTTAATTTAGGTCTTATTACAGAGTAGCACATTCCTTTTGATAACACAATGAGTTTAATTCGTTCTCATTTCAAAATAGCACATTCCTTGAATGGACAAATTGTTTAATTTGGTCTTGTTTCAGAGTAGCACATTCCTTGATTAGAGAATGTGTTTAATTCAGGTCTTTTTTTTCAGATTAGCACATTCCTTGATTAGACAACGTGTTTAATTCAGGTCTTGTTTCAGAGTAGCACATTCCTTGATTAGACAATGTGTTTAATTCAGGTCTTGTTTCAGAGCAGCATGTTCCTTGATTCAACAATGTGTTTAATTTAGGTCTTGTTTCAGATTAGCACATTCTTGTTTAATTCAGGACTTGTTTCAGAGTAGCACATTAATTGATTCAACAATGTGCTTAATTCAGGTTTTATTTCAGATTGGCAGATTCCTTGAATAGACAATGTGTTTAATTCAGGTCTTGTTTCAGAGTAGCACATTCCTTGATTCAACAATGTGTTTAATTTAGGTCTTGTTTCAGATTAGCACATTCCTGTTTAATTCAGGACTTGTTTCAGAGTAGCACATTCCTTGATTCAACAATGTGTTTAATTTAGGTCTTATTTCAGATTAGCACATTCCTTGATTAGACAATGTGTTTAATTCAGGTCTTGTTTCAGATTAGCACATTCCTTGATTAGACAATGTGTTTAATTCAGGTCTTGTTTCAGATTAGAACATTCCTTGATTAGACAATGTGTTCATTTCAGGTCTTATTTCAGAGTAGCTCCTTCCTTGATTCAACAATGTGTTTAATTCAGGTCTTGTTTCAGATTAGCACATCCCTTGATTAGACAGCATGCTTAATTCAGGTCCTTGAATAAGATTAAACTTTTAAACTGGAGACTTTCATGGTTCTTGTGAAAATGTATAAAATGTAAGTTGACAATAATGTTTATTTCCAATAAGAATTATTTTATTTTGTTTCAGCGCTAAACCGAACAAAGTCGGCCATAAGGACGATTGGTAACACTGTACAGTCCAAATCACCAGCACATGTGTACACTAGATCTCTGCACCACCATGTCATTCTGTTTAGTTGTTTTGTGTGGCAATAATCCACTTCTATTGTTAATTAATTTTCTGTTACTCTTTTTTATTTCTTGTATGATTTTCATGAAAGTTTCAAATGTAAAATCCAGTTCTCAAAATTTTTGCCCTGGTTTTTATTTTCTAATTTACCAGTAGCTGGTTTAGGAGATTTTGGAAACATTATGCATACTTCTATCCAAAATTAGTATTACAGTAACAACAATAGTATTCCATATGTCAAGTCAGACAGTACATTTTTACTTTAACCTACATACATGTTTTTTCTTTCACAAATGTTTACAACATACCTGACAGAGTCTAAAAATGAAAAATTATGGAAAAGAAGTGTGGATTTAAAACTTCATGTACATTCTTGTATTACTTGCTATAGATACACAAAAACCATTTGTCTGATTTGTACACTGATTTTTTTTGCATAAAATACACCAACCACAAAGTAAGTTTTTTTTGAAAAAAGAAGTTATTAAGGAATAATATAAAAAATAGGTAATTTTCAAGTTTTTAAAATAATTTTAGCATTTTAAAAAGAAGTTTTAGTGTTTAATGGATTTTCATGATAGGAAGATAATGACTACATAGCATGGAATTTATTGTCAAGTTTACTCAGCAAGTACTTGTTTACTTTTTCACTTCATGCATGTGACATCTACAATTAAAAATAAACCAGCTAAATTTAAAATCTGCATCACTATTCCGGAAATTCATCATCTATTGTGCAAGAAGATGGTAGAATAGTTTTTATTTTATCTATATATTTTATGCAAATGTTATCCACATTTCACATTTTAAATCAGTTTAGTAATGTTATAAAAACAATTTTGTGTATGTTTCTTCAGTTGTTCATTGTAAAAAGTTCTTACATGGACTGTGAATATGTTTCTAAATGACATTGCAGTATTGAGTATTATACGCATTGTCATATGTATCAATCATAGTATATTAAAAAATGTTGTGTGATATTATTACTCATGGTGTTATTAGAATATTTCTTAGAAATGTATTAATTTGCAATACTTTCTTTGACAAGACATGAGTAGCAATACATACCAGCCAATAGTACTATAAGCAATACCATCGAGGATATATCATGTTTTGGAGTCAGAGCTTTAAAATTGGGGGTGGGGCAGGGACGTCATGGGGGGGGGGGCAAAACTTGATTCGAGGGGAGGGGGGCAAAACTTGATGGGCTTGTTAATTTTCATATAGAGGCAACAGCAGTTTTACATTTTACATTTTTTAAGAGAGATCGTCATGGACTCGAATTCATAAACTGTTATTTACCCCCTGTCCCCCGAAATGGCATCCCTAGGTGGGGTGATGGGGGTAAATAACAGTTTATGAATTCGAGTTAGCCATGAGAGGCAGATAGGTGTGTCCATGATGATCTCTCTTAAAAAATTCTTGAGATATTGCTTTTCATGACTATACATCATTCAGTAGTGAGACTTTTTTTATATCCGAATTGAGAAAATCAGACCAATTCAATAATTTTGGTCATATAAGGACATAATTCAATGTTGTTTATGTGAATGAGCTCACTAGAGCTGCATACACATGCTGTTGTCAACAGTAACAAAGACAAAGCCATGGGCAAGAGCATCCCAGGTGTTACATACAGGTGTTATATACAGGTGTTATATACAGGGGAGCATGTCGCTACAAAGTATGCAAAATGACTGTCAAAGTTATCTCCTATTGTTAAGACTTTTGTAAAAATATGACACCGGGAATTTGTTATTTTTTTTTTTGTTTTTGGTCAGTCTTAATGGCGCGTTTAACATTATTGATTGTATCATGATAAAAAATGGGAGCTCAGTGCCTTTCCAAAAAAGATGCATTGAGGCAGCTGTTTTCACATCTTTTCATGTTTCCCCATACATTTGATACCTGACTCTGTCATGTCTCTTGTTCTTTTTTATGAATCTTGTTTTGAGTTTCTTGCTTAATTATCATTTACAAAATAGACAATATCAGAGAATTAGAAACAGTCATGGTATTAAATCTTGTTTTCCATTCTTTTATCTTTTCTTTGTTTCATTTTTTTCCCTCTTATGGTGACTGCTTAAATTTTTTGTCTTACTGAAAAGTGGTTTTAATATTGTGGCCTTATTTTGTCTATTATGTACATACAATATAATTACATGTTTGTGTCATTTATCTATTTGACAGTTTACAAAAGAAAATTAACAAAAATTCCTATGTCAAATTCAGATGATATTCATAAAGATTATGCTGCATTCAGTCGAGTCATTGGTAGACTTTGGAATAGCATGCACCAGCATTAGTCAAGTGCATGCACATTCCTGTCAAACACAGTTTTTCTGTTAGGGGCCATCTATTTAGTACATACACAAAAGCCTGGCAAAGCTTGACCCCTCCCTGTACTCATGCATACTTTTTTACACCCCACCCCCCACATGCATAAGTATGCTTGATGCCCCCCAATTCTATAGAATGGCCTATATTTAATCCATGCAGAAATGAGCAAATATTAATAATATTAATGTGTTTAATAAAGCAGTTGGTCCACTGACATTGAATGTCTGGCTGCATCAAAGAAAGAAGCTGCATATTTTTGAAAAGTTTTGTGTAGTGTCCGCTAAAAGTCAAATGCCGACTGAATCCAGTCAAACAGGTTACAAATTAGACAAATTATTAAGGTTTCACCCACCCCCATTTCCTATGCGTACGCACATTAGACCCCCCAACGCAAGTGTATGCATTTGGGTTAAACCCCTTCCCCTCTCCATGCATACATATTAAATGGTTGGCCCCTTACTCGGTAAAATGCAAAAATTACAAATTTACACATACCATTTATTATTGAAGTGTTTCATTCTAGGGTGCATATCTATTAATAACAAAAGCTGCAAATGCAGTGCTCCCTCAATTACCCCACTCTGCCTCCTTCCCCCACCTTTCTTACAGTTAAGAAATTTGAAGGTGAGTGAGGTTGGTGAATGATCAAGCATCATCGAACATAGATGACTCTTAATTAAATCAAGCTTGTCCTATATATATATATATATATATATATATATATATATATATATAAAGAGAGAGAGAGAGAGAAATATTATAAAACAAATATGTTATTGAAGCTTACATTGGCTTTCTTGTAAATGCTCTGTGATAATTGCCCTCATGTGATCATTGTTGCTAGCATCAAATTACAACAGGCTGTAGTGTGAATGATTTTAAACATAACTGAGACTGTGACAGCAGGTAATCAATGTGCCTTGCATTATTGGTTTCTCCAGACATATGTCTGTGGTTCACTTCCAGGGACTACATTTATCTACTGAACCCGGTATTTTGTTTCAGTTACTTTTGACCATGAATTTTGTCTATAAGACAAAGACTAATAGAATCTGTGTTGGGGTTTGCACTGAGACAAGGAAATATTAGTCACATTATTTGTCTCTCCATGAGACTCTGTGACTCTATGACTGGGATTTCTGTGTCTCAGTGCAAATCCTAACATTGATTTGTTTTCACACCCAATTGTTTCCATTCAAATTAAAAGAAACCTTCTAGCCCCTCTCTTTTGCAATGTAGATAGCACATTCAAGATGTAAAGTATTCATTGGGTATTATTACCAGTATTTCCTTGCGCTTTTATATAGATCGTTGTTCTTGTACTGTTTTTATGAAAATTTAAATAACTCTGTATAATCCAGCTATATCTGCTGCTCTTACAACTAAAAAAACATTTGACAGTTATAATTATGTGTTGTGCAATACATATTGCACAATGAGCATTTGAGTTGTTGTTGTCGTTGTAGGGTTTAACGCCATTTTTCAGCACAAGATAGGCTATACATGGTGGCCAGTATAAATGTGGAGGAAGAACCCTGGAAAACCCTGGAAAGAACCACTGACCCACGAGAAGCTACTGGCAAACTTTCTCACATACCCACATTGGGTGTGCTGGAGACTCGAACCCACACAGACAGAGGTGAGATGGCAGTGATCCATAACAGTGAGCGCTTTAGACTACTTGACTACTACGGTCCCCATGAGCGTATGAGACATATGCTATTATAACCCAGCATTATATTCAGTTACATGTATTTACATGACACAAACACACTTCCATGTGTATATACAAAGACATGCATTAGGGATAAAACATGATATGTAGCTGTAGAGAAGTAAATGCTCTGAATATAGAACAAATTAAAATAGAAGCAAATAAACAACACATGCAGAAAAGCTACAAGCCAGTTGCTTGCCATGCTTGAGTTAGAACCAGAGTCAAAGCTATTTGTACATTTGCATCTAATGCCAGTGGAGCCTTTCACAAACAATTCCTTGTATGTATTATTGCTATCATGATATACAAATCTGAATGATCTAAAATTAATTTTTTGTTATTTTGTTAATGTTAGTTGAGCCACAGAAATGCTATAACATGGGGAAAATAATAAAAATTTCACATGATAACTGCATTTTGTATGACATTTCTACCCTTTAGTATTTGATAATGCCAATACATTTCATAACAAGTACTCGTTTTAAGGCTTTTCACAGATTATTATAAATATTTGCAAAAACTGAATAGGTAGTTAATATTGACCACCCTGAGTTGTGCATATACTTCACATGTAATAACTATACCCAAAAGCAAAAGTTGATTTCTAATCAAATTGTTTCTGTCCCATTGCTAAATCTTGGAATCTGCTTCTAGTTACTGAAAACCATTTGATCAACAGCTTTCACTTTCGAGGACTGATCTTCAGATGCCAAGTGAGTAAACAGTTTTTGGGCTAGTATAGAACCCTGTGGTATACCCAACGTGAACCGCTGAGGTGGCCTAGTGATTAGAGCATCCGCCTAGGATGCAGACATCGTAGCGTGTGTGTATGTGTGTGTGTGTGTGTGTGATTTAGATTTTGTAACGTACCTTTAATAAATGTTCAGTCATATCGCTACGATGGTTGCAGTGTGACAGTTTATAGTGATGTCTAGCACTGGGGCATAATGTCGCAGATATGTAGCATGATGTCCCACCCAGTCATATTATCCTGACACCAGGCCGACCAGTCCTAACACTAAACTCTTAATGCTGAGCGCCAAGCGAGGCAGCTGTTAATACCAATTTTTGTAAGTATTTGGTATGACTCGGCCGAGGTTCGAACTCGTGACCTCCCGCATCTGAGGCGGGCACTGTAACCACTAGGTCACCGGAGCTGTGACATCGTAGCGATATGACTGAAAAATTGTTAAAGCTACGTTAAAAATCCAAATTACACACACACATACACCCAATGTGATATTTAAATAGTCACGTCTGTAAATACATCAGTAAACACACTATTATAAAAACATAAATAGTAAGTAAAACAAAATCCCAATCATCCAATAAGATGGTAAGAAGCAGTCAAAAAGTATTGGACAGGCCAATTAATACCATATATATATATACGACTCTTGTCCAATGGCCCACACCATTTTAAAGTTCTGCTAAATCAAACTAGATTGGCAGTTTTATCCACTCCTGAAAACCAACGATAATGAGAGAAAAATGTAGTTTAAATACACATTCAACTATTTACACATTGCTCTATGAAAGACTTTTGACATAGTTGGATAAATGTTTATTAGTTTACAATTCTGTTTATTTTCTCTAAAGTTCTAATGGATTATTTATAGTATAACCTGAGGTTACTTTGCAAATGTCAGATGTACTGGGAATGAGTATGAAACGACGTTTCTATTTACAATATTTTTGTAATTGGATATAAAATACCGGTTTACACAAATGCAACATTATGTGTGGTATATTATTAACACAAATTACATTCCTCAAATCAATGCATTACAGGTATAATTCAGTCTTTAATGCTGAAACTTTCTTGAAGCTAAATACTTGTGCCGGGATATTTCATGTTCCTGGATATTGCTGTGCATTTATAGGTTAAGGCCACTTATCTTATTTTTGATGTCTTCATCAAGATTGACACAATTTTCTTTTATTAAAACAGTGCATACTTTTCCTACTTTAATTTAATTGTACCTTTATAAATTAGTGTGATAACATCATCAATATTTGCACCTTTATTTGTCAAACGTTAGACAAATCGCTGGTCATAAATAAGTTGATTTTGTTCCACCTGCACATCTTCAAAAACACAAAGCTCTATTGCGTTGTCTTTTCAGTGTTGTGACATAGATGTAGATGTAATGAATTCATCATTTGTTCTAATTTTATTTATTTTGCATCTGAATAAAGTGCTTCTAATATATATTGCATTTCTTAAGTTCCAATGCATGAATGGGCGCGTTGTTTCCGCTTGTTTTTATTCTTCAGGGGAAGGTGCTCACAGAGTACCTCCAGTTACCTGCCGTGCGGTTAAGAAACATCGTCATCACGTGTATGCCAGATATGAAAGATTATTCTACTGAGGTTTTCTTCGACAGCTCATTATCCAGATCTTTAAAACTGTGATATTTGTTTTTATTCCTTATGCTATATTGTATGTCCTTTACACTATGATAATTACCTGATGCCAATAGCTTACACCAGTGTAATAGCACAAGTTATTACAGGTACATACCTTTCTTGGTTTATTACTACTATATATACCTACAAAAATTGATGGACTGCATTTTTTCACAAACAACTTGGAGCTTTTTCCAAGGTATGAAGATCTAGTAGATTACAAATTGTATCAAGGGGTTGCCTTGTTCGTCGTTAAGTGTATCAAAATTGTATCAAGGGGTTGCCTTGTTGGCCGTTTAGCGTGTCAAAATTGTATCAAGGGGTTGCCTTGTTGGCCGTTAAGCGTATCAAAATTGTATCAAGGGGTTGCCTTGTTAGCCGTTAAGCGTATCGAAATTGAGGTCTTCTAACCCAGCAAGATAAAATTAGGTATAGATGTTGTCTAATGCAATCGTAGTGTCTATTGTAAGATATAGGCTTGTGATATTTGGGGATAAGCAAGTGAACAAAGTGATTATTTGTTTCAATTGAGCCTTAAGTACATGAAGCTCCAATGAACGACCTATGCACGATTTCACTTCCAGAATCAAGAAAGTGGTGGAATACACTTTCCATAATGGGGGAATCTATTGTCCAGTAATTTTGTACATTTGTCACTACAGTAAATAACACCCCTTATGAAATGAGTGATAAAAATAGCTAGAATGTAAGGAGCGATAGAGAAACCCATTTTTGCGTCCATGCTGACCTTACCAGTAAAGTGTCTTAAGCGTTAAAGATCACCGGCCATACTCCAACATTTTTTCTTTTTACATCAGATTTGCATTACATGATTAAAAGTAGTTATACTTGCACAAAAAGAATAAAAAATTATCAAGTGTAAAGAAGAAATAGTAATTTAGTTACTCAAAATAGAAGTATAAAATCCTATTACTTCCCCTCAGCTACGATTTCCCACCTATAGAGGACACCAACTGGAAATGATGTGCATTTATCCCCACAAGGTGAAGTACATGCTTATTGTTGTCAATAAATAAAACACTATAAACTATGGATAGGGAATATTTAGATGAACCTATTGAAAACTAATTTACTGTTCCGCCTTATATGGATGTGCGTGCACATCATTTATTTTCAAAATTCCCGTTAATACAGGTAATAAGGAATCAATGATGGCTTCCCTATGTCGGCCAACTTTGTAAAAGAACGAAAGAAATCAGCACACTTAAAAGAATCCAAAAGGAACCAAAGTTGGCTTCCTTGTCAGCCAACTTTTTTAAAATATCGGCTCACTTAAAAGAATCCAATGTCAGTTTCTGGGGTTGCCTTGCTTTGTAATAAAGTAACCGTTTTATTTGATATCTTGTTGGAAAGTTTAAGCATGGAGTTTCTTGCTCGCTGCCAGTTGTGTTTATTCATCATCCGGGCTTCTATTTGTTTGCCATATGTAATCATAATTCGATGACTAATTGGTAAATAGTATAAACAGCACTAAATTGCTTTAATAAAACTTTTTGTGACCCATGTTAGCGAAAAGATTATCGTTTACACTCACAATGAATGTAATTTAAAATAATGATTTTTATTTGCAAGATACGGTCGTATAGTTAACCTGGACAAAATACAATCTTGGTTATTTTGCACCCTATAACTTATCCTGCGTGAATGGCAGGTACCTTCAAGCAATCGGATGATATTCTCGTCTCTTTTGCGATTTTGTTATCTGACATAAGCGATACACTCTACAGTAAGGATACATACACCAGCCGGCATCTGCAACATACACGGAGTTCGTGGATATAGTTATCTATTTCATAAATTTCGCATGATGAAAAAGGAAGGCATAAATGATAACAATGCAAATTTTTTTCTTCATTTTATTTTCAAATTAGTGTTTATCTTTTTTATTGTACTGTGCAATAGATGTTTTTTTCTTTCAAATTCAACACAAAATTATTTCCTTTCTTATTTGTATGGAATAATGGAGAAAATATGATTCACGATGTTGTCTAGTAATGACAAACTTTTAGTTTAAGCAACTTAAAATATAAAACAAACAATAAAATTAACGAGTAAGAGCTTCATATTGCAGCACAAAATGCTCAGCATTATTTCATCTCTCTGTCTCTCTCTCACTCTCTCATATGTAATCAAGCTTGTATTATATGCAACACTATAACAAAATGATAAAAATGAAATATATGTTATAATAACTTATGTATGCTACTCCTTCAAAAATGAGAATAGAATATTATCTGTTAAGTATTATTCTTTTATAAATTGATATTGATAATTTGACCGGAAGACTTAAACTGATTGGCACATATACATGTATTCGTGTATATATATATTACATAGTATCTATCTGTTGTTTAAAGAAAAAGAACCTGTTCAAACTATTGTTAAGTTGGCCTGAATTGTCTTTCAAGTTTGGACGAATTGTCTTCATTTCGGCCCAGCTTGGGCCGAATTGTCTTTCGGCCAAATTGACTACTAGTATAATCCGGCAT
Organism: Sinohyriopsis cumingii; assembly: GCA_028554795.2. NCBI lineage: Eukaryota > Metazoa > Mollusca > Bivalvia > Unionida > Unionidae > Sinohyriopsis > Sinohyriopsis cumingii. Next base: position 75,648,505 of record CM068830.1, read on the forward strand.
AAATGGAACATCTTTCCCATCCCTCACTATCTTCGATCCCACAGATTAAATCCACTTTTTTCTGGTAAACAGAGTCTATCGGAAAAAGAAAGGACCCTTTTGTTCCATCATCATTCTTCAGGTTACATCCATATGCAACACAGTGCACCATATTTGCTATACAAAATCACGATCGTAAGATATATCACAAACATTTACGTCGGGAAATTAAACACTTGAATGGCTATGTTAAAGAGAAGGGATACATTTAAGTCATATCCGTTTTGACAAGCAAAACTACCGATTATTTACGGAGATTGCCGAACATTTTCTTTTAATTTAAAAAATGCGGATTGTTAAGTCTAGTTAAACATTTTATACTGTGCATACCTAACAAATGCGTTATTTATGCCTATAATAGTATCACACTTTTGTACAATATAGGTGGCAAGTGACCTTTACGTTTAATCTGAAATTTGTCATATTCTTGTTGCAGATCTCGTTCTATTATTGTATTAAAGTGGAAATGGGTAATTTTTCGAAAAGTATCGATCCGCGACGTAAGGCGACCGTATCGTTTTGGCAAGCAAGCGATTTACCAATTATAGAACGAGTCACGCTTGGGATTTTAGACTGTAAGAACTTATATTTGACAAATGCTGTGAAGTTAGTTAATGCAATGTACCGACCCATTACATGCTGACCTCTAGATTTTATAGAACTATGTTTGCTAGATAATCAGAGGAGTATAAATATAGTTACAATCGGGGATCTTCTAACTCAGAGAACAAGCTTTTGGTACCATTAGATCCTGAAAATGATTTTTAATTTCAGCGGCAGCGGTCAGGGTTACTTTTCTGTCGAGCACGATTCCTCAAAAGATTTGATTGACGAGGCCAATTTGAGTCATTCCCGCCAGTCTAATGCGTACCAGTCACCTGACCGAAATCAGCCAATAGGGTCAAGCCGACAGGACTTGCTGCAAGAGGAACAGCATGAAATGTCAGCAAATGTTCCTGTGGTAGGTTGTTTGATGGAACAACCTAGCAACGAAACCTTGCCATCAGAACCATCCCAGTTCGAGTTGTATCCATCTATAGCAAATGGAGAAGCACCAAATGCTACTGTTGAACCTGTCAAAGCAATGGAAAGTGAATGGTAGACCATTTAACGCACACGAGAAGCTTTTCAAGAATCTGTTTCGCGGCTCAGACTGTTTAGTGTGTCAATATTTACACCAGTCAGTGTCAACCTAAACTATGGCGACATGTGATGAAGGTGCAAGAGATTAAAAGTGTATATATAAGATAAAATTAATGTGAAATATTTAGGGATGTTCGTACGAATGTCTTTCACAGCAAAGATTCAAGTTCAGCCTCGCATATGTTCCATTTTTAGTTATAGTGCATTGTGGAACTGAAATGAATCCATATAAATGTGCTTCACATTTAACCTCCGGCGGAACACGATAAATTTGAAAATCAGTGAACTATACAACTGTTTCCCACATGAAAAGCACTTATTATATCCCATGAGAATACTTTAAATAAATACAAATGTGTCATAATATTTGCCGAAAATTGTATGACACAGAAAATTAATAAATGTACGCAAATGATTTCCAAGAATCTAACTTCATGATATCAACTAAATTATTAGTTTGTAGATTACATCAAATCGACTTTTTAATTTACAGACATCATCTTGTCTACACGTGTTATGAAATAGGGACATTTATAATTCATACACTTATCGTTATATCTGACCGGAATGAAAAGTTAAAAGTAACCAGAAAACATACATCGAAGAGAGAAACGTCCGATGAATGCTGGTTTTTCAATTTTATTGGTGTGTGAATAATACATTTTGAGGTATTATATAAACGTTAGCAGCAGAGAGGACGAACATACCTTTTGCTGGAACGTCATTTTTGAAAATAAAAAGTCAATAACGCCAAACCGAATCCTCTAACGTACCCAGAGTTTCTCTAATTGGGTTAGGTTTTTTTGTGTTACTTTATCTTTGTCGTTCGTGTTTTTCTAAATATGTATGTGCGTTTTATTTACCCGCTGGACGTTTTACTGAGGTAGCACCCTCTCTGCTGCTATAAATGTATGAGTAATGAAATCATTATTATATCAATCTCTCAACCAAATATTTTATCAAGACCTATACGATATCGTGATCGGGAAACATGTAAATTTATTGTTATAAATCTATGCGGGTAATTAAATCCACACTGATAAAATAATGACACCAGCTACGGAACCTTATACAGTTTGATTAGCTCGAGAACGACTAGAAGCAATAAAGAATTTTTTTCTGTTCGTGATTCTCTTAAACAAAAACTACAAGAACGACAAGAATCTCAAGTTGAATTCGTAGAAGTTAAAGAGCGGTTATTTAAATCTGTTACAAAATTAACTGAAAGAGTTGCAGAAGATACTGAAGGCCTTCTTCCATCAGTAAGACAAACTGCTGAGCAAACTGAAAAAATAGCGAGAAAAACTAAACAAACAAAACCGATTTTACGAGATCTTCCAACTGAGATAGCTGCCACATGACCTCTCCTTGTAAATGAAGAAATACCTGAAGGTATTTGCAAAGTTAGTGCTGAAATAGCTGATGTAAAAGAAAGATCTTGTACCTAAACCTAAAATAAGAAAAGAAAATGTTGAATTGACTAAAAGATTTACAAAATGGGTTATTGAAGAACTTAAAGAAGTTAAAGAAATGGATTTTTCTCGTGCTAAATTTGATAGTTATTTTCGAAAGTCTGAAGTTTTAAAACCTGAGTATGTTAACATAAAAGCTGATAGTTATTTTAAATGGCTATATCGTGTGTATTGTTGTTGTTGTTGTTGTTGTGGAGTTTAACGCCATTTTTCAGCACACGATAGGCTATGCATGGCAGCCATTATTAATGGTGGAGGAAGAACCCGGGAAAACCCCGGGAAGAACCACTGACCCACGAGAAACTACTGGCAAGCTTTCTCACATACCCACATTAGCCGAATATCAGACTTGAATCCACGCAGGCAGAGGTGAGAAAACAGTGATCCGTAACGGAGAGCGCTTTAGACCACTCGACCACTCGGCCACTCGGGGCTCCCGTGTGTATTATAACAAAACGTAGGCTAGAAATAATGATGAAGTATATAATAAATATATTAACGACATACATATATTTTATTCAGAGGATACACAACAACAAAAACTGCAACCTCCCCAGCAAGAGCTTTCATATCAACTTCCTCCACTGCAGCAACAAATAGAATGACAACAATCTTTTTCACCACAGCAAGAGAAGATGTTGGAACTTGAAAAGTCTATAGAAGAAAGGAGCATATAAAAAATAATAAATGAAGCAAAGAGAATACAAAAAGAAACAAAGAGAAGAAGAACTGAGATTTAAAGAAACTAGACGACGGGAGAAATTGAGTTCTTTACTAAGTAAATAAAAAGCAGAAGAAACAATAGATGAGGAAGAAGGAGGGACTGTAAGTGGATTTCCCTCACTCACTACTCAAGGAAGTGGTTTTGTGACCTGCCCCAATAATATTCTTTCTGACGTAGATAGATTAGAAATTCGGATTGGAGGAAAACGTGCTGGAAATAATTCTCCAGAAATCATTAATGAAATATCTGATATTTGTCGACGATTATTTACAAGCGGTATAATGGACATAAATGTTTATCGAACTCTCATCAATGAAATTGCTGATGATTATTACAGTGATTAGATAAATGAATAACAAGTAAGATGATTATACATAATGCTCAACGTGGACAAATCATGGTCAGAGTTATAAACTCACAATTACCAACATACGAAGCGATTTACGGTGATGGACTTGGTGATGTTGTTAAGGGTTTATTTGCGAGGATAGCCCCAAAACCAATGCCGATTGCAAAACAATTAGGTATGAAAGCTATTGAACCTATTCGAGATATAGGTATTGGTGCTGCTGGTAATGTTGCCGGTAAAGTATTTTCGTCGACCAAAGACAGATTAGCTCGATTAGTACGAAGAAAACAACAACCAGCAGTAAAATTACATAGCACTGAAAGTATGCCTGCAAATGTCAGTAAAATATTTAATCAAGCTGCAGGTGAAAAAATAGCAGAAAAAAATAGCACAGTTGTTAATGAAGAAGTTGTCCCTGCAAAGTTAACTAATGAAATTATGCCGACAAATACAAATTCTATTTCAGCAAGTGGTCTTCGTGTTAGACGAAGCTAATTATAATATGTTCAAGCGTATATCCGATCCCACGTTTGACATGGATGCGTAAAGTCCTAACGATGAATCAATACGTGATTATCAGTATTATTCTTATGAAAGCATAGGAACCAAATCAGCGTGGACGAATTGAATTACATGTTCAAGATAAAAACAGATATTTCTTACCTGCTGAAGCATTTATTGAAGGAGAAAATGAAATTATACAAACAGATGATACTGAATGCGCAGCTGATGTTAGAGATGGTTTTGTCAATAAAGGCATCATGGTGTTGTTTGACAGTGCTACGCATATCATCGACGGGATAAATTTTGAATCAATTAAGAAGGACGTCGATGTGCCACGATGATAGTAGGTCCAGCAAAATATTCAGATGATTATACAAGATTAGCCAGCCCGACAATGATGTTCTTCAAAGACGATTTTGACCAGCCTGATAGCAGACAGTATAATATAAGACGACCAAGAAACTTTGACTACAATGCTGACGCTGATGCGTGGCCGGTGGTTCGTGGTTCTAATTCAGATAACAACATAGGATTTGCATCACGACGATTTATAATGAAAGGTGATCGAAGAAGATTTTCATGCGCAATTCCACTCTCCCACATCTTTGGATTTTGTATAAACGTTAGAAAGGTAATCTTTGGGGCTAGACATATAGTTGCACTTGCACGAAAGGCTACCGACGATGATGCAATTTGGCGACCTGCTGGTGATGCTGGTGAAGTAATACTAACAAAACATTCGTATGGATGCCGGTAATGACTCAAACGATTGCCGAATAACGAAAACTACTTTCTTTTATGGATCAGGGTGGTAAATCATTGTTATCATGGTTAACAGTAACCACAGGCAGTGTTCAAACTAGTGTTAATGGTTTATTTACATGTCATATAGCATCACAGCAAGGTGTGTCCGCACCACGAATATATTTGTTGCTTTTCAAGATTTTGCGGGAGTAAATTCACAAACACGTAGTCATGTGATATTTGACAAACTGGAGTTAATAAAGTTTCTTTATGGATAAACGGACATCAAGCACCAGCTGAGGATATATTATTAAATTTGGATCCAAAATCATGTAACACGTGCATATCATTGGTTAATGGCATTTATGGGACGTGATTAAAATGTAGAGACTGGTTTGCAAATATCACAGCTAAATTTTACGACGCTGTATCCGATTTATTAATTTTCGCTGGAGCATCTTGATTTATCTAGACAATCTGTGGTTGATATTCACTTTCGAGCTCAAGTAACACAACCTCCTGTTGCCGTAGCTGGTCCAGCAATTATTCATGGTGCTTACAGAGCAATCGCTGTTATACTCAACGATAAAGAAATGTTACTTGAAGGTGTTGGTGGACAAATGAGAGTCGTTGATGCCCCCGTAGAAAACATGTAATTAAATCACTCACGATATGTATAATGTACTATCATCACGTTTGTGTCAGTCTGACTCCCGGTCAGATTAAAAATATTCAATTAGGTTCACCGAAAAACTACGGGATAAAAATATCACTAAAGCGAGATCATGTCCCAGGTGGTAAAAATAAATTATAACTAACCGAACGTCAACTTAAACATTTCAATAGGGCCAAACAATCAAAAACCGGCGTTAAACATAATATTTCTGCTGGTGTGATTAAAGACTTCATTAAAACAGGTGGTCTATTTCCACTTTTTGAAGCTATAACAGCGTTAATAGCCGCTGAAGCCCCAGCTGTTGCAAAAGCAGCTGCACTTGGTGCTGTTGGATTTGCTGGTCATAGGTTAGCAGAAAAGTAACAGGAAAAGGAACATAATAAAGAGGGAGCGGTTTAAAATTACCACAGACTCCTTATCGATACGAACGCGGCCTGATACTTCCAGGAACTATTCATTAATCTTTGCAACGTCTAACTTTGATTTGCTCGACGCAGCTAAGCGCTTAAATATAAAAACATTCAGAGGTGTTTTTATGCGTGATCAATTACCAGAAGGACCAAACAGCGTTGAAACAGGTATCATTAATCTTGATAACAGTCCTGGTCCTGGTACTAATTGGGTGGCATAAGCAATAGATCCACGTAACATTATTTAATTTGATTCGTATGGGCTGACTCCATGGAAGGAACTGATAAATTACGTAAAAACAATAAAAACTTCAGTCTGGTATTCAACATTACCAACACAGACAATAACCGATCCGCCAGAATGCTGCTGTGAGGCAAATGCTGTTCTCGACGATGTATCAAAATCAACATTACCACCTCATAATGTCGTGCATGCGTGTACAAGTAGCCGATAATTGTTTTAAACAGATCTTAAAGTATAATGGTAGATCTTCTATAAAGGTAAGAAGAAAAGGATGATATCGATCTGTCGAATTACGCGACTAAAGACGAACTTGCCGATATTATGAACCTCTCTGGAGTTGACCGAGATGAAATTGTTGTTTTTCAGGATAAATACGGTGTTTTGAAGACGAGTAATATCAAATGGAATGACACAGTTCGTAGAGTTCTCGGTGCTACTACGGATAGCATTCCAGTATTTACCAATGACGGAAAAATCAGGGATTCAAATATATCAATCGCAACTAATATAAATGAAATTGCGATAAGCGTTGCTAATCATTAGTGATCTACCGGAGATATAATGACAGGTGAACTCATTATGAATGGAAATAAAATAGTTGTTTTAAGAATATTCAGAAGGTTGTCTATGCATTTCAATTTCATGCAAACCCCCAGTAACAAAGCCTGGGGAGAGTGCAATACGTGGTGAGGAGGTGTACATGACATTTCCTTGAGCTGGAGCCCCCATCTTATACAGAAAAACGGCAATTATCGCCACCGTCGACAGTATGTCAGTCACAAGACTCGAACGCTGACCCTCCATTATGAGAATCAGCCACGCTACCACTGCGCTATGTTCTAAAAATCTTACCGATATATGTTTTAAATTTGTTTGATTCCTACGGATGATTATTACACAGTACTGAGTAAAATTACAGCGTGAATTTATTTTCTGTTTCTAAACACATTTATTTCTGCACTGACAAGGTCAAGGATGAAATACAACTATTTAACTAGAGAGCTAAATATAGCTTAATTGTATTATACATGTAACGGCGCGTGTAACCACTGTTTCCAAAATAATATCCAAAATAAAAACCCTGTACCATGGTGGACTAAACAGTGCACTATAGCACATAAAGACAAAAAAGGGCCTTAAATAAATATAAACGCACCAAAAATTCTATCTACTTCTAGCAATATAAAGATAAAGAAAAAGCACTAAAACAAACTATAAAAGCTGCTAAAATTAATCTATGGCAAATCTTTTGCTCTAAACTGAGTCTAAAATCAAACTCAAAACAAATATGGGACAAGATAAAAGCCATAAAAGGATAAGCAACTACCTCAGCCCCAAAATTTAAAAATGCCATAACAAATAAAGACAAGACAGACCTCCTAGCGAAGCATTTCTCGAACATGAGTAGCAGCAATAACCACACCAAAAACTTTGAAGAACACAAAAAACTAATGGAGTAAACCCAACCTCAAATGTTTCAAGACCAAGGAACAAAAGAATCTCATCTAAATAGCGACATCACAGTACATGAATGGGAGATAGCACTACGATCCAAAAACGAAACATCCCCTGGTAAGGATCAGTTAGGTTACATTATCTATAATAAAATACTACCTATCAATATAACAATAGCCAAAATCAAACTCTTTAATAGGATATGGGATAAAAGCCAACTACTCACCAAATGGAAACAGACCATATTAATACCAATTCCCAAGCGAGGTAAAGATCCCAACAACATAAATTCGTACCGACCCATCTCCCTTACAAACAATATTTGCAAAATAATGGAGACAATAACCGCAAATAGGTTAAAACACCAACTAGAAACCAATAACCTACTCTCCATAAATCAATGTGGCTTTCGGAACAAACGGTCCACCACTGACCAACTTCTCATATTCGAAACAGACATCAAACTCGCTTTTAACGCACATAGGAAAACCGATCGCAACCTCATAGCGGTTTTTCTAGACCTAGAAAAAGCGTTCGACCTAGTATGGACCAATGGACTAATGGCCAAATTAAACCAATTTGGAATAACTGGACGCTTGTTCAACTGGATTGGCGATTTCCTCACAGGCCGGAAAATTACCACAATAATAGGCAACACCCATTCGGAAGAATGTTCACTTGAAAATCTAACACCGCAAGACAGTGTAATAAGTCCCTTATTATTTAACCTAATGGTAAACGACCTTGACCTCAATGCAGCCTCCACAAAAATAAACTTGTCACAATTTGCAGATGATAGTGGTATATGGAGGAATGGAAATCCTGCCAGTAAAACAGTAGTTAAAGAAATCCAGCAGAGACTAGACAACATAGGGAGATGGGCGGACAAATGGGGTTTCAAAATATCTCATGAAAAAACTGTGGCAATCATATTCACCCCCAAACGAAATAACAACTTAGTCTATCCAAACTTCTATATACAAAATCAATTAATCAAATACGTAACAGTAGTACAATTCCTAGGAATGTTCTTTGACAACTACCTCACATGGAAACAGCACATTGAACAACTCACCCAGAATTGTAACAAAGATCTCAATTTACTCAGGAACATCACAGGCACTGACTGGGGATTCAACCAGGAAACCCTCCTCACGATATATAAGACCCTAATTAGATCAAAACTGTTTACGGTTGCCAAGCATATAACTCGGCTAAGCAATCTGTACTACAAAAACTTGACACTATCCAGAGAAAAGCCTTACTATTATTAACAGGAACACTCCCCTCAACATCATTAGAAGAACTACAAACACTAACAGAAGAACTACCCTTAAAATTACGCAGAACTGCTCCTCCGATACTCCATTCGATTAGATACCCACCCAGACAACCATCCCACCAAAATAGCTATAAACAAGTGTAAAGTTGTCTTCAAACCCAAAATCATACCCACCACACGAAGTGGCAAAGTAATCCTTGAACTAAGAGAAAAGATACCTGTACTAAAAAAAACAAGTAACAAACAATACAGACCAGAACAAATCACCATGGTTACAAAAACCACCAAGGATTAACACTGAAGCTACCAAATTAGGCAATAAAGAAGGACAAGAAAACTTACTAAAACCTGTACTGGTAAACGAAATCAACCAAAAATACCCGGACAATGTTAAAATATATACCGATGGATCAAAAACAAACAACCCACCAAGAACAGCAACAGCAATAGTCATCCCTGAATTCAATATACAGACGGGATCCAGATTACCTGACTATTGCTCCATTTACACCACTGAATTCTGGGCTATACTTGAATCACTACAATGGATCAAAGACAACCAAATACCTAAAGCAGTCATTATAAGCGATTCTCTAAGCGTTATCAAATCGATCCAAAATCGCAATACACACTCTATGGAACAATTCCTCGACAGAGCATGCCAATGAATCGACGATATCACCACAGCACATCAATTAGTCGAGCTGATGTGGATTCCGTCGCACATTGGAATCTCTGGCAACGAAACAGCAGACAAAGTTCCACAAACCAAACTAGGAGATCAAAACTCTATCAAGCTTAGCTGTAGCTCTACAGAAGCACTAAGCTTCGCACAAACATATATAGACCAAATATGGCAAGATTTTTGAAACTCCTCCACAAAAGGTAAAAAGCACCATGAAACCCAAAAAACCGTAGATAGGAACATACAGCTACCTAAGGGTACCTGTTTAGAACAGAAAACTATAAACAGGATAAATAACTGGAAAAACTAAACTAGCAAGCAGTTTTGGAAGGTTTATAGGACCAAAACCAGCAACCATTAACTGCTTTAACTGCCACACCACCGAAGATCTACACCACGTATTCAATATATGCCCAAAATATCAAGCCGCTAGGAAAATATTTATCAAAAACCAAAAAAGAGATTGGATCACCACACACATACCCAGAGTTACTTATGAACTCTAATAAAAATAAACAATCAGCATATAAAAATATAAATAAATTCATAGACTCAGCAGGACTTAGGAACAAAATATAATTACTATACCAACAAAACCAAAAGACCCAGTAACTAGCTAAATAAATTTAGAAGCCCCCACATAAAACCCCATAACATATCATTCAATTTTATAAAAATATTAATAAATAATTCACTTACGAAGCACCGATCAAAAACTAAGGAAAGCGCAAAATCGGATGTCCTAGATGTCCTTAACGAACCGAGTAATCAGCTAGGACTCCGGTCCTAGATGTCCTTAACGAACCGTGTAATCGGCTACGACTGCGGTCTCTTGCTAAATAAAGTATAAATAACATTCAATCTCTAAAAACATTAATAAATAAATAACTTAAAGAGGCAATATCTAAAAACTTATAAATAGCATAACGTAGGAAGCACACCCTAAACACCTCAACTAATAATACCATAATAACCTTGAAAATCTCTCTTCATACATAATTTCTACTAACAACCTCTATAAACAGCATAGAACACACCCCTTTTAGAACATTTTGACAAAAAAAAAAAAAAAAAAAACAAAAAAAACAAACAAACAAAAAAACCCCGCAAGTAACAGCAGGCAAATGCAACAAGAAACCAGCTATGTGAAGCAACCAGGACCGTTCCCGAGCTCTCCTTCCCACTAATGACAGCCAACCATTCAACTGTAAGGGACCTTTATGGACCCACGGATTGAGGCCAAACTATCAGGGTTCCTTGAACCCATAAAAGCCGGGGGGAGGTGGCACCATTCCCTTCCCTAGGAACAACTAGCAGGCTGCGGTGCAGTCAGAAAAAAGTGGCACATGCACAATTGTGCGCACGCCACTATAATTAAATTCAACAACAACAACAACCACTGTTTCTACCTTGATTTTTGTCGAGAAGTTAGAAACCGTAAATATCCTTCTACTAGTCTGCACTATTACACAATTATGTTATTTATTACACAGATGGTTAATTAATTAATTACGATGACTAAAAATATTAAACTCAATTGAGAAAGAAAGTTACATATTTATATCCCTTCGTTGAGGACATTCCCAGTAACAAGCGAGGTAACTGCTGAGAGACAGAGTTATCTCCCTTAATACTGAAATGGTATAGTAATATATGTCACACCAGCGATAAAAGCTTCTTTTTAATCAAATAACTGTTCTATCATACATATTTTTTGAGTGGTGAAACTTCTAAAAATACTATATTATATAGTAATTGTAAAGTTTCAACAACGACGATAGAGTCTTCAAAATGATCAGATAACTGTTCTATCACGATTATTCATCAGCACAAAAATACCTACACACACGCTGCGACTGGTGAAACTTGCAAAAATACTATATTATATAGCAATTGTAAGGTTTCGCCTACCTCAGAATGATAAAATAATTATTATAACAATGAGCATAGTGACAAAAAAAAATTAGCAATATAGTATTAGTATCAACACTACAAGATATATCTTAGCTTGACAGAGTTACCTTTCTTAGGCAATAATGAAAAGTTATCTTTTGTTCATATCTCTTCGAAAAAGCCGATTTGGTTATATTTTCTGCGATGCGCTGCAACGAAGGCATGCAACTATCAAAACATGTTCCAGTTGCGTTTATTAATTGAAATATTATTTATTCACTAGCCTCTGTATTTATAGATTTAACCGTCCTTTCTGTAATTGTTTTATGTATACCAGTTTTACCAGATCTACAATTTTGGCTCTGAGTAATGGCTCGTAAATTATCTAAAGAGTTATTTTGGATTTGAGTGAATATGATCGATGACAAGACCGTCTTCGAGTACCCTGTGAAAAGACTCTTAAATAAATGTATAACAAAGATAATTTTTCTTCCCAACAGTAAATCTTAGATAACAAGAATTGATGACATGACCGACTGGTCTTTTTAGTCGACAGTTCCGGATGATACCATGACGGGATGCTTCGTAATCCTTGATAATATGATGTCTCACAAAATCTCTTTGCTTCATTTGTATAATAATATAATTTGTTTAAATAATGATTTGTCTAAATTATTATTTTTAAAATCTAGCAAGATAATCTTTCACAATTCTTAAGACTTTGTCATTATTGTCGTTGTTTTTTTTATCATACAATATCTTTTCAGCTCTCTGTATTTTTTACCGCCACATTGCATACACAACTGCGTTTCTCTTCTAACTCCAACACCACACTTCAAACATAGTTTTGGTCTTAAACTCACTCTCCGTACACTTTGTAAATGATATCCACAAAATTCATTAACACAAGAGATATATGTGTTTGTGTGTGTGTGTGTGCGTGTGTATATATATATATATATATATATATATATATATATATATATATATATATATATATACACACAATGATTCAATTTAAATATGTACTTGTCTTAATTGGAATATGGAAGAATTAATACAGATTAAGATAAAGCCTTCTAAATATAAATTTAATATTGAGAGAATATCCCCTGACTTACCGATGCGAGCTCTGGTTGATCCGACGAATAAAAGTTTAATTAATACTATTCATGACGCCAAGAAAGAATTTAGTAGAGATGGTGCATCTTATATGTGGTTGACGTTTAAAATCATACACAACACCGATGTTGTCCACGATGTTATCAACGCTACAATAAACGACAACAGAGCAGCGACGATTATTAATTATCTCGACAATCGAAGATATTTTTTCAGAGTAAGGTTTCTTGTATTAGCAGAAACAAAGATACTTGGATTATCAGACAAACGTGACCCTGTCCTTAATTATAAAAATTGCCCTATTAAATCAAAGTTCAAAACTAGGAATGTTGACTGGTATTGACAAAACGTATTATAAAAGAGCGTATCCTGCAACCGCGGTTATTTATGGAATTTATCTGATAAATGATAAACCCAGCGTTAATAATCTAAAACTGATGAAACTTTCAAAAATGAATTGTGTAGCCGAACGAGCAACGGAACATTTCGTAAACGATGTACGTGGAAACGGTTTAACGGACAAAAGACGTAAAATAATAAACGAGTGGGGAGAAATAGTTAAAGATACTGGAGCATCTGTTAAAGACGTCCCTGAATTAGGAAACAAATTAAAATTTTCAATAACAGAACGAACAATAACCGGAGAGATTTTATACGAATCAAAGTATAAATCGAAAGGAGCTTCGATTGAAATTATTGATCATAGTGCGCATGTGTGGACTAATGCAGTAACAATATTTCCACGAATACGAGCTGCTAAATTTTACCAAGGAGATACATTTGATTTTATTAACGAAATAAGTAAGAATGATCATGTATCCGTGTGGCTGTTTCAAAGTTCCAATATTGGAAATTATGATCAGTTTGTACAATCTAATGGAGATATTTGTCGTACAAAATCTCTGCATGAAGAAATGAAGAATCTTGCGTTGAAATATACCCATGACGATCCTGAGAAATTACTGAGCAATTGTTTTTCGATTCTATCAGTCGCGGCTCATTTTACTAGAGAGAAATTTTCGTGGAAACCAACACGAAGGGATTTTCTTGAAGAGATGCAACGCAGTTGTGTCGAATACGGACACGGTGGATTATGGAATACTAAATACGATCACAGATATTTCAGTTGATATGGTTCATGTTATCTGGGAAGTTTACTTGTTATAGGAGAGTGTTCTAAGTATTTTGAGCGATTTCGACATCCCACACACAAAATGACCATAGTATCAATAAATGGACCATTGCCGGATTTTGATTTGACTGGATTTGCTTGTATCGAGTCATTTAAATTTGATGAAATTTTTTATCCGATTTGTTATGCCTGGTTTGGCAAACATTTTTCAGAAAAAAATGTGGGCACCAATAGTTTTATTACGGTATATGCTCGATGTAAAAAATACTATAATCGTCGATTGTAAGTGAAACAATTATATCTTATCGTCCGCAGAAAAAAGTTTGGTTACCGCAACAAAATAAATATTCTGATGATGAAAATCCTGATATAAATGATTTTGAGAATAAAATCACAAAAGATCTTGGCAGAAAAATAATCGGTAAATTCACCCAAGGAGGATCGTATGATCATAAACGACATTGTATAAGATTAATTATAGACGATGCTGAACTCGATTTTATAATTGCTGATACAACGAGTAGAAACTCATTTATAAGTCGAAGTAATGTTTATGTATCAGACAGAACTAAATTAGGTACAATTGTGAGTTATATGGATGGTGAGTCACCGCAGTTTACTCATTATGATCTTTAATGTTCGCGTACTTTTCGATAAATCTATTTTGGATGATAAATAGGGTTTCCAAGTATGCTGTCGCCACGGATTCGTTTTGTATCAGCAGGAATACAGGATTGCTAGAGCAGCTACATATCGGCGCTTATGCATCATGGGGAGAATGGAGAATGAAACAAGAAAATATACTTAATTATACTGAATCCGCCGACGTTGAAATTAAGGGTATTTATCGCCAAAAAATTAAATACCAAAAGTATCATCTGCACCATCGGTATTTGATCCTGTAGCTGGGCATAATACAATTTATCTGAATGGGCCTGGACGTTCTGGTAAAACAACTCGTGTGATCGAATTATTCTTGAACAGTTGTTCAGAAATAGTTGTATTAACACCTACACACAGACACGCAAGCGAAAAGAGAGAACGAAATATTAAATCATGCACTTAACATAAATTATTTTGATGGAAGGGAGATAAATGGACTCCTGAACGAATGGGAGAGAAATAGATTCCAAGGATTATTGATTGGGATGAAATATTCACTGTTTCATTAGAAATATTAAAAATATTTCTTGACTGGTTATCGATAAAATATACTGCTGTAATAATGTGCGGCGACCATAGTCAACCACCGACATTTGTTGGATTGTCTCCACACGAATGGTTAAAGAATTTTGTAGATTATCAAGAAGAAATAACTGATGATCATAGAGCACTTGATCCAGAGTTAAGAGAGTTTAAGAAATTAATCAGACTACAACCGAATATAATTCAATGTGAAATAATGCGTGAAATAATTTCAGAAACTCCTAATAATAATGTTTGGAATTTGTGGAGACCAAATGATTTGATAATTACAATTAGAAGGATAGTTCTTGATACACTTGAACAACAATTAGTTATGTTACATAAAGAAAATTTTTCAAATCTACCAGTACCATTGTGTTATCGACCAGTAGATACGCGACGACAGAATATCGACGTTGATAGACCAGGATCGTCAGAGAAACAAAATCTTGTGTTAAATGATATTGTTTAGTTCCTGTCAGTGTTGCTGAGAGCGCGTTAACTAGTGACAAAACTACATGGACGCTAGGATACGCAATGACAATTCATTCATCACCAGGATTAACCATCTCTCATACTGATGTTTCGATCGTCGATGATCGTATCAAATGGTCAAACTTAGTTTATCTCGCAGTTTCTCGAGTTAGAAGAATATCTCAGCTGCGGAGGGTTATTATAGACTTTACAGAAAATAATAGCACACTGCTGGCAATGGTGATGATATAGTATGAAAAAAATTAGTTATAAACAGTGTGACAAGAAAAAGCTACTTTGATCTCAAAAAGTGATATCGCCACTCTTCATACCACCCCCTCCAAAAAATTAAATGAATAACATAACAAAGAAACAAGGAAATAAACTACAACTATATTAGCTTCTCTCTTCAGGTTCTAACTACTACGGTTCCGAAATGTCCGCTTATATAACCAGATACACAAATTGTATTGCCTAACAAAGTTCATATTTAGAACAACTGATCCAGGACCAGTAGATTGAAATGAGCGGAGAATACCGGTAAATCTGATTGTCTAAAAAACAATTCTAATCCCTTTCTGGCAATCAGTTGACAGTAGACCAGACTGATTCGTAGAACGTAACTAAACGTGATATCTATCTGACCAAAACCATTACGAAACCCAACATTCTAGGGTTATGTGTCTAGCATGAGTTATGTAAAGCCACCAACCAACCCCGCCAAAACAACACCGCCACCCCCAACATCCCCACCCATGCGCACACGCCCCACCTCAAGCCCTACAAGATAGAAAATAAACCCAAAGAAGTATCCAGGCAACGTAGACTCCGTAAATGAAACCAATGAAAAAAGCCACAAAATATCCCAGAGCTTATATAACCAATATCAGTTCAATAATTGTCTTAAGTACCTGTAAGTGCCTTTGTCCCAGGCTGACAAAGACGACCTGGGCTGATTCGTGGAACATAAATAACAACGATATCTAACTGACCAAAACACTTGTATATGCTAAATCGGATATGATTTATTCTAAATTTGATTTTAAACATTTGACAAATTATTCGTACTTAGTTCATAAAAAACACCCACTAAAGGTGAGAGTTTTTGGAAGTTTGGTTTGGAAACTTTATGTTTCGCTCATGTACTGAAAACTGAAGGTAAGAAGGCTTCATGTACTGAAAACTGAAGGTAAGATGACCTAAAGTTTTTGAAGTTTATAGGTTTTAAAATATGTGAAAAACTGTTCTACAATAGTTGAAGGGTTACTGTCATGTGCATATTTTGTGAATAGCTACGGTAACTTCAGAAATTATTTTTGTAGCAACCACGCTGGAAAGGAATGTACAGAGTTCAATTTCCTGTCGTCAGTCTTAACTCCGTTGGAAGCGTAAGTATTTGCATTTGTCTGATGTAGAAATAAATTATATGCATATAAATAAAATATATGTACAATATTTAAAATGATATACACACAAACATCACTTTAAAAGAGATACACACGTACACATACCTTTATTAAAGTACAAGCAAAGTGATCTTATAATGCACACTCTTGACAAATTATTGTCATTTTATCTTTCCAGCATTATGTATTGTTATTTTTATTCTATAGAAAATCTACGTTACTGTTCAAATTCTTACATACAGTCAAATCACATTGCTGACGCTGATAAATCGGCCCTTTTATTTTTCCGTATACGAGAAGAAAATATCACGCAGTCAAAATGTGCTCTAAAAGTAGTACGGTATCCGTTCGCATTCTTGTGATTCCCTTTCGCATTTTCTCAAAACGAAACCAAAATCAATAACATTTGAGATATAGCAGGAACATCACGTTGAATATATAATCTAAATCATAAGTTATCTACCTTTGATTGCATTCTCCATAACTTCGAAATGCCGAAAGGTTGTTATGGATAATGTACATATAGGTAGGCATGACTAGTTTTCTGGCAGCCAGCGTATGCAGATATAGAATCTTCAAAGCATTGATAACGTCCAAATACATCCCATTAGCATGTGCAAATTTTTACTTGATACGGACATTCTACGTATCGTGGAACTATGTAGAGTACTAAATACTTAAAGACCTCCCTGAAAATGGCATGATCTATTCTTGCCCTGCTTTTCTACCATTCGAAAGATGAAATCATAAAGCAGGCGACAAGATTTGATTATGACACCTTGCCCTTCATTACAGACCTTTAGTCGAAGTTCTTTCATCACAACATCAAATGAAAATCTGCAACTTTGTTCGGTTTCTTAATTGCGTGAAACATGGCTTATCGTTCATACATTTATCCCAAAGATCCTTGCTCGATAGTTGGTATGGCCATAATAACATATTCACCATCTTTCAGGACCGTATTCTGGATTTTGATTTGACTTGATTTTGCACTATCGCTCACAAATGCGTTTCTAATCGGAATCTTTGACTGAGTTTAGGCGCGACGTAATCTCTCATTTGATCTCCTTTTGTTTTAGTAAAGAAATAAAAACGAACAAACACCTGAAGTCGGCATTCGGAACAAATTACTTTGACAATTAGTCGAAGACTACCAGACTAAGCACGCTCATTATTCTATTACATATGAGCGAATATATAAGTAGCGATAGCGAGATTGAAAAGAATATTTCATAAGTCTTCACATAGTCACTGTGAGGAATTTAAATTAGTTTCGACCACGCAGGACTAGGAGGAGGTTGCAAATCGATCGTTTCTTTTGTAGGATAAAAACCAGCAGTCATACAGTTATGATTGCTTTCCTCCAGCCAATCCATTAGTCGTATATCACATGAAATTTCCGTGTCCAGAAACTTTACTTTAAACTCATGAGTACCGTTCAGTGAATTATGAACGTCTAGATTATGTATTGTCAATGCAACACATGCATCTCCTTTCCCTTTGGTTAGTCTTGTTACATCCTCTTCAAGAACATATGTCTTCACTCTAGGAATTCCCTCATCCTTACGTTCCTGCTCAGAAAAATCCCTTTTCCAATTCGGATCATCCGGTAGTTTGTATGAGTATTTAAGATTATCTTTCTGTTCTACGTCTTCTGGATTTGAAGGTACTTTAATTCCTGCTCGTTTTGCAGCCAAAGAAGACCGCAATCGCTGCGCATTACTTCCCGAAGATTTGGGTATGTTTATAGGTGTGACACTGCGTCCATTTTCGTCTCCACTGGGATAATGCACCTCTCTGTTTTGAGTAGCATTTTTGTGAATAATATAATCCTCATTTGTGCTTTCGTGTGGTTGAATAAATTTTTCCTGGTTAAGTCGAATTCTTCTTCTAAATATATTAAGGGTGGTATGGAAAGAATGCTTCCGTTTTTCAGTCTCTTCAATCAAATGTTTGTATGCCATCAAGCTGCGTAGTCCGCCTTTTTTCAGTCCTATAGCGTTTCCTCGTATCTCATAATTCTTGTCTATTGGTTTCACGTCGTCCCCCTTTGGAGGGGACGATGTATCTCTAGACATTTTTATGTTAGGATTGTCGTTGATGCTAAATCGCACTGTTTTCTGCCTTGAAGACTTCTGACGAGGCGTCTTTGGGGTTCGAGGCGGTGGAGATTCTGTTCTGCTAGAATCACCAACACCAAGAACTTCAAGTTTTGGCTTCCATCCATTCTGAGAATCTGGTATAGGGAAAAGCCTGACCGCTTTCTGTCTCTGTCGCGGTGAGCGAAGGTTTCTGAGTTGCTGAGTATTTGCATCAAGCTTGGCAAGAAAATCTTCCCTGACAGAGTTGCTGCTTGGTCTCGGCATTTCATACACAGTGAGTGCCACAGACTCTTCACCATTGTTAACCAGGTCCACGATTTGGCGCCGTATGTCCTCCATGTTCTCCATGTTCCTGGGTTGTGGGGCGGCCCGAGTAAATGATTCTTGACCCGAGGCCGGGGTATAGGCGCGAAGCATCCTTCCAAAACGATTCCTGAAAAGAGTATCGATATCTACATTAAGTTGTGCTACTTCTCGATTAATTATTTAAATGCAACTTGCTTTCTGATTAGTCGGACCTCCAAATTTATAGAGCAAACTTCAACGACTTACTTTCAGAACCTTTGACTTCTTTAACGTTTTCATTACAGTGTTTCAGAAACAATATTAAACATTAAAATCGCAATGCTTTTTATTTTTTTGACACGATGTCGAATGTTATTTTCAGCACCTATCATTCTATAAGAATCAGTTCTTACACATATTGTCTTATGTATGTCCGCCATAACTGTACGAATTTCGGATGTATCATTGCCATTACATTTGAATAAAGACCATAATGGTTAATTATGGCTTATATTTTTTACAATCCGCATACCATATCATCCGAAAATAAATCCCAAGAGAAAAAGAATGTTTGTTGAAATTCGCTCGTGTTGTCAGCCTGCAAACTGATATCAGTAAACATAACAATAACCATCATTTCAAGTTTATCCACCTCAGCAGATTCTAATATTATAACGAAGAGTATTATGGTTAGTATGAACGTTAGCAATATTGAACAACTGCGTTCTAAATCGTCCCTTTATGTAACAATATCGTACCCATTATTTCAATTACTTTCGCTAGTCGGCCATGTGTGACTATTACAAAAACACGCAAGCAAACCTATATATAAAGACCCTTTATGGAACCATATAGACGAGTGTCCTACATATAATGTGTCCTATATATAAATACCCTTCATGACGCCATATAGACAAGTGTCCTATATATAAACTGTCCGATATATAAATACCCTTCATGGGACCATATAGACTCGTGTCCTATATGTAATATGTCCGATATATATATATATATATATATATATATATATATATATATATATATATATATATATATATATATATATATGTGTGTGTGTGTGTGTGTGTGTGTGTGTGTGTGTGTGTGTGTGTGATTTGGATTTTTAACGTAGCTTTAACAATATTTCAGTCATATTGCTACGATGGCTGCAGTGTGACAGTTTCTAGTGATGTCTAGCACTGGGGCATCATGCCGCAGACATGTGGCATGATGTCCCACCCAGTCACATTATCCTGACACCAGGCCGACCAGTCCTAACACTAGCTTCTTAATGCTGAGCGCCAAGCGAGGCAGCTGTTAATACCATTTTTGTATGTCTTTGGTATGACTCGGCCGGGGATCGAATCCAAGACCCTTCAAGGGACCAAATAGACTCGTGTCCTATATGTAATATTTCCGATATATAAAGACCCTTCATGAGACCATATAGACTAGTGTCCTATAAGTAATATGTCCGATATATAAAGACCCTTCATGGGACCATATAGACTCGTGTCCTATATGTAATATGTCCTATATATAAAGACCCTTCATGGGACCATATAGACTCGTGTCCTATATGTAATATGTCCGATATATAAAGACCCTTCATGAGACCATATATACTCGTGTCCTATATGTAATATGTCCGATATATAAAGACCCTTCATGGGACCATATAGACAAGTTTATTATATATCAAAGAGGCCCTTCATCGGACCATATAGACATCTGTTCTATATGTAATATGTCCGATATATAAAGACCCTTCATGGGACCATACAGACTCGTGTCCTATATGTAATATGTCCTCTATATAAAAAGACCCTTCATGAGACTATATAGACTCGTGTTCTATATGTAATATGTCCGATATATAAAATCCCTTCATGGGACCATATAGACTCGTGTCCTATATGTAACATGCCCTATATATAAAGACCCATTTTAGGACCATATAGACAAGTGTCCTATATATAAACTGTCCGATATATAAAGATCCTTCATGGGACCATATAGACTCGTGTCCTATATATAATGTGTCTTATATATAAATACCCTTCATGAGACCATATAGACAAGTGTCCTATATGTAATATGTCCGATATATGAAGACCCTTCATGGGACCATATAGACTCGTGTCCTATATATAATATGTCCGATATATAAAGACCCTTCATGGGACCATATAGACAATTGTCCTATATCTAATATGTCCAATATATAAAGACCCTTCATAGGACCAGATAGACTCGTGTCCTAAATGTAATATGTCCGACAGATAAAGACCCTTCATGGGACCATATAGACAAGTGTCCTATATGTAATATGCACGATATATAAAGACCATTCATGGGACCATAGAGACTTGTGTCCTACATGTAATATGTCCTATATATAAAGACCCTTCATGGGACCATATAGACTCGTGTCCTATATAAGATGTGCCATATAAATACCCTTCATGAGAACATATAGACAAGTGTCTTATATATAAACTGTCCGGTATACAAAGACCCTTCATGGGACCATATAGACTCGTGTCCTATATGTAATATGTCCTCTATATATAAAGACCCTTCATGAGACTATATAGACTCGTGTTCTATAATGTAATATGTCCGATATATAAAGACTCTTCATGGGACGATATAGACTCATGTCCTATATGTAACATGTCCTATATATAAAGACCCTTTTTAGGACCATATAGACAAGCGTCCTATATATAAACTGTCCGATATATAAAGACCCTTCATGGGACCATATAGACTCGTGTCCTATATATAATGTGTCTTATATAAAAATACCCTTCATCAGACCATATAGACAATTGTCCTAAATAAACTGTCCGATATATAAAGACCCTTCATGGGACCATAGAGACTCGTGTCCTATATGTAATATGTTCTATAGTTAGATACCCTTCATGGGACCATATAGACTTGTATCCTATATGTAATATGTCCGATATATAAAGAACCTTCACGGGACCATATATACTCGTGTCCTATATGTAATATGTCCGATATATAAAGACCCTTCATGGGACCATATAGACAAGTGTCCTGTATCTAATATGTCCAATATATAAAGACCCTTCATGGGACCATATAGACAAGTGTCCTAAATGTAATATGTCCGATATATAAAGATCCTTCATGGGACCATATAGACTCGTGTCCTATATGTAATATGTCCGATATGTAAAGAAATTTCATATGACAATATAGACAAGTGTCCTATATGTAATATGTACTATATATAAAGACCCTTCATGAGACCATATAGACAAGTGTATTATATCATAAAGGCCCTTCATCGAAGCATATAGACAAGTGTCCTATGTGTAATATGTCCGATATGTAAAGACACTTCATATGACAATATAGACAAGTGTCCTATATATAATATGTTCGATATATAAAGACCCTTCATGGGACCATATAGACAAGTGTATTTTATCATAAAGGCCCTTCATCGAAGCATATAGACAAGTGTCCTATATGTAATATGTCCGATATATAAAGACCCTTTATGAGACCATATAGACTCGCGTCCTACATGTAATATGTCCTATATATAAATACCCTTCATGGGACCATATAGACTCGTGTCTTTTATGTAATATGTCCGATATATAAAGAACCTTTATGGGACCATATAGACTCGTGTCCTATATGTAACATGTCCTATGTATAAAGACCTTTCATAGGACCATATAAACAAGTGTCCTATATATAAACTGTCCGATATATAAAGACCCTTCATGCGACCATATAGACTCGTGTCCTATATAAAAATGTGTCTTATATATAAATACCCTTCATGAGACCATATAGACAAGTGTCCTATATATAAACTGTCCGATATATAAAGACACTTCATGGGACCATATAGACTCGTGTCCTATGTTGTAATATGTCCTATATATAAATACCCTTCATGGGACTATATAGACTCGTGTCCTATATGAATATGTCCGATATATAAAGACCCTTCATGGGACCATATAGACAAGTGTCCTATATGTAATATGTCCGATATATGAAGACCCTTCATGGGACCATATAGACTAGTGTCCTATATGTAATATGTCTGATATATAAAGACCCTTCATGGGACCATATATACAAGTGTCCTATATGTAATATGTCCGATATATAAAGACCATTCACGGGACCATATAGACTCGTGTCCTATGTTGTAATATGTCCTATATATAAAGACCCTTCATAGGACCATATATACAAGTGTCCTATATGTAATATGTCCGATATATAAAGACCATTCACGGGACCATATAGACTCGTGTCCTATATGTAATATGTCCTATATATAAATACCCTTCATGGGACCATATAGGCTCGTGTCCGATATGTAATATGTCTGATATATAAAGACCCTTCATGGGACCATATAGACTCGTGTCCTATATGTAATATGTCCGATATATAAAGACCCTTTATGGGACCATATATGCAAGTGTCCTTTATGTAATATGTCCGATATATAAAGACCCTTCATGGGACCATATAGACTCTTGTCCTATATGTAATTTGTCCGATATATAAAGACCCTTCATAGGACCATATAGACAAGTGTCATATATGTAATATGTCCGATATATAAAGACCCTTCATGGGAACATATAGACAAGTGTCCTATATATAATGACCCTTCAAAGGACCATATAGACAAGTGTCCTGTATGTAATATGTTCGATATATAAAGACCCTTCATGAGACCATATAGACTCCTGTCCTATATGTAACATGCCCCCTATATAAATACCCTTCAGGGGCCCATATAGACTCGTGTTCTATATGTAATATGTCCGATATATAAAGACCCTTCATGGGACCATATAGACTCATGTCTTATATGTAATATGTCTGATATATAAAGACCCTTCATGGGACCATATAGACAAGTGTCGAATATGTAATATGTCCTATGTATAAATACCCTTCATGGGACCATATAGACAAGTGTCCTATATGTAATATGTCCTATATATAAAGACCCTTCATAGACTATATAGACTCGTGTCCTGTTAGTAATATGTCATATATATAAAGACCCTTCATGGGACCATATAGACAAAAGTGTCCTATATATAAACTGTCCGATATATAATTACCCTTCATGGGACCATATAGACAAGTATCCTATATGTAATATGTCCTATATATAAATATCCTTCATGGGACCATATAGACAAGTGTTCTATATATAAAGACCCTTAACGGGACCATATAGACAATTGTTCTCTTATATCCAGATAGCAAACTTGACATAAATTTGAACAGTCTTCTATAAATTGGAATATATCTGCTTTTGAAACAAAACAAGTTGCAACCTAAATCAGCAAACTATCCACTGCATTCAACCGGGGAGGGTAGTATGAAGACTCCTAAACCGTATAATGAGCCATTAACGTGTAGTTTTCAGCATTAGGGTGCTCACTCACTTCTTGCAATCATTAGATTTAAGCTCAACAGTTTAAAATGGAAATATGTTGCATTTGTACAGAGAGAGAGAGAGAGAGAGAGAGAGAGAGAGAGTAATTGTTTCTATAAAAATATTATTAGTTTCTGCTATTACATTTATTTTAATTGAAGCAATGAACGCCTTTTACATTTTTTTGCTAACTTTGCAATACATTGAAACTCATAAGACCAAAAGTCAATAGTAACAAGTTAGTTTCGGTTTTGAGGAGTTTACTGTTCAATGAGCATCTTAAAATGCATTACAATCAGCTATGTATCATTGGTTTTAACATAATGTGGATATTTATTTGTGCCTATTCAAGTTTTAATAATTAATGTTTCTTGTTCCTGTATATAGTATAGCTGGTCACATTGATTTTGTTTGATCACATGTATTTGTACTTGTATTTAACCGTACATTTAGAAAATGTAAAGAAAATACATATATTAAATCATTTTTTATTTAGTTTTAGCTTGTTTTGACGAAGTGGGATGGAGTATCTTACAAAACAGGAGAGTAACTTGGATGAGGGATCAAGTAGGTTGTAACCACTCATAATCACAGGTCGCTACGTGAAGTGCAAGGAAATATTGTATCGTTGGTCGCGTCAAGCACGTGACCTTTACATGCAGACAACCCAAACCCCACCCTAAAACTCCAACCCCACAAAAAAGAATAAATTTAAATAGGTGAGAATATTCAGTGGAGCGGGTGATCTGTGCAAGATTGTAAAGATCATTACTGCGATACATAATCTGATCACTTGTGCTGAGTTTTCGACACATTGGTGGATATACGAACTGATCAGGGCCCCCGAGTGGCCGATTGGTCTAAAGCGCTCACCGTTACGGATCACTGCCATCTCGCATCTGTCTGCGTGGGTTCGAGTCTCGGGCTTGGCCAATGTGGGTATGTGAGAAAGCTTGCCGGTAGCTTTTCGTGGGTGGGTGGTTATTCACGGGGTTTTCTCGGGTTCTTCCTCCACCATTTATACTGGCCACCATGTATAGCATATATTGTGCTGAAAAATGGCGTTAAACCCTATAACAACAATAACAACAACAACAACAACAACAACGAACTGGTCATGTCGATTTTTCTCTATGATACAAGTCACATTCTTAATCGTGTGCGTTGTTTCCGTTACTTCCACTAAATCCTTAGGTTATTGCAAATTATCCACAATGATCAACTCTATTGCAAGATGACGGGAATTTTTTTTAGAAAACTGCAATATAAATTGGGATGCAGTATCTGTGTTATCTTTGACACATGTACATGCATCTTGAAAAAATACAGCATCTTAACACATGTCCTGTCGAAGGTGCTTGAATCTGTCATTTACCTGTAGCAACAGTACATTTTGCAACTTTAGTATTGTTGTATTAATTCAATTACGAGGTCACTTTGAAACAGTTTTAATGAGGCGATACTAAAATTTGGTCTCCATATACAACTCTTTGTACATAATAAGATAAATAAACCTGCTAGAAGACATTTTAAAAAAAGATGCAAGCAAATGACGTTTAGGGATAAAAATAATTCAAATATTGTTTACATTTGCCAATAAGGCAAACACACAAGATAAAGTCAGATAAAGAGCGCAAGAGAAAATGATTATGGTTTCTGAAGTTAAATAATCTTACCTGCATGGAGGAGTTTGTTTTGGTAAAAACTGAACTGCCATTTTTTTTTTTAGCGAGATCTGATTTTCACAACCCAAAGCAATTTTATAATCAACATCAATATTTCCAAACGTTACAAATGGATATCCTCGATTTCACAACAAATGGTGTGAACGTCCCTTTCAGAGAGTAGCTAAGCTTTTCATCCATTTTCTGGATTGAAAGAAATTAACAAAAAATTTATTTTAAAAGGTAGAAAAATGCTCCGTTCACAATGTGTTGGATATTTTTATTTAAAGTAGTGTTCACTGTGCAGTTAAAGGTTATCTTTTCGCTTTGTCTCACACTTTGTCATGTGAGGTGTCAATTTCAAAGTATACAATTGAGATTTCTATAGGTACTGTTAGCGAGAAAACTAAGTGGCGTTTTCCTTTGTGGAGCTAAATTAGGCTGATACAATGGATGTCCATTTAAAACCAACGACTTGAACTAAACAGTGGATATGCCAAAACATTAAATCTTACCAAAATGACTAATGATCCGTGGGCAAGTTCCATGGTCGTATGGTACGTGTGTCCTATACATATCAGAATACCGTAGTTGCTGGTTTAATACCCATGCCAAACTACAAAACAGAGTACACACCGATCTGCCGACGAATAATTCATCGCAAACTACGATCCAAATCGAGAACTTAAAATATCTTGGAAAGCAATAGGAGAGACCATAAAGTGTTATTGTTGTTGTTGTTGTAGCGTTTAACGCCATTTTTCAGCACACGATATGCCAGTATTAATGATGGAAGAAGAACCCGGGAAAACTCCGGAAAGAACCACTGACCCATGAGAAGCTACTAGCAAGCTTTCTCAGATACCCACATCAGCCGAATCCGATATTCGAACCCACGCAGACAGAGGTGAGATGGCAGTGATCCGTAACGGAGAGCGCTTTAGACCACTGGGCCACTCGGGGCCCTGACCATAAAATGGATGCGTATTATCCTACGGCATTCCTGATCTGGAGGTGATAGATCACTTGAGCACTAGTTCGAGATTTGTGATCAACAAATCAAAAGAGACTTTACTTTTGTAACACTTGTAACATACTATTTTACTGGCTGATATTAAAACTCAGTCTTAAGTGTTTTATGGTCTTCTGGCTTAGATCAGTACAGATGGGATAATGTTAATACAACACACAAGAAAAACTTATTGATATAGAGTCTTATAAAATAAAAGTACTGGAAATCATATGTATAGCCTATCTTGTGCTGAAAAATGGCTAATACGATGGGCATACCATTTCTTATAATAAGGCTAGCGCTAATTTTAGATGGATGGATATATATATATATATATATATATATATATATATATATATATATATATATATATATGTGTGTGTGTGTGTGTGTGTGTGTGTGTGTGTGGTAAATCATAAGTCTAATATAGTAGAATCCCATTTCCTATATTAAGTACAATTTTAACAACATACAACTAACATGCAACTGCTTATTAATACGTGTAAATTGGGATAACCTATGCAGATATGTAAGTACGAGAAGAGATTTTTAGAATACCGTATAATAACATGAATGTGACCACTGACTCATGCATTTACCTGACAAATACTATTGAATACTTAAATATAGCATCTTCTTATGCACGTGTTGGACGTGTATTACCAACTGAATAAATGGATGCACACGAGATACGTATTAAATGCAATAATTTCTAACTGTCGCTACTGATTACGGACACACACATATCCTTGCCTCTGCATATGTGGCAAAATATGTCTAGCTATCGACATAGACTATGGACACATAGTTATCCTAACTCTGCGGATTAGAGAAAATTTTGTGGAAATTCTATATAACTGAATACTTTTTACTGACGCAGCCACTGATACATAATATGTACACATGCGAAAACAATTTATTAGAATATGTATATAGTTTAAGCTGTTTTTGCATCTGAAGGAAATGAATTCCATAAAACTGTAGCCAGGTAGTGTGTGTGTGTGATTTGGATTTTTCACGTAGCTTTAACAAGTTTTCAGTCATATCGCTACAATGTCTGCAGTGTGATGGTTTACAGTGATGTCTAGCACTGGGGCAACATGCGACAGCTATGCAACATCATGCGCTGCCCACTAACATTATCCTGACACCAGGTCCCCAGTCGTAACACTAATCTCTTAATGCTGAGCGCCTAGCGATGCTACTTCTAATAACAGTTCATCTAAACTGATAGTGCACGGACTTAAATTCAAGAGTCAACAATCACATTCCTTCTTACAGATATTTTACTTAAAGTTTTTATTGTATATTTAATATTTTTGGGTGGGTGGGTATTAATTTTATCAAAGAGGTCTTCATGGGGAAAATAGTCATTTTCTAAGTGAGGTACCCTTTATAAATCAATGATGATGATGGTGATGATGAAAAATTGTTGCATTTATCGTCTTTACGAAGAGCTCAAAGAAGTCTCATTAATACAATCTGAAATAGGGTTTCGCTACTGCTACTACCTCTATTATTGTTGATGCTGCTCCTACTACCACACTACTACTGTTGCTGCTAAGACCACTTCTGCTGCTACTTTTGCTAGTATTAATACTTCTACCACCAGCCACTACAACACCAAACAAACGACATGAACACCAACAACACACTCCAGTAACTATTGGGCTTTTTATGATAATGATTGCACACGAATATCGTTACTGTTTTTTATTCAGCATTTTATGAAAATAATTTCACAATAAGAATAGTCATTCATGCGCTAAAGAAAGAAAGAAAAT
Organism: Sinohyriopsis cumingii; assembly: GCA_028554795.2. Lineage (NCBI taxonomy): Eukaryota > Metazoa > Mollusca > Bivalvia > Unionida > Unionidae > Sinohyriopsis > Sinohyriopsis cumingii. Next base: position 75,677,755 of record CM068830.1, read on the forward strand.
TAAGACCAAAATTAGCTATCCATAGGCATGTACACATAAATAATTAATGCCAGACATTATAGCCGAACGATGAAAGAAGAACTTGAAAAAGTAAGTATTTTACCAGTCACATTCGTGTATGCAGAAAGATATATGGAAGTACCTGTATACTTATTCTTATTGATAACGATCACCTCAGGTGTCACTCTGAACAGTCAGACTGGGATATTTTCACATCATCCGGGTATTTATTCAGAAGTAGTCTTTGAATATTGACTGTCGTCCATGGTACTGAGATATAGTTTTCGCGAGTAGATGCAAGAGGATCATGAAGATGCCGGGTTCTCTAGATGCTCATTTATCGCATGTTTCTCCTTGCACAAAAAGGGATGCGCCCTTCGTTTGACGGGGCCCACAAGGCCCCAGGGGACAAAAAAGCGTAAATGATTTTAAGTCCTGTCCTATCGATGCCGGCTCAGAACAGTGGCTTTACGAGCTTTGCTGTTGGGCATGTTTCTGTGGGGTTTTTTTCTTTGCAGTGCTACCTTAATTTTCTGCAACCATTATTGTGCATAAACCATCGCAAAAAGTAGCAAAAATACTTCCATTCAGAAATTTGGAAATACAAACACATTCTACATCTAATCTACAAAATATGTACACTTCTGCCTATGTGGATGCGGTACACACAGCACAGGACATTCTACATCTAATCTACAAAATATGTACACTTCTGCCTATGTGGATGCGGTACACACAGCATAGGCATCATTGCCGACAAAGTCATTGACCCCATTCCCTCCACTAGGAAACCCTGTCCCGGGTACTTCCACTGTGGACTATCTGGCTATGCCGTCTGCACGTACCATAGCCCGTTGGAAGTCCTGCCCCCTTCTGTGACAGACCTGAACGTCATGTGTGTGTGTGTGTGTGTGTGTGTGTGTGTGTGTGATTTGGGGTTTTAACGTAGCTTTAACACTTTTTCAGTCATATCGATACAGCGTCTGCAGTTTGATGGTTTATAGTGATGTCTATCACTGGGGCAACATTCGACAACTATGCAGCATCATGTCCTACTCATTCACATTATCCTGACACCAGGCCGACCAGTCGTAACATTAATCTCTTAATCTGAGCGCCTAGCGATGCAACTGCTAATACCAGTTTTTGTAAGTCTTTAGTATGACTCGGCTGGGTTTGGGACCCGCGACCTCCTGCATCCGTGGCGGACTCTCTAACACAACGTCATTTGTTATTCGGCCTATTAGGACGTTGTTGCTAGCCGCGGATGGATGATGTGTACTTCTGGGGATGAAGGAAACACAAAGCAAACTGTGGTCCGCATACAGACTGCATTACGCGTGATCCTGGCCCCCAAGCTTGAGGAGACACATCCACGCCTACATCCATGCCAAAGTTGTACACGTGGTGAAGAAAACTTGCGCCGGTGCCATTTGCGAAACTCTGCGACGTATCAAGCACGACGAGTTCTTCTACGCCATAAAGTGCAACACAGCCTCGATGGATGAAGTCTTTTGTCACAAACACAGATGCTTGCGAGAATCCCGTGGAAAATTTGCCGAGTGCCCTGCCAGCCATCGATAGGAGTTGCTGATTAGAACGGCATTGAATTTTCAATGAGACCAGTTGAGTTCCTTTACTATGAATTTAATCAAGCCAAGTGAAAACAGGAAATGAAATACAACTAAGACCTATACATGCGTATCCAGCTTATACAAACCTTACCATAATGGCAGTAAAGTGTGTGTTGTGTAAGGGTAAACTCCCCTGTAGCAGTAAAGTGTACATGGTGTAAGGGTAAATTACACTGTCGCAGTAAAGTGTACGTAGTGTAAAGGATAAACTACTATGTTGCAGTAAAGTGTACGTGGTGAAAGGAAAAACTACTCTATTTCAGTAAAGTGTACGTGGTGTAAAGGTTAAACTCCAATGTAGCAGTAAATTGTACGTGGTGTAAGGGTAAATTACTATATTGCAGTAACGTGTACGTAGTGTAAAGGGTAAACTCCCCCGTAGCAGTAAAATGTACATGGTGTAAGGGTCAATTACTCTGTTGCAATAAAGTGTACGTGGTGTAAGGGTAAATTCCCCCGTGGCAGTAAAATGTACATGGTGTAAGGGTAAATTACTCTGTTGCAGTAAAGTCTACGTAGTGTAAAGGGTAAACTGCCCCGTGGCAGTAAAGTGTACGTGGTGTAAGGGTAAACTACTATGTTGCATTAAAATGTACGTGGTGTAAGGGTAAACTACTCTGTTGCAGTAAAGTGTTCGTGGTGTAAGGGTAAACTCCCCTGTAGCAGTAAAATGTACGTGGTGTAAAGGGTAAACTCCCCCGTGGCAGTACAGTGTATGTGGTGTAAGGGTAAACTACTCTGTTGCAGTGAAGTGTACGCATTGTAAACGGTAAACTCCGCCGTGGCGGTAAAATATACGTAGTGTAAAGAGTAAACTCCCCCATGGCAAAAAAATGTAATTAATTAAAGGGCAAACTCCCTCGTGGCAATAAAGTGTACGTAGTGTAAGGAGAAACTCCCTGGTGGCAGTAAAGTGTACGTGGTGTAAATGGTAAATTCCCCCGTTGCAGTAAAGTGTACGTACCGTAAAGGGTAAACTCCCCACATGGCAATAAAATGTAATTAATGACAGAGTATACTCCCTCGTAGCAGTAAAGTGTACGTAGTGTAAGGAGACACTTGCTGGTGGCAGTAAAGTGTACGTATTGTATGGGTAAATTCCCCAGTGGCAGTAAAGTCTAGGTAGTGTAAGGGTAAATTTCCCCGTGGCCGTATTGTCTAGGTAATGTAAAGATAAATTATACAGTGGCAGTAAAGTCTAAGTAGTGTGAGGGTAAATTATCCCGTGGCAATGAAGTATAGATAGTGTAAGGGTAAATTACCTCGTGGCTGTAAAATCTAAGTAATGTAAGGATAAATTACCTAATGACAGTAAGGCCTAAGTAGTGTAAGGGTAAATTTCCCCGTGGCCGTATTGTCCAAGTAATGTGAGGATAAATTATACAGCTGCAATAAAGTCCAGATAGTGAAAGTGTAAATTACCATGTGGCTGTAAAGACTAGGTAATGTAAGGATAACTTATTCCGTGGCAGTAAGGCCTAGGTAGTGTATGGGTAAATTATCCTGTGGCAATAAAGTCTATGAAGTGTAAGGGTAAATTACCCCGTGGCTGTAAAGTCTAGGTAATGGAAGGATAAATTACCTCGTGGAAGTACATTCTAGGTAGTGTAAGGGTAAATTACTCCGTGGCAGTAAAGAATATGTAGTGTAAGGGTAAATTCCCCAGTGGTTGTAAAGTCTACGTAGTTTAAGGGTACATTATCCCGCGGATGTAGAGTGTACGTGGTGTCAGAGTAAACTCCGCGTGGTAAATGTACTTAGTGCAAAGGTACCCCACCCCGTGGCAGTAAAGTGTCCGTGGTGAGGGGTAAGTGGCAGTAACGTGCATAGCCAAATCGGGTCAAGTGTTGGGGCGGGGACCCAAACTTTCAAAAAGGCATTGACTTTCCTCGAAAGGGCAACAAAACAAAAGTCCATGTGTTTATTTACTCAAAGTTTGTATAAAACCCAATAAACGTGTGCAAAATTAAAACAATGGTCGTGTGTGTATACGTTTCTTTTTTTCAGCCGAGGCAGGATCCAGAAACCCTGGACCCCACCCCCAATCCGACCATAAAGTGTTCACAGTGCAAGGGTAAACTCATCCGTTGCAGTAAACTTAGTCAAGTGTACATATTGTAAGGGTAAACTTTCCCTGTGCTCCAAAAATCTTTAATCTAGAAAGTACGAATGGAATTTGTGCCTTACGTATTTACACTTTACTGATGATTCTGGTATACAAAATGATCAGAGTGTGAGATTTGGATTCTTAACGTAGCTTTAACAATTTTTCAGTCATATCGCTACGATGTCCGCAGCGTGGCAGTTTATAGTGACGTCTAGCACTGGGGCATCATGCCGCATACATGTAGCATGATGTCCCACCCAGTCACATTATCCTGACACCAGACCGACCAGTCCTAATACTAACCTCTTAATGCTGAGCGCCAAGCGAGGCAGCTGTTTGTACCATTAGTGTAAGTCTTTGGCATGACTCGGCCGTAGATCGAACCCACGACCTCCCGCATCCGAGGATGCAAAATGATCAGTGTTAATGTTAAGGTTATCACATTAAAACATTAGTTTTCTCTATTTTCAGGTAAGCATCATGTCAAATTTAGTTTTTATGAAAATGGGCGGGTCAGTGATAACGAATCAACGTTTGTGAAACTCCGTCATGCAATACAATAGCTATCCATTCATTCAAGCTGTAGGAAAGCAAAACGAAGATATAAATGGAAGTCAAGTAATTTGTTATAAAACAATGAAAAACATAAACTTCTCAAAATATTTTTTGTGAAAACAACGACTGAAAATATGTAAATGTTGCAGCAATTTGAAGAAAGCCAGATCCACTACGCAGAGAGCACATGTCAATGTGGTTGTCACGTGACACCAAAAAAAACGCATTGCTGACACGTGCTCAGTACTTCTTGAAAATGGTTTTCTCCACCCTGCTGCGATACCAACAGGTTTCTGGTCGTTGTTCTCAGAATAAATGTTTAGAATTAAGTGTGCATTATATGTATTTAAAAACATTAAATGACCTATATAATATGTCTAAATTCTCTGTATAACAACTTTGGAAATTTGTTTATTGTCGATATCACATGACTATATGACCTCTGATGTCATTGGCATGTAGGTTGCGAGATTTGTATAGTCATGTCACTCGGAATGCAAATTGCCAGATCCAGGTCAAATTTCAGCAACGATGTACTTTCGTGTCGTCTGTAAGACGATTAAAGAGATGAATGCTATGCTCACGAATTTTGAGAAGAAAAAAATCATATTTCTGTCGATTTCGTGCAGGTATATCTTGATGAAGGGTCGTTCAAGTTTGCTGGGCCGGCTAGTAAGCGGCTACTCCATGCCGACGCCAAATGGTGTCGGCGAATTCTAACTTTTTGATAGGGGATGGACTCTGACCCTACACCCTATCATTAATGTCAAAATATCAAAAATGGGGTGACAAGGGTCAGAGGAAACTCGGACTAACATACCTACCTACATACATATATACATACATACTTACATACGTACGTACATACATACATACA